>OY288259.1:49529390-49936563 GCA_958450325.1 Agrostemma githago | reverse complement strand
TCTGAACGGTGCACATAACAGTAGAATGGAAGGCGCGCATGCCATTGAAGGTTTCGTATCCGAATACGCATACTCTGCTTGGTGGATAGTCGACGATATGCCCTACCAAATCCGGAGCACCCGTTCAGCGGCGCGCTACCACACGATTGTGAAGGACACGATAAGAAACCTAGGCTATCCAGTTATGAGTTTGGAACCAGTAACCAGACAACCAAGCCTCGCCTTCAGGAAAGCTATTGTGTTGTAGTTTGAAGAAGGCATGAACAACTACTGGCCTGCCCTAAGGGTTGGGAGCCTTGCTGAAGAAGCGGGATTTGGAAAGGGAAGTATCTCCGAGTGCACTGAATCATTTGGGGACATTCGTTTATGGGTTGCAGCACGAGAAGACAGCGCGTATTTGCCACAGGATGTGCAATATCGATTTATTGCGACTGCACTGAAGACAAATGCAGATGCTGCCGCATCCGAAGACGACGGGATGGAATTTGATAGTGTAATGAGCGAACTCTTGAACTTGTACCCAGAACTATTTATGTGGGACGCTCGAGAATGATTGCTGTTTTTAGGTACACCTGCTTCTTTTTCCTTTCAAAGTTTGTAGTGAAAGTAAAAGGTGCAGTAATACACGTACTGCTGGTTTAATGTGCTGGGAAACTAAGGAGAAGCAAATATTAATTAGACTTGGTCCCTTGAAGAGAAGGAAAGGAAGAATGAATCACGCTCTTGGGTACAATTTCTTCCTTTTGCTTCTGGTTGCAGGTCTCAGTTGTAAGTTGTTTTCTTCGATTGTAGCTCAATTGTCTCCATTTGTTTGGTGTCATTTTGTCGCGTTTATTAATGGACTTTATCGATTGTGATTGGTTGAAGTGAACTAATGTTGTGTGCCGAGTTTGTTTGGATACCTATCTTTGAGTTCAAGTGTTGTTCACACATGCATCGTGATTAGTCGATTGAGAGTTCAAATCTCATCTGCTATTTTGACCCTTTTTTTCCGCCCTGAGAATGTAATTTGTTTTAGTTTCAGTGATGTAGGATCCAATTTTAATAGAACTAAGCGCGGGTATACTACTATGATGGTTGCTTGTAGTACAATACCACCATCAAGCGCCTTACCTGAGGTTTGATACTCTAAGTTTGTTTGCTACATGCTATGAGTCTGTGGTGCATCGGTTTGTTAACTACATTGCATTCATTATTTGAAAGAGTTGCCTACGTTACAGACGCACACTTGATTCATGGGCATTTTTGTGACAATGCATCACAAGCGTATATGGTAAAGTAAATAACTATTATATATAGACACACACATATGTGTATGTGTAGGTCTATGTATGTACGTACAGCTTTGCACCAAAATAAACCACCGTGTAAATACAACACAAAACAAAAAAAGGAACACTGACGCCTACTTATTTGCACTGTGTCTAGCTGCGTCTGAAGTCAAATCAATCCAGTTAGAGAGGCACTTGGTACTAATTGCTTTGCTCTCCTCACATACACCGAAATTTACACTTGATTTCACCCACTGTCATCATTAATGAAGTCCGAACCCACTTAGCTTCCTTCACCATTAACCTATAAACAAACCCCAGTCAAAATATAGCTTTATCAAGTTTAAACTATTTGTGTAGTCTCTTCTACTTCCTCTAGCCTCTTTTACTGCATGTGTTTGGCCTCCATTGAGAACAATTACAGTTGTAAGTTTTATACTCTTCATCAGCTTCTATTGTTTAACCTCTCAGTAATCACGAAATGTTCCCGGAGGATGCTACGTCCGGCCATTATCGTTGTGTCGTATGCATGACGTCTGACATCTCTGTTATGAGTTCCTTTTGCTTTTATTGTTCTGCCTATTTTTCTATCTTTCAACTTTTTTGGGTTTGTCGTCTTGAGCTTATCCATCTGTATCTGTTTGATGAGTTGAATTCTGGTTCAGAGTTGTGTTTTTATGATTACTTTGCTGGTGTTACTTCTGCTACTTCTTCGTTACCATGCACAGGTCTGAAATTTGCTTGGATAATTACAAGTGACTCATGGGATGCTTAGAGTAAATGTTATTATACTTTTTCATTATGTTTGCTGCTATTTCGTACCCATGTTTGCTGCTACAGCAATGCAAACGCTCGAACTACTTGCGTTTCTGTTATTATGCGTTTTCATTATAAAGCGTTCGCTTTTATGAAATGTTCTCTATAATTCCGTATATACCGTATTCTCTTTATTAGAGAATATATTATAATAAAAATGGTAGTTAAATATTACTTGTAAAAATGTTGAATACTCCATAGTACTCTACATAATTAAAAATTACTTGTAATTGTCAATAATCCTTCAACATTTTACATATATTCATTCATTCACTATAGCTTTGATTATTTCATACTCAAATGTGTATAAATTTGAGGTGAAATTGTTAACCTTTAAACAATCATACGATAAATTAAAAAGGCAAACACAAAGTAAATTAAATAAAAAATTTCACTTTTCTCAGTTGTAACCCTGCGTATGAGCCAACCTCAATTATAACCTTCAACTCCATCAGTTATTCCAACCGTGATCAATATACTTAGTGACCGTTTTGCCGTTAGTTCATGTTGTAGGTATTATAAATGTGTTTTTATGAGTAGACTTTGCTATTTACGACGTGACAATTTCCTTCCCACCAAAGATGAAAGAAAAAAGTAAAGAAAAGAAACCAGATGGATTACATGAAAAGAATGTTAGATTTAATCTGACCCAAGACTGAAACTTCATACTAAATCAGTTGGAATGTAACGAATAACGGAAGCGTACCTGACTCAATTGGAGAAGGAGGTGGAATGGGAATCACCCGATTATAGTCTTCTAACAGACACACTCGCCTTTTGGGTTTCTCCATACCGATGAGATATACACTACTAGAAAAGAGGGCAAAGAAATCATCTTAAAATGCCCTAAGACACCATTTTGGAGATGATCTCCAGGTCAAAGGTGTCTTAGGGTAAGAAATCAAATGAAAAAAATGGTTTCTTTGCTTATGATTTAGAAACCAATTTTAAGAGATAAATGGTTTCTTTGATCCATGGGGAAAACATCATATTGGAGAGATAAATGGTTTCTTATCTCAACTTAATAAATCATGTAATGTACTTAAATGGTTTCTTTGCCTAGCAACTTAATAAACCATGTAACACAATTAAATGGTTTCCTTGCAATCAATTTTTTTTTTAAAAAAAATATTATTCAAAATAACCCAAATATTAAAATACAATGCACTCATTTTCATATATCAACCAAAATAGACATGAATTTCCCTAAAACATCTCATATATATAATGATGCAAGGTATGTATCAAAATTACATTAGAAGCACAAAAAAGTATACTATAACATAAATATCCCACAATTGGGCATCTTTTCAAAAGATGAGTATTTTATCCAAAATGGATATAAGTATTCACTTTGTCTATCATCTTGATCTTCTACTTCTTCGTGATCGAGAACAAAACTAATCCACATCTCTCGTACCTCATCAATTATTTGTTGCGTATACGATTTGGGTAATATCTTTAAAATACTACAAGAGAAAAAAGATAACATTAGAAATATATAAAAGAAAGTATACAGTAAAAAATAGTCAACCAGAGAAACTTTTATAGAATATGTAGAATACTTGTGAAAGTTAAAACATGATTGGAAAAAAAATATGTAGAATTACTTGCATGCCACGCACCCCCAACGTCATTAATTCAACTATGTTGCCCAACGATTATTCCAACTTGTCCATTTTCTTGTTTTGCCGACGTATATACTAATTTATCACAATAACTCGAAAATGACTTGCGTCTTTATATGTTTATAGGACCATTTTGTAATAAAAAACAATAACAAGATACTTTTAAATTTTTAATTACGTCGAAAATCGACCAAGAGTATATACCTTGTTGCCCTTGAATGACTTGATAACAGCAACCAAAAACTTATCCCCCGCTACTTGTCGCACTTTCTATATCAACTCGGCTCGTGTCATTTTCTTCTCCTAAAACCCACATAATTAACGCTAATTAATAAACAAATCGACATCTTACTTAAGAGTTAAGACAGACATATCCATTATACAAGAATTCGGGCATGTTATACAATTGCAAAAGTCTAACCAGGCTCTCTAAATCATCGTCTTCCCTGGCGTAATTGGCGCAGTTATTTCCTCATCAAAATCATTGACACCAGACCAGGCCAGTCAAGAAAATCACCATCATGAATTTTTAAAGTTAGCGACTCTCCTCCACTTGCTGCAGACACACACACACGAATAAAAAAGAAAGCAGCAAGGACTAAGGAATGAAAAAGTAAAATTCAAAATTCATAGTAAGAATAAAAAAGAAACCCCTTTCTTCTAATAAACTCAGGAATGCTATGACACAAAATTCCTCATGTATTTCAAAGAAATAGATTTGTTTCTTCTAAATTTTTTTTTTAAAAAAACAAGAGCCTATTAAGTTTTACTGCATTTTAGGAGAGCACCATCATGGAAACAAAATTGAAGCAATAGCATACCAATAAAGAACTCAGTAAGAATTTTCAATTGCATCTTTGAATTGTGTGGCTTTAGGAGCATCAAGTTTGAGTTCGCAAACGACGGGTCAGAAAACAAACTTCAGCAACGCTGAACAACCCAAAACATTGGCACATACAAAGACCAGACACAATAATATGTAGTATGCTACGTAAACCTGCTTCGAAACAGAACTCCACGATACAATACGAAGAAACAAATGATACATGAAAGAAATTACCTGGAGGAATAGGCTGGTTAACTTTGGATAGTCCAAACTCCAAGATTCAAGGGAGGAACAAGTACTGCAATTTTTTTTAAAAAAAATATCAGGCACATGACTAGAGCATACATACACAAGTACACAAGAATATAATATTACGATCATATAAATCACCTCAAATTAAGGGGATAGTTTACTTCGCCTCAAGAAAATGATGGTGGAGATGAGAGAATAGACTGGTTCACGAGGAAAAGGGGATAGTTTACTTAATTTTCAATCGAAGTTTACCTCAAAAGAAGTTTACATCAAATCAATCAAGAACAAGAATAACAGATTCGTAAATTGAGGGCAATCGAACAATTTCGATTGATATCAGCTACAATTTCGAGAATGAGATAGAGATTTGAAAAGAGTGAGAGCAGCAACAACAAACAACAGTAGATAGTAGTAGTAGAGAACATCAGCAAATAGCCTCAGTAAACGACAAATACGCGAACAAATAGTAGCTAGAAGCCGCTGATTTACGACCCACAAAAATAGTGCAACAATAACAGTAGCAGAGGCAACAGTAACACAAAAAAAACATTAACAACAACAACGAACCAGCAGGCACACAAACAACAGCAATGACCGTAGCAGCAGTAGTTCGAACAGTAGCAGTAGGACAAACAACACAGCAACATCAGTAACTCGTACACTAACGAAAAATAAAGGAGGAGAAGGAGGGAATAGAGAACAATCATGAACGAAAAAGAGAGGAAGAAACTGAGCAGCAAACAAAAACTAATAGATCATGAAATAAGTACAAATCATGAACACCTAAAATCAATCGACATGAAATCAGAATGAACTTTGTTCAATTTTAGCAGTATGTCACAACCTGAAATTTAATCAATGGCGGATAATCAAAAGATAATTATCGATAAACGCCCCTATTAATCAAAAGATAAATATAGATAAATTTGCAAAAGTTCAAGAATCAAAGTTGAAGGTAGAATTTACAGGGAGAGTGAAGAAATAGAAGAAGCAAAGTCGAAGGACGATACCGCGAGTTTCTTCGATTCTAGGGTTGCCATATCTAGTCGATATTCCGCCTTGGACGTCGACATCGCCGATGCCAGAATCTAATGACATGATGCCTTGCGTGGTGGCTGGTTTGACGAAGTAAAATTGTTTAACAACAATTACATTCAATAATTGAACAAATCAACAATCAAACAATGTTTAAGAACAAGTCGGAAAAGAGAGTTTGGGGAAATACCGAAGTTGTACTGGTCGGCTCCGGCGGTCGATCTCCGCATTCAACCACCACACCATTTTCGCCTCCCTGACTTCTCACCTCCATTTGACAAGCAGACTCGAGCACCACCACAACACTCTGCCCGCTCTCCTTACCCCAAAATTTGAACCACCATGTTTCTCCAGGTGCGCGAATTGCGGCATTTATGAACTTGATTTTCTGGAACGACATCATTGTCCACGTGTTCGTCAGTGTTGTCGTTTTCAATGTTGTGTTTGAGTAAAACGACGATGAAAACGTTGTCGACGGAGAAATCGAAACAATTGTTTAGATTTTATTTAGTGAATACAATAAGAAATTGAAGAGGGAAATTGAATCCATATGAGGGGAGCAACGACGGCAGAAATTGAATCCATTATTCAAAATGAAAAAAAAAGGTTTAAAGATAATATAGGTAGAGAGGAAGAGTAAATTGATACAAGTACAATCGTAAATAAAAAGAATACCTAAAAAAAAAGTAAATAAAAAGAATTTAGATATACACTATTAGAAATCATTTTTTAAAAATGATTTCTTTGTTACCAAGAGATAGTGTAGTTAGAAATCATTTCTTTAAAAAATGCTGTCTTTGTTTATTGGATGTGCGTAGAAATGATTTTTTTGAAAAATGGTGTCTTTGTGTTAGATTGGATGTAAATAGAGATCATTTTTTTGAAAAATGATGCCTTTGTTATTAGATAAGAGACCTTTTATTCGAGGAAATTGATTTCTTAGACCAAAGACATCACTGACAACACTTAAATGGTTACTTATTAATGATGTCTTTTAAGCCTTTTCTAGTAGTGATATGTGAGATTAGGTCAAAAGCGTGCTCTCAGGGACCATAACCCTGACTATATATAGGGAGGGATATGAAACCCTGGACCTATATTAGTCGCCTTAGTAGATACGCCCATCATGTATCACTTAAAGCCCTAATGGGTCTCTACACTGTTATAGTATCCGACCCATACTATATAAGACGTAAATAAGCCCGTATCATTTGTATTATTACGGATCACGTATTTGGGCTCAACTTAAATGATAGCTAATGAATACAATAGGTCCAAATAATGTTGTCCACATATATTATATTAGACCCATAATTCTTATAATCTCCCACTTGGGTCATATACTAGTATATGTAGGACACTGAAAATTGTTTTCATTATAATCGTATGAGCTCAATAGTGCTATCAAACATTCTAACCGTGTTATACAATTCGGTCCATTAATCATATGTACATAGAACCAAAGTGGTCTTTGCCACAGTTTGTTGTAACAGGACCCATCAATGATCACATATGTAAACATGACTAACGACATGAATCTAGTATAGGAGTGTAGCATGGAAACAGCAACCGAATGTGATCCAAATATGCATATTTCCAACTGGTCCACCTTAAACCTTAGTAAGATCAACCAAATAAGACAAAGTGAAACTGAAAACTGTAAACCTTATTTCTGCAGAACTGGATAACTGTATATCATAATGTGTCTAATGTGACAAACTCCCACTTAACATGAATATCCTTAGAACCGAAACACCCCTTTGAGCAATATGCTCAAGAAAGACCGTGGGTGGTAATTCCTTAGTAAGCGGATCCGCAAAAATGGAGTTTGTATAAACATATCTTAGACGTCTTTCACTCTGAATCGTTTCCATATATAACAACACATCACTTGTATTGTTATTTGAAACTATAATAACCATCATTTTGTCACAAAAACTTAAATGGTCTTTCAATACCGTACTTAATTCGCAGCCTTGTGACAAATAATCATGACCAAGTAGGAGTCGAAATGCCGAATGATCTCAACCTGAATCGATCTCCTTTATATGATAAAATTGTTTTGCTCCAAATATAAATGACAAACAATATTTGGCTGCCCGTAGTGGATCTCAATATCCTACTTATTTCCCTTAATATCTGTCAATTAAACTATATAATGTACACAATATCTAAACATGCGCAAACTAAGTTTAATTATACCTTATTACTTAAACACATGAAATATATCTTGAAGTACATAGATTTAAGTAATACTGTCTATTCTAGATATGAATTTTCCTTAAGGACATCAATGAGACTGCATTAATCTCATTTTATGAAAGGGTATAAAACTTTATATATTTTCACTCCCACTGAATCTTGAGTATCTACAATCATGTACCAAATTCATACAAAACCAAATGAGATGATATCATGGTAGATTGATGTACTCTTTGACGGAAAACCTTATTTGAGTTTTCATTGGATGACTATTAACCTTAATTTGCAGAAACTTTACCTTGAATCTATTGAGTCAAGATTTCTAGTATCTGCAACAATGGGTCTATCAATGTCACCATTGACAAACTTGTCTTAACCATTCATCCAATGTAACTCTATATATATATATATATATATATATATATATATATATATATATATATATATATATATATATATATATATATATATATATATATATATATATATATAACCGGATATGCCAACTGTCTTTATAACCATTACTGACAAGACAAACCTTACTGTTTCATTACCGAGTGAGTCCGTTTGATAACAAATAACCATTTGAAACCAATATACTTTATACTTTTAGGTAATGAAACAATTCCAAAGTGTCTTTATTGTCGAATGACTTAATACCTTATTGATGACACATATAAATTCACATGTATTAGTTAGAACTTTCAATGATTCGGTAAAATGCTGAATGAATACTTTTCTACCGTTTCATCATCTAACTCTTACTCTTGAATGTATACAATATATAAATCTATTATTACATCGCAATATGTCAATGATGACATGAAAACAATGTAATGCTCTGAAACTATTCATTCTTCCTTAGTGAACTTCCTTAATAACAATTGTTCTTGAGGTATTTGAGTTTGTTTTACTAGAATGATCTTGCGATCCTTTATGATGAAACATAGGATCATGTCCATAAGTCCCTTTTCTTCCCCCCCAAACTCAATAACTTCAATGAAATCATATTATCCGTCTTAAAGTAACTTGCATGTGGGATCATTTCTTTATATATTACCCTTAATCCTTATAAAGTTTAACAACAAAATAATTATTAATTGTCCTTAAATCCAACTATGTTACCTTAGAAAAAATATTCTTAATTAGTTGGACATGCCTTCGGTGTAAATAAATTACACTATAATTAATCAATCAATAATATTGTTGTACTTTATCCACACAGAAAACCAACAAGCTGCAATTCTAAAATTATTTCTAGAGTTATCTGGAAAAGAGTGTGAATAATCATACTCCTACCAAGCCCCATGATCTTACTTTGCACACATAATACACCATACATATTTAAACTTTCATATGGTGAAATCATTAATGTAAAATCAAACTTTTCTAGAAAGTATCCGAAATAACTTTGACGTTCTTATCCTAAATAATCAAATTTGTCAAAGTGTTTCCACTTATAATCGACATGACATCTTTAATCTTTTACCGAGAATATATCTCGGTCAAATATGTGATAAAAATGTCTAGGAACTTGAAACTTCTCAAGATCGAAATATAAATATCATAAATAATTTTGTCTACAAATTAATATAGTGATGTGAACTAATACAACTTAAAATATACAATAATTCACATACCCTTATATATCAATTATAAGACATCCAAAGTCCTTTTGATATCTTTTTCTCTATTTTCGTCTTTATTCCCCTTCAATATGAGAATCCGAAGTAGACGGATCAATAATTTTATTTTGACACGACTTTAATAATCCTTTTAATGTGTCATACCGAAATGAAATTATTGTCCTCAATTCTTTATATCCACTGGAGTTTTAATGCAAGTCTTTAAATAATATTACAATCTAAGCTATATAAAATTATAAAAAATGACAACTTTACCCTTATTTGAATCAGGAAAATCAAAAATTAATTATTTATCAATGGACAATGAACTAAATTTGTTCAAACGAAAAATAATTGAACTCAACCAAAAGGTAGTACCGAAAATTTTCTAGATTCAAATAAAATAACAAGTCAATAGTGATAACTAAATTAGCCGATTGTCTCAAACTCAGATGATGACATGCCCTGAATAGATGAATTATTTCATCACCAATTGACATACAACATCTTAGATTCTTACTTCTACTTGCATTAATGTACTTATGTGAATGAAAAATCAAATCCACCCACAAAACATAATTGGATATAATGAATAACTTTAGACGACAAATCTTAAATGAGAAGTGTTCCCTTACCGACACGCGATGAGGCGTACAAACTGGTAATATATTCCTTACGTGTCCATACTCATAACAAGAAACCAATAAACTTTATCTTGTTATTCTTTGAGTTAGACACTTGCAGCTTATTTAATAGAAACAATGTCCTTTAATATTTCCTTAATGTCGCATATTAAACAATCATTAAACACATGTATTAAAATTTCTACTCCACAAAACACGTGAGTCTACACGATATTTTCATCCTTATGAGTAGCACAACCATACATTCTTAATGCTGTGTTAAAATTATGACGACCCAAAATAAATATTTACATTCTCTTATCATTTATTTAAATAAATGACGTTATCCGAATTGAGAATGTAACCTGAATATGACAGATATAATGAACGGTAATGTCAATTTGATAAACAAAACAATATTCTCATATTTTGAATAAATTCAAACAGTATAGTGTTTTTGCAAATTAAACATTTAGCCGTTGGGCATAAAATATTATCTAAGCATCGACACTACAATTAAATAATCGTGATCAAATACTGACGATAAACTCATGTCGAACGCTAAGCCTTTCTTTGGGCCGACTTAGTATACACATGAAAATACCGAATAATCGTCACATATTTATCACCCGAATTGTATACGTATTCGGCCAAATAATGGTCTTCCTTTGGGCCGACCATTATCCGCATGATTACACATACTGCTTTAAAACCGAAGTTTGAATTTACTCTCCACATTCTTATAATGGCCTTATGAGTGTCATAAACTTAGGAACACTCCCTTAACTTGTATTTCAGATTCGAATATTAGCATTCCCATCATAACAAGATACCTAGCACAACATCTAATCTCATCTTTGGACGATAATTTGACTTGTAAGTGGTACTCTTGGTGTAGTAATCAAATATTAACATTAAGATCATGTCAAATGTCAAGTCTTCCTTTGGGCCGACTTAACATCTACATGAGAACCGAATAACTGTTACATATTTACCACCACAAGTATGATTGAATTTCGGCCAAATAATGGACTTCCTTTGGGCCGACCATTACCCGCATAAAATTCAATCATACACAATCGTCTAATTATTCAAACTATCTAATCTACGCAATAGAGGTTACTTTGGCAACGTATTATTTCGATCAAACAATCCAAAATATCAGACTTCTTATAAAAAACCAAATAACCAATATTATTGAAACTGAAATCAAGTTCTTTTAATCAAACCGTAATTAAGAAGTGACTGGAAACTTAAATGATAAAAGAAATTGTAACCCAAATTAGTTCTTTCATCATACAAGTTGTGGACATGACGTAGGTCCACCCCGACACGGCCACGCGCGGGTTTGGGTAGGCGAATGAACCTCCATATGAGAAGGATCGAATTGAAATTTAAGTCGAAATGGAGTCACCACCGAATTTTATGGTTATTCGGAACCATTCGAGCCCACTCTATATCGACATGGTCCATACACAAAGTATGGCCCATTTCGGTTTGAGAGTTTATTGGGCTCGTCCCTTTGCATATCGATATAGATGCCGACTTGAGCGGTTAATCGTATATTGAATGACTCTCGTTGCCAATGGATTCGGACATCCGGAAACCACGGTTCTGAGTAAGGGGTGAGGGTACGTATTGGGAAGCCCACTAAGGACACCCAACCCCGCCCGCACTTAGCGGCCTCTACTAGGACATCGTTTGACTTTTTAATATGCGCGTTAGTGATTCGGTGAAATGTTATGCAAACAGCGTTTTAGCTAAGCATGCGAATTAAATGTGAGCTACGTCAATTTAATGCATCTAATTTATTGTCGAGGTGGTTTAGCATGCGAGGGTTCATTTAAAAGCGGTAAAACGCAAATAAATAAAGCAAAGCAAAAATAAATCGATTACAAGTTACACGGGCGGAATACAACCCGGAATTCACAATACGGCGTACAATAAAATAGAATAATCGAAATATACAATTGAAATGACGAGTAATAATTATAAACAGACCCGTGTATAAACTAGACCGTGATTTTGTGTGGGTGGACGAACCTTAATTAATTACACATTATATTGCATGTTAATCAAGGGACGGAGGTTCGAGACCTAGACGTGGTGCTAGCCCGATCTCGCACCTCGATGCCTTGTCCCGACTTATCACCTCGAGAAATTGAGTCTAAATTAATTTTACATCGGATACGACTAAAGAGTCGTCGACATAAAATTAATAATGTGAGACCGTCGATCAAAATCGTTTAAGTGAAGTGATATGCGTGAATTTTGGAAGAGCCACGTGATTGACTTTACACGTGTTGACTAAGTCGCTTTTAAAAAAGACGAGGCTCGAATGATAAAAAGAAGAGCCCTCGGTTTCTGGGCTGCAGGACCCACTCGGTCGAGTCATGGCCTGACTCGGTCGAGTGTGTCCTTAGACGTAGCTACTGCCCGTTTTTATGGGTGCTACTCGATCGAGTAGCGTACGTACTCGGTCGAGTAGCCCCTGTACGAATGAGAATTCGTTTCGTTTTACGATTCGAAATCGATGATCGGCTAAATTAAGTACGAATATTGCATGATTCGCATTTAATTTAGCCTCCGGTATTATAATCATGTATGAAGGATTATAATACCGTCACCGGAGTTTTAGGGAAAACGTTTATTATTAGTTTGGAAATTTTGAATTAGTGACGAAAGATGCCCCTCTACGTCACGACATCGAAACTAACTCTTTCGAGTTATGTGATGTCGGTTTTCATATCAACGGGTTTCGTACCAATTGGAAATGAGATTAAATGCGTTCAACTATGACTTTAGATTGGTTATCATAGTTCAACACATTCAAAACCGAATTTTTCGTATTAAAATGCATTTACGCGATATTATGACGATAATGATGATAAAGAAAAGGTGATACAAAAATAAAGACGCGAAAGTACGACAATATTAATGCTAGTGTCCCTACTATGATTTCGATTATAAATACGATACGAAAATATGATAAATAAAACGAAAAAGAGATTAAAAAAAGGGATCGAGATGGGGTTTAGGACACCCTCAACATACATGCTTAGTAAGGACCTCGGAAATGGACTCGTAATAGCGGCACGGGCTTGGGAGTATCGAGGATGTATGCGAGTTATGGTGTGTATATGTGTGTGTATGCTTCGCCGGTTCTCCGAGGGACGAGGGGCTCGGGTTTTGTGTGTCTTGCCTAAGTTGCTAGGGTCGTAGTGTTGTGTAGTGTAATTCCAAAGGTGTGTTTGAAGGAGTGTCGGTCTTCCAAAGTTGTGATGGATGAAAGTTGTGTGTTGTGCATGGGGTCATGGGGTATTTATAGGGAACCCCGACCCCGGGTCACTCGACCGAGTGGCGCGGGTGCACTCGGTCGAGTGCCCCTGCGAATGAACCTGGACGGGTTCAAAGAGGCTCCACTCGATCGAGTGGCCAATCCACTCGACCGAGTGGATCAATCAAGCCGCATAATTTAAGGCTTGATTAGCCTTAATTTGATTGTGATTGATTTGGATAGATTTGGATTGATTTTTGGCTGATTTTGAATCTGGTGCAAGCTTTGAGGACGTACCCGGTCGGTTTTGTGTGTCGGGTTTGTCTTGACCGGGTTTTGACCCGGTCGCTAAAAGACGGGAATTATTTTTGGTGCCGGTTTTGGCCCAAATTAGTCTTGTTTGACTCGGAACGACCCACTGGGTCTGAATTTGAGGTCTGTTTTGTGAGATTTTTACTCCACTAAAAGTCCATGTCGGATATTATTGATTCCGAGCCCAAGTCCGAGTATACTAAGTCATGTTTGCGTCCGATCATCATCGGGTGTTTTTTGGAAACTGCTATAGACACCTGGCGGTCAAATTTTGGGTGTCTACAGAGCCCCCACTCTGACTGAGGCTTGGACAAGGCGAAAGTCAGAGTAGCTACCAAGTCAGTTAAGACCTGGTAGGCTTCCGTTCGGGTCGTTTATAGTCCGTTAGACTTGCGTGAAGGGCTCGCCAGCCATAAGTCAGAAATCATACCTGTGCTGATGATAGTGTCTCCGTGGGGAATCGGACTTGTCGCATAAGTCCTGGGTATGCCTATATGTTGGCTCATCCCGTACCATTCCGGGGAAAATGCCGCCTTGGGCTTCCGTTTGGGAGATTTTAGAGGGTTGCATGTCCCTATTTGAGTCGTACCTGTAAAAGTCACATAAAACGTATGCAACACGTAGGTAGTAAAACGACTCGTGCTGGGGAAAATGATTTTTTGAATTTTTGAAATCTTTGAAAGTTTTGAACCTTGAAATCGAAATCCTGAAAGCAACTCACATGCTAGGTTTTCAAAATGAAAGGGGTAGAAATGAAATTTGCAATTTAAATAGACCGAAATTTGACCTTGTCGAAAAGGATTTTCTCAAATGGCTAAGTTTTTCAAATTTTAAAATGGGAATTTGAAGAGAGAGGTATACTGACAGACTCGACTCTGAACGTCACCGGACGAGTTGACAGACACGAATGAACTCTCGAGGGATTGGACCGTGACTCGGTAGGGGGGTGGGCTACCTAACAAGACTCTTAGGTTGTGCTACTCCATAGCCTAGGCGAGTGGCAACATGGTCGAATCCTCGGAATGGGAAGGATGCGTTATCGGGGAATTGCAGTAGTCTGTAATGAGACTGCAACTGCACAACAGGGCTTAGCAATGTTGTTGTCTAGCGCTCTTGAATTCTTGGTTTCGAGGTATAGGCCCGAAGTGGGCGTTGTCTCGAGTCCTGACAGATCCTTGTCTTCGACTGAGCCGAGTACTAGGACACACTATAGACATGAGGCTAGTTTGAAGTCTTTTGGATTATGTGAGTGGATGGAGAACTTCTGTCTAAGAGAAGCCCCCAGGACAACAAAGCAGACTGTTGAGAACAAGACAGTGTCGTGACCGGAATGATGGCGCTTTTTGAATGTGTGTCAATGTGGGTGGTTGTGCCTGCGTTGAAGGGCTGCCTACGTATTCACGTGTAGTGAAATCAAACAATGCCGTAGTTAAGTGGATTGGAAGATATATTATGGTGCCTAAGCTAATAGGACTTTGTGTGTAACTAGCCATAGCGATGGTGTAGGCTAGGTGCGTTCCCAATGATGTCTTGATCAAGGGGATAGAATAGTTAGGATGTTGATCCTGTGGCTGTGAGCGTTCTCCGGGGTAGCCCCCAGAGGTGGTGTGAACTATTTGGGCATGTTCTATGCCGACTGCAAGTTGAGTTCCCGTGTTCTTGGTTTGGATGAGAAGAGTTGGGATGGGATTTTAACGAGTTCTGCTCTCGGGGATTTGACGAGTTCTGCTCTCGGGGATTTTTAACGAGTTCTGTTCTCGGGATTTTTAACGAGTTCTGTTCTCGGGATGTTTGATGAATTTTGATCTCGGGTCTTTGGTGAGTTTTGATCTCGGGTCTTTGATGAGTTTTGATCTCGGGTCTTTGGTGAGTTTTGATCTCGGGTCTTTGGTGAGTTTTGATCTCGGGTTTGTGTTTGGTGATTGTGAATTCTGTTATGTAAAGGGGAAGTCGAGAAAAATAGCTCGAACTTCGATTGGGATAGGTTTCGATAATGCGGGATCTGGTTTCCATGTCCGGCCCTAATGGTTAGGGGTATCCTATGGAGCTTGAATCCTCAAAATTCCGGGCTGTCTCTGTCCTGGGTCTCAGGAAGGTCTTGAAGGTTGTAATGTGGGAAGGCTGAGTGTGGTGTTTAGCTGACCAGCTTGATTGAGTATTGATAACTTTGAATTTGACCGTTTTTACTACGGTCATGGGTTCTTGAATATTTGTTGGCTGTCCTTCTAGCCCCAGTCATGGTTTTTTTTTTTTTTTTTTTTTTTTTTTTTTTTGGGGTTGACCTCTTAGCCCCGGTCGTGGGATTCTTCATTTGGATTGACCGCTTTAGCCTCGGTGATGGGTGCCTCTTTTTTTTTTTGACGATGACCCTTTTTTGTTGGATTAGGCTTGTGGAGCTAAACCTTTGTAAGGTGTAAGCCTAGTTGGTATTTGTGTGAGTGCAACTCATGGTGGAGTACTCTATGGTAAACATGGTGGTTTGGATCTCGGTATTGTCATCATAATTCCGAGCAGGCTTGGTGGGAGTATCGTCCCAAGTTGGGTATTTTTGGTCAGACTAACACCTAAGGTAGGGATTTGTCGGTCTTATTGGAGGGGTGTTTATTGTGGGAAATGGGCTTGCCTTCCGTCTTGAACCCAAACTAGGAGACTACCCGGATTTGTCATAGGATTCGATACCGCTCCTACTAAGGGAAGTTATGTGGCTGTCTATGCCGGACATGGAATAGGTAAAAGGAAAACACGGGTCTCAGTTCCTGCAGTCATTATAGATGTGCCTATAATAGTCACGTGCATGTGCTCACAGTGTATGATGGTGTTCATCATGTTCTCGGAAACACAAAAGTGAAGCATATATGAGAGATTGAAAAAAAGCTGATTTTATTAGATTGAAAAAGAGGACAGAATACAGTTGACTCTGACTCTGACTTTGAAATTGCAAGAGATAGAACATCCTAGACTCGGACTCAGACTCGGACTCAAACCAAATCTGGACTCTTGGATGAGGTTGTCAGTAGTCTTCGGCTTCTAAGGACTCAAGTGGATATCCAGTATAGCCTTCGGTAGAAGCTTCACCCAGATCTTCATTATGTCGAAGATCGTCTTCAATCCTGATGCCCATTTCGGTAAGCACTGCAAAGTTTGAAATGCCGGCATACCTAAGATGGACGCGGTAGGAGGGTAGGAGGTTGTTGATGAACGCCTCCACTAGTGTCTTCTCGCTGGGCTTGTCTACCAGCTTAACACTCTCGGCCCGCCAACGTTGAAGGTATTTGGTGAAACCTTCTGTTGGATCTTGGGCCATGACTTCTAAAGTCCGCATGGTTGTCTGAAGTTCAGTGTTATCAGAATAGTTTTTAGCGAACTCGGTAGCCACATCTTCCCAAGTGGGGAATCTTTTTGCATTAAGCCTATAGAACTAGGCTTTTGGATATTTTCCGAGAGATGTGCCGAACAGATTGATGAACATGTCGGCTTTGACCCCCTTGATTGCCATAAATGCTTTGAAGGCTCGGAGGTGTAGTAATGGATCCTCCGTCCCTTCGAATATGGGTAACCCCTCTAAGTTGAGATCTGTTGGTAGTTTCTCACTGATGGGTGTATAGTCTCGGGAGTTCTCAATATAAATGTTATTCCCTTGAAGGGCGTGGAACTGTTGTTCGAGCTCACGCACCGTGCTGATCAGTTTGGCAAATGGCCCAGTATTTACCGACCCAGAATTGAGATCTTGCCGTTCAATGACCGTTAAACGAGCATTCATGGCCTCTTGGTTGGTTTTCAGGAACCCTATATGGGTTTCGGTTATGGCCTGCTTACTAGCCATTGTTTCCAGCGAAGCCTTTATTTCATTGATGGCGTCTTCTATATCCCTATTCCCGGTTGTGGGTGCCATACTCTGCGAGAATACCCACGCAATCAGAAATGTTGCTTCGGAACTTGACTACACCAAGGCATAGGAAATAGCGCGGGAGGAGAGACAACTCTGGTTTGACTCGGGTTAGACTCTCCTAAGACAAATACGTGGGGTGCGATTCTCGGAGTGACTGTGATTAATCTCCCCGTCGGAGAATAGCCCCCAAGTGAGACCGAAGACTCTGATAGGACTCAGATGGTGTGACATCTAAGTGACTCAAAAATGGGGTACGTGAGACAACACGTGTAAGACATGACCCTTAGAGCAACCGTGATTAATCGCTCTGCTAGAGGGTAGCCCCCGAGTGGGGTTGAAGATTTTGTTAAGACTCGAGTGTCGGACGAGTGGCCCTTAGACGTAAGGACCGTGAACCTTTTTTATAGAGATACGCCTTGTAAAAGGTTGACTCGGAAAAGACATCTAGACGGGTGACTTGTGAAAGGTGGGCCTTCCTTAGGATCTGGCGGGTGGGCCGAGTCCTGTTCGAAGAAAGGTTTACGTGAGACATCTCTAGACTTTGGACTCGATTGTGTAGACGGGCTCTCCTTTGTAGGGGTATGTCCTACGTAGGTGGGCCATGCCTTAGTCAAATAAGGCGGACTGGGGTAGGGAGGAAACCCGTGATGTAAGATCAACGGAGTTTCGACGCTAAAGACCTTCGACGACCTATGACATGACCCGACACTGCTAAATACGGGAAGTCTTAAGAAGAGGAAGGTTTTGAAATTTGATAGTTTTGGAAAACCCGAGAAAATCTCAGGGAAAGGCCCGATTTTTCGAGAAAATCGGAAAGGGTATCGGGCCTTGGTTTTGATGGTTCGAAAATATTTTCGAGTTTTGAATTGGGCAGTATACCGGCTAGAAATAGGCTATTTTGAGTAAAATCATAAGTCCTAAATTCGATATGTGTCCCGGGTTTTGAAAATTGGATATCTTGAAATTTGAAAATTTGAATGTTGGAAAAAAGAATTTCCGACGATTTGAAAATTTGAAGATGAGATCCCGAAGATTTGAAAATCGAAAACGGCATCTCGAAGATTTGAAAGTTGAAAATGGCATCGCGAGGATTTGAAAATTGAATTTTGAAAATTCGAAAATCGAATGGTGGATCGGAAATTCGAATTTTGAAATGGGCAGCATGCCGGCTAAAAAAATAGGATTGTTTTGAGTCAAATCTTAAGTCTAAATTTCGGCAGCTTTCCGAGTTTTTGAAAATTTGAATATTTTTGGAAAGATGTATTTTTTTGAAATGACGGTTTTTGAAAACGACACAAAAACCAAGTAGCACATAGTCACGCAAGCATTATAACGACGCCATGTATGCTTTACACTAAGTCTCGGTCGGTCTGAATAGGGTCTATACCAGTGTTCATAGTCTAGTCGAGAAACGGGACGGTCTTCCTAACTCGAGTGGAGCTTAGAACATGCCGCAAAGTCCATCCGAGTCGACCATGAACACCTTTAACGTATCCAAAGATGAATACGTCGTGGTATAGTGGGACGTCGGTCACCAGTACCGGCCCGGGCAAATATTGGGTTATGCATGAACCGTAAAACTAAAACGCATATTGTACTCATCAAGCGATTTCTATTCGAGTCTCACCCTGAGAACGCCGACGGTAAGCCACACATCGGTTGATCCCCAGCGGAGTCGCCAAATTGTGGACATGACGTAGGTCCACCCCGACGCGGCCACGCACGGGTTTGGGTAGGCGAATGAACCTCCATATGAGAAGGATCAAATTGAAATTTAAGTCGAAATGGAGTCGCCACCGAATTTTATGGTTATTCGGAACCATTCGAGCCCACTCTATATCGACATGGTCCATACACAAAGTATGGCCCATTTCGGTTTGAGAGTTTATTGGGCTCGTCCCTTTGCATATCGATATAGATGCCGACTTGAGCGGTTAATCGTATATTGAATGACTCTCGTTGCCAATGGATTCGGACATCCGGAAACCACGGTTCTGAGTAAGGGGTGAGGGTACGTGTTGGGAAGCCCACTAAGGACACCCAACCCCGCCCGCACTTAGCGGCCTCTACTAGGACATCGTTTGACTTTTTAATATGCGCGTTAGTGATTCGGTGAAATGTTATGCAAACAGCGTTTTAGCTAAGCATGCGAATTAAATGTGACCTACGTCAATTTAATGCATCTAATTTATTGTCGAGGTGGTTTAGCATGCGAGGGTTCATTTAAAAGCGGTAAAACGCAAGTAAATAAAGCAAAGCAAAAATAAATCGATTACAAGTTACACGGGCGGAATACAACCCGGAATTCACAATACGGCGTACAATAAAATAGAATAATCGAAATATACAATTGAAATGACGAGTAATAATTATAAACGGACCCGTGTATAAACTAGACCGTGATTTTGTGTGGGTGGACGAACCTTAATTAATTACACATTATATTGCATGTTAATCAAGGGACGGAGGTTCGAGACCTAGACGTGGTGCTAGCCCGATCTCGCACCTCGATGCCTTGTCCCGACTTATCACCTCGAGAAATTGAGTCTAAATTAATTTTACATCGGATACGACTAAAGAGTCGTCGACATAAAATTAATAATGTGAGACCGTCGATCAAAATCGTTTAAGTGAAGTGATATGCGTGAATTTTGGAAGAGCCACGTGATTGACTTTACACGTGTTGACTAAGTCGCTTTTAAAAAAGACGAGGCTCGAATGATAAAAAGAAGAGCCCTCGGTTTCTGAGCTGCAGGACCCACTCGGTCGAGTCATGGCCTGACTCGGTCGAGTGTGTCCTTAGACGTAGCTACTGCCCGTTTTTATGGGTGCTACTCGATCGAGTAGCGTACGTACTCGGTCGAGTAGCCCCTGTACGAATGAGAATTCGTTTCGTTTTACGATTCGAAATCGATGATCGGCTAAATTAAGTACGAATATTGCATGATTCGCATTTAATTTAGCCTCCGGTATTATAATCATGTATGAAGGATTATAATACCGTCACCGGAGTTTTAGGGAAAACGTTTATTATTAGTTTGGAAATTTTGAATTAGTGACGAAAGATGCCCCTCTACGTCACGACATCGAAACTAACTCTTTCGAGTTATGTGATGTCGGTTTTCATATCAACGGGTTTCGTACCAATTGGAAATGAGATTAAATGCGTTCAACTATGACTTTAGATTGGTTATCATAGTTCAACACATTCAAAACCGAATTTTTCGTATTAAAATGCATTTACGCGATATTATGACGATAATGATGATAAAGAAAAGGTGATACAAAAATAAAGACGCGAAAGTACGACAATATTAATGCTAGTGTCCCTACTATGATTTCGATTATAAATACGATACGAAAATATGATAAATAAAACGAAAAAGAGATTAAAAAAAGGGATCGAGATGGGGTTTAGGACACCCTCAACATACATGCTTAGTAAGGACCTCGGAAATGGACTCGTAATAGCGGCACGGGCTTGGGAGTATCGAGGATGTATGCGAGTTATGGTGTGTATATGTGTGTGTATGCTTCACCGGTTCTCCGAGGGACGAGGGGCTCGGGTTTTGTGTGTCTTGCCTAAGTTGCTAGGGTCGTAGTGTTGTGTAGTGTAATTGCAAAGGTGTGTTTGAAGGAGTGTCGGTCTTCCAAAGTTGTGATGGATGAAAGTTGTGTGTTGTGCATGGGGTCATGGGGTATTTATAGGGAGCCCCGACCCCGGGTCACTCGACCGAGTGGCGCGGGTGCACTCGGTCGAGTGCCCCTGCGAATGAACCTGGACGGGTTCAAAGAGGCTCCACTCGATCGAGTGGCCAATCCACTCGACCGAGTGGATCAATCAAGCCGCATAATTTAAGGCTTGATTAGCCTTAATTTGATTGTGATTGATTTCGATAGATTTGGATTGATTTTTGGCTAATTTTGAATCTGGTGCAAGCTTTGAGGACGTACCCGGTCGGTTTTGTGTGTCGGGTTTGTCTTGACCGGGTTTTGACCCGGTCGCTAAAAGACGGGAATTATTTTTGGTGCCGGTTTTGGCCCAAATTAGTCTTGTTTGACTCGGAACGACCCACTGGGCCTGAATTTGAGGTCTGTTTTGTGAGATTTTTACTCCACTAAAAGTCCATGTCGGATATTATTGATTCCGAGCCCAAGTCCGAGTATACTAAGTCATTTTTGCGTCCGATCATCATCGGGTGTTTTTTGGAAACTGCTATAGACACCTGGCGGTCAAATTTTGGGTGTCTACACAAGTCAACTTGTCAATTATTAATACGCGACGATAATCGCAACCGAAAATCCAAACGGATCCCAATTCATACATAAAAACATAATATGCGATAATAATCAAACATAGGAGAACATTATGCATGCATCACATGACTGAATACCAAACAAAATTATGAATCAACCGCAATCGAGTTAGAAACTAGAGACCTTATAAACTGAATAGCCAATTATGAAAATCTGAAAATTAATATCCAAAATATAATATTTTAATCCTTATATAACTGTATCGATTGCATAAAATAAAAAAATCATCCAAACATATACTCCTTCCATAATCATATACAAGAACAATATTATGAATTATATGATTGAATGACAACCAAAATCATGAGAAAACTGCAATCGACATAAACGACTTAATCATATGAACGAGACTATAATATATAGTTGAACGTGACAAGAATAAGTGACCAAATATTATAGGACGATTAAGCACACAATAATATTCATGTAATTGAATAATCCGATACGACTTAATTGACTTAAAACGTCGTAAAATAATCAAGGCCAACTATACATATGAATCGTACCCATATATCCAAAAAAAAACTCATTTCTCGTATCATATAAGAAGCAGGGCAGCGAAAGACTCCAAACAATTTCCCATGTGTACCAAGCATGATGAACCCATCGTGGCAGACAAAAGAACAAACAGGGAAAAGATCAAAAATACATCCCACGCAAATTGATAATTACATAAAAACCATGATGAACCCATGAATAACGAACGACCCAGAAAATAGAATTGAGTGTAGATTCACTCCGTAGACCATAAATAAAATACGCATGACGAACAATAAGACAAACCAAATAAAATTTATGTCCCAAATAATTAAATATGAAGACGGCTCTGATACCACTTGTTAGATTTAATCTGACTCAAGACTGAAACTTCATACTAAATCAGTTGGAATGTACCGAATAGCGGAAGCGTACATGACTCAATTGATGAAGGGAGGTGGAATGGGAATCACCCGATTATAGTCTTCTAACAGACACACTCGCCTTTTGGGTTTCTCCATACCGATGAGATATATGTGAGATTAGGTCAAAAGCGTGCTGTCAGGGACCATAACCCTGACTATATATAGGGAGGGATATGAAACCCTGGACCTATATTAGTCGCCTTAGTAAATACGCCCATCATGTATCACTTAAAGCCCTAATGGGTCTCTACATTGTTATAGTATCTGACCCATACTATATAAGACGTAAATAAGGCGTATCATTTGTATTATTACGGATCACGTATTTGGGCTCAACTTAAATGATAGCTAATGAATACAATAGGCCCAAATAATGTTGTCCACATATATTATATTAGACCCATAATTCTTACAAAGAAGAGTAAAATCAATCATCAAATTAAAGGAAACTAATAAAAACTAAGAAAATTCAAAATATGAGACACATACCCAGTAGCACAAATGAGAGAAAATAATAATGTAAACCGACTCTAAAATATCAAAATGACACGAAAATGCGTGTCAAAATAGGTGAAAAAGCATATAAGAACGACATGCATCAGGTTTTCGTTTAAACTTTAATATCTTCATTTTTCTTTTCTTCTCTTCTTTTGGATAAAGTCTTTCGTAAAACACATCAATATTGTCTCGCACTAATTATATTGTGAAACCTCTTATATAACCGTGGTTACTAATTATTGTGAAACCATTTCTAAGCAAATTTTGTATTGTTTATATTAGAACTCCATATATAGGATTTAGTATCATGTACACATCGCATGTCAACAAAAAGAACAAAAACGAGAAAGAAGAAGGGGTAAGCTTAAGTGGTAAAACCTTGCTTACTCCGACCAAGTGGTTGGGGTCTGATTCTCACCTGTGACGTAGTGTGCTCTTCTCTAAACAAAAAATGAGCATAAATTAAAGAGTAAATTAGAAATTACTCCCTTGAAAGATGCGTTTATTAAAATTTACTCCCTTATGATTTTTTTTTTAATATTTTACACCCAAGAAGATGCAATACTTCAAAATTTACTTGCAAATCACTACTCCGACGAGTTAATCCGGTGAGTTTGAATTATTTTGCTTGTTTCCTATTTTTATACCGAAAGTGCCCCTTTCTTCTTCCTACCCTTCTTTCCGCCCTTCCCTTATGCTCTCATTTAGTCTGCAGAATTGTAAAAAAATAAAAAAAATAAAAAAATCCCCACAATTGATTGATGAATGGATGCTCGAGTTTTGGGTTTGGTGATTTTCGATTTGGGAATTTAGGGTTCTCCTGAAATTGGGACTGAAAGAGTTGGAAAATTCGAAATGAGGATGAGGTGGGGTGGGGAAGTGGCGTACTATTAATGAAGGGCATTTCGGTCAGTAAAATCATAAAATCATCGGAATAGTGATTTGCAAGTAAATTGTGAAGTTTTGCATCTTTTTGGGTGTAAAATATTAAACAAAATTCATAAGGGAGTAAATTTTAATAAACACATCTTTGAAGGGAGTAATTTCTAATTTACTCTAAACTAAAATGCTTTTATAAGTTGTACTCCGTATATCACACCTACATAATTATTAGTATAGGTAAATTGAACCCTAATTTCTTGATTCACGTCCTCCTGAAAAAGCAAACACCATTATTAATCCCTATCTATGATTCTGGCTCGAATAGGCCGATTCAAACTCGTCCCGACCCCTTCTCAACTTTGATTGTCTCATCGATCTCTCCAAATATACATAACGCTATGTTTACTACTCCAACACCGTTGTAGCTTGGTGTTTCTAACATGTTACGAAATAATCTACAAAGAAATTACGTGCCAACTTACCCTCATTTCTGTTGTCGTGAACATGTACGTTACTAAGGACAACCGTAGCAGGAAATATGAGCTTTGAATCATATATCACGATGACCACCTGAATGTATACACAAATTAAAGAAAAGTAACGCCATTTTTTCAATTCTTCAACTCATCGATTTTCCAATTCCGACTTTGATTCGCACTTCATTCCAAGTTTGTGAGAATCACCCACACGGGGTCGTACCGTCTTGGTAAGGTTCAAAGATAGGAAAGATGCACAAAAGTGTATACAATTCATGGATGGACGATGGTACATACGCAGGACCATTCCTGAGGGTAGTTTGGAGGGGCGGTGGCCTAGGGCCCAATGACGAGAATGGCCCAATGTGAAAGAGAGAAAATAATAATAACGTATAAACATAGTTTAAGTATCAAATTTATACTATTACATAAAAATACATTAGGCTTCCCGTACCGTGTGCTGAGATTCCACTTGAGAGTTCGAGATATTGGGGGTTGTTGGGGTTCGAACTCGTGACCTCTGGCTCTGATACCATGTTATTACGGAACCAATTTAACCAAAACCTTAACGCGATGGTTGAGGCTCGTTTATATTTTAATAATTAGTACAAAAATATATTGTACTAAATATAAAAATATATTATACTCAATATAAAAATATAGTCAATATGTCCATTCTTGATCATTATATATTGAATATACATTCTCAGTTACGCATAGCTATCAAATGACATAACTAGTTTTGATTTTATTGGTGTAGAAGTAGAACATTAATTAGGCAATAATAATGTTGATTAAATTGACTTGATCCGACCCAATTAAAACGAGTGAGTTTAGTATGACCCGTTGTAACGATTGACATTAAGTAGTGGAGTATTAGTGTCTTATACATTAATTGGTTTAGTTTACAACACTCCATTTTAAGTAATGGAGTATACTACAAAGTTGGTAAATTACTTGATCCTTTTCAATCAAATGGCATACAAGTAATTAATTTTGATTTTATTGGTGTAGAAGTAGAACATTAATTAGGTTAGTTGTTGTATTTAAATTCTTTGTTTGTTTAACTCATCATATTGTTTGTATTTATCATGGTATAGACCAATGTTTTGGAAGACCTACAAAACCAAGACGACAAATGGGGTTGCCATATGTCGTCTCATTATTCGGCTGCTTCCTATGGCTCTATTACGCCATAGTGGCGTCGAATCAGCCGTACGTACTCGCCATCAATATTGCAGGAATCATGATTGAGGGCGCGTATATCGCCATTTACATAGCCCACAGTACACGACATGTCCAGGTGATGATCAATATACATACATACATACATACATACATACATACATATATATATATATATATATATATATATATATATATATATATATATATATATATATATATATATATATATATAGCGTAACCCGTAACTCGAGCTTAAACTCCCTCTCTGGTTTATTATGGTATCGATAGCAATAGCTGTTTTTCCCGTTCGTCGGTCCCCGGTCTGCTCCGCAAAGCTGAGCTTTTTGGTTCGGCCCATATTAAAGAGATGGGCCTCATCGAAAAAAGTAGCTGCGCGTGATAGGTTCTTTCGCCTTGAGGGTTGTCGACCGGCCGAATTGGGCTGGGAATGGCTCAGTCCGTGAAGACTTGGTGTGAAGCCTTGGAGCTTACGGGCCTACGAACGAGGCCGGTAAGTGGGCAAAGATGCCAATAAAGACTTCACTTTCCTTGGACAAGCGGGAACCTGCCCGGTGCTAAAAAATTTCCTTGGGTGAGATTGTCCTCTAGCTTAAACTTAGCAAGCTCTCCCCCTTCCTTTGTTGTGGGTCGCGCCTTGCCGATTTAAATTATAGGATAGTGCTAAAGATCAGGAATACGTTTCAGTCAGGATTGGTCGTTGTGTGTCACCACCTCCCACCTATCCTGGTAGGGCGGTTCGCTAGAGTTGCTCAACCGCTCCTTAGACCGGTGCTCATAACGCGCTACAAAGCTTCAAGCCTCAAGGGACCGTGCTAGGTTCCGATCATCTGGAACAGGGTCTGAGTAAGTCAGTTTGGGGACCGAAGGCAGTTCTCCGTGCACCGGACACGTAGCTTACCGAATCTGTTGCGACACGGATGGGAATACATGCTACGAAAGATAGGGTCGAGTATGATATATATATATATATATATATATATATATATATATATAGAGAGAGAGAGAGAGAGAGAGAGAGAGAGAGAGAGAGAGAGAGAGAGAGAGAGAGAGAGAGAGAGAGAGAGAGAGAGAGAGAGAGAGAGAGAGAGAGAGAGAGAGAGAGAGAGAGAGAGAGAGAGGCTCTTATGAGTCCCTTACTCTTTGTGAGTCCCTAAGTCCTCATCCCATCCATTGGATGGGATGAGGATGGATGGACAAGATGCATCCAATTAAAAAAAAAAAAAAGGAGATTTACGTTCCTAAAATAACTCACAAGAATTTAGGAAACAAATAACTTCCTATCATTCACGTTCATTTCCATTTCATGTTCATTCACACCTAAAAACCAAAAAACTCTTTCTTCATTCACGCTAATTCATCGCTTTTGATCTCGAAATTCTGCTACAATGGATTCAATGACCGCATCATCGTCTTCAACGGTTAATAAGCAACTAATCGATTATAACAATGGTGAGTTTCAGTGATTCATTCACGTTTTTATTCGTTTTTTCTTCACGGATTTCAATAGTAATATTGCTTTCAATCTGCGTTTTCATATCAATGTTTTATCGCGTCAAATTGCGTTTTTTTTTACGTCGATCTTCATGTTTATAGTGCTTTCATTGACATTTCGACTTTATTTGCATCAAATTTACGTCTTTTTGATGTCATTGCGTTTTGATTCATAGTTCCGTATAAATGGTATTTTGATATCTCGATCTCCATAGATTACAGGTTTCTATGGTTTTTTTCAAGATTTTCCCTGATATCCATTGATACTATTTTTTTGATATCAATTAACGCAGATTCGTCGTTGAAGTAACATGCCTTTTGAATTAAAGTAACACTTAATTGTAATTACAGTAACACAAATGAACGTTCAGGAAAAGGGTTTTGATGATATTGATTCCATTGTTTTATGTTTGTTATTTGGGTTTTCAATGAGGTCCACTGATAATATTGTTTTGTTTTCTATGAACGCAGTCATCTCATTCATCATAGATTCATATTGATGGTTAATTGATACTTCATGTCGATTTGGCTTCCCTTTTTACGTCAATTTTCATGTTGATATTGTTTTCATTGTCATTTCATTCATTATAGATTCATATTGATGGTTAATTGATATTGATTCCAGAGTTTTATGCTTGTTATTTGGGTTTTCAATGAGGTCCACTAATAATATTGCTTTGTTTTCTATGAACGCAGTCACGACGTTGAAGTAACATACGCTCTACATTACAGTAACACTCCATTGCAATTACAGTAACACTGAATGTTACGAAACAGTTTTTGATGATGATGTTAGAGTAACGTAATTTACCAGTTAGAGTAACACAACGTAAGAGCTGAAGTAACACATTGACTGCATGGGCGTAACGCATATGTATTAACGTTACAGTAACACTTAATTGCAATTACAGTAACACACTGAACGTTGAGAAACAGTTTTTGATGATGATGTTAGAGTAACGTACTTTACCAGTTAGAGTAACACAACGTAAGAGTTGAAGTAACACATTGGCTGCATGGGAGTAACACGTTGTTTACTTTTGTGCAGGTGATATTGGAAGTGATGTGAATGCACAGGATAACACTGATAAATGTGGATCAGGATGAGGAGGATGAAGTGGATGACGACGACGACAAAGATGAGGAAACTGAGGAAGACACTGAAGAAAATAAGGAGGAACATGTGTTTTGAGAATACTTGTGTTTTTGGTCATGATAAAAATATTTTTCTTTTTTTGTTTACAAGAATAACTGATTTTGTACACATTTTTTACAAGTAGCATTGTGCTACGTAGCAATTAACTCTATATTTTATTTAATACATGTGCATTTGGTTAGAGTAACATCTTTGTTCTATTGGAGTAACACCTTCCGTCAGTTAGAGTAACAGACATAATGCATTAAAGTAACTGAGGACAGCAACGTTTAAACAAATGATTACCAAAGTAATTGATGATAACTTGGATTGGAACCATTCATTACCAAATTAACGATTGTCGTTCTTTAAAGAACGATATATAATGCGTCAGAGTAATTGATGATAATAACATTGTTTAACCATGAGACAAAGAATAACACCATTAATTACTTGGAGTAACATCATTTGTTCATTAAAGTAACACTTATAATACGTCAATGTAACACGGGTGTGTAGCCTTGCTTGAGTTGAAGATGAAAGAATGAGCGGGTGTGTGTTTTGAAAGAAATCAGAAGTCGAGAGATTGAGTTTGGGATGATGAAGATGAAGAGTTTTAGTTAGGCGGGTGAATTTGAATGAAAAAATTGAATGTGATGAAACATAATCAAGTGAGTTAGGTGGTTGGAGATAATTAAGGGAGGAGAGAGGATTTTATTATATTTTTTCCTAAATATGTTATATATTACCTTAATTACTAGCCTCAATCACCACCATCCATCCCATCTAAATCAATGGTTCTAAATAGGACTTATGGACTCAAAAAGAAAAAGAGGACTCACTTGATCTTTACTATATATATATATATATATATATATATATATATATATATATATATATATATGAAGGAGGAAGTTTTCGAGCGATATGATTGGTCTGCTACATTAAAACTCAATTTAGAAAAGTATCATTGATAAATAAAAAATCAAATAGAGAATCTTTTAATTATTACAATCAATATATTTAATCTATTATATTAATATGATGTTTTATAAATTTTCATCTAAAAATCTTTAAATTCATTTAACAAAAAGTTATCGTAAATAAAATTATAAAAATGAATTAATTAGATTCGTGGTAAAAAAAAAATGCTTTCATTAGATTATAAATTTCATACTATTTATTTCATAATTTCATACTATTTATTTCATATTATTTGCTCGAAAAAGTGAAAAATTTATTACATACAAAGATATTAAAGTTATCCCACATCAACAAATTATAATAAAGTGATGAAATTCTATATTATAAATAATAGTAATCACACATCGACAAATTATAATAAGGTGATTAAATTCTATATTATAAATAATAGTAATCATCCATTCTTAGATATTCACCAAAAATCTTTTGAGTCATAAGAACTCTTAAGATTATAACCTTAAGTAATTATCCCACGTCGAAAAGTTATGATGAAGTTATGGAAATCTATAATATAAATAAGAGTAGTCATTGTTTTTGAATATCGACCAAAAAGCTTCCGAGTCTTAAAAAAACTCTTAATAAGACTACAAACTTAACATCGAAATAATTAAAATAAGATGATGATTCTATATTATAAATAAGATTAATCATGTGTTCTTTCGGGTCTTAAAAAGAGTTCTTAAGACAGTAAATTATCACACGTCAAAAAATTATGATAACGGAATTCTATATTATAAATAAGAGTAATCATTCGTTCTTAAATATCAATAAAAAACCTTTTGAGTCTTAGAAAATATTCTAATAAGACTACAAACTGAAGAAACAAAATCTCACATCGATAAATTATAACAAGGTGATGAAATTCTACAATAAATAAGAAATAAGAGTATCAATTCTACAATAAGACGATGAAATTCTATTATACAAATAAAAGTAAGCATTCCTCCAAATTATGATGAGGTGATGAAATTCTATATTGTAAATAAGTGTAATCTTTCGTCCTTAAATATGACTAATCATTCGTTATTAGATATCTTCCAAAACTCAATTGAGTCTTAAAACCTCTTAAGACTATAAACTTAAGTAATGACGAAGTACAAGAGTTCTTAAGACTATCTCTAAACTTAAATCAAAATTATTCATTCTATATTGAAAAACTATGAGGTGATGGAATTTGATATTATAAATAAGATAAATCATTCGTTCTTAGATAAAAAAAATATTTAGACTTACAAAAGTACTGGAGACTATAAACTTAGGCAAGATTATCTCCCATCGAAAAATTATAATAAGGTGATCGAATTTTATTATTATTTAAATAAGAGTAATCGTCCATTCTTAAGTACTCCCTGGTGTGGTTCACAATATAATTACTCTCCCATTTTCTCTCTTCCTTCTTCTTTTTTGAGCCACTCATTTCCCTTTCTTATTTTCCACCTCAAAAGCTTTTGGGACAATAATAGGAACTCGGAGGGAGTAGTTAGATATAAAAATAAACTCTTTTATTTTTATAACTATCCTAATGTTGTCTCACATCGAAAAATTATGATGATGAGTTGATGAAATTCTATATATTATAAATAATAATCATTTGTCCTTGGATATCAGCTACAAAAATTGAGTCTTAAAAATGCTTTTAGGACCGTAAGCTGATGGAAAAGAGAAATCATTTGTGTTTAGATATTAACCAAAAATCTGAGTTCTAAAAAGAGTTTTTAAGACTATAAACCTAAGTAGAATTATTGCATATCGAAAAATGATGACGAGGTGATGAAATTCTATACCACAAAAAAGGGCACATCAATGATGCAGGCTTTCAACTCTGATAATGGTTAAGCTGTTGTGCGAAGGGTGGGTTGTGAATAATGAGCAGACCGATAGACTCGAAGAAATATTAAAAAGGAAGCAGAGGAAGCTGCGACACTTAAAGTTTATATTCGACCAGGATCACATCATCCAAATACACGGCAGACTATCTGTCGATATCAAGTGTCTTATCTAATGAAGATATTATGGAGAAAATTTTTGATAGCCTTCCCTGCACTAGTGACAAGTCCAATGTAGCTGTTACATGCATGACATGGGCACGAATGTTCCTGCTGCATCCAGCTGCACCAGAGTGGAATGCACACTATAATAGACAGCTCCAAAGAGGACTTAAGGATGGCATGATGACTGTTTCCAGAGGTAGTCTTACAATCTCACAGAGATGCAGATGTTACTTGACTCAAGATAAGATTGCTAGAACAATGCTATACATCTGCCAGCATGTATTGGAGCAGTGAACACATTTAAAAGTCGTAGAGTGTCCCCTAAAAAAAAGTGACGATAACAACTTCAATGAACTTCCACACACGAGTGTTAAGAGGGCGAAGAAGATTCCTTCAATGTTGCTAAGTTGGGGAGAAGTCTTTATATATTAAGCTGCTTATATGGCTTAACCAATGTGAATAGAGGGTTCATTTGTTCTGCACTTCTCTATCAATTTGAAACATTGTCTCGCTGTTTTTTATCCGGGCAACGTTTTGCAGTGAATGGTGTCTACTGTAGAATGTTTCCGATGCTTCTGCAGTTAGCCTAATGTGAAGTTTCATTTGTTAGTTTTCCACGTACTCTTGTGATTTAGAACATTGTTCATGTAATGCATGGTTGTGTAGACACCCAGATTTGGACCCGGTGGCTGCAAGAGTGCCCAACAAACGCCCGATGACGATCAGACTTCAACGCGACGCAGGTTCGCGATGTTTTATATAGTTTTTCTATAGGAGGGATCAAATAAATTACTCGGAAAAGTTAAACTAACATCTTGGCAGCCTTAGTCGTGTCATTACGGTCGCATAAACACTAATTATAGTCAATTCTGACACCGGGACCCCGAGTTGGTCCCGAAACTCGAACCGAGTCAGCACCGCGCTAAGCGAACCTCGGGATGCACACCCGAGGCCCACTAAACACCACGGCGCTAGGTCAAACCAGGGGAAGACTTAATCCCCAAGCTTCGTATTACGCATCCACCCCTCGGTTTTGGAAAGTATCAAAATCGTATCTTCAAAACTCCGAGCGTCTCACCTTGCGCGCCTGTGTCTTCACGCGCCTAGACCCAGGAGCCTGAGTTCTGGTGCGCCTGGTCTCAAGCGCCTATCCGGGTGACAAGGACCGAAAAACAACTATAAATACCCTCCTTCACCCCCTCATTTCGACACAACACATTCACTTCTCTTCCCTCTTCACTCGTAAAGAGTTTCTCGCTAAGGGCTCGCACTCTGACACCCGAGGCAAACGATCCACTCGATCGTAGTTCCGATAAAGCGACATCGATGCTACTCCTCACCTTCGAGCACTCCACTCGATCCCGACGTGCCTGTGTTCGACTAGCTGTAGTCTAGTAACAGAATTCGGCCGCATTAGCCGCATAACCAGCCAGTAGTAGCGAAGCTCTATCGGAATAGCCGCAGGAGGGTCAATGGAACGGAACTCTGCCGAAATCACCGGGCAAGCTGGGAGGATCTGCCTTTCGAAGTCGAGTTGTCACTAGGTTGTCATCTAAACAAAATTTTACATTTTTGTACCTTTATCATGCACTACGATATGTCAAACGTGGACACTAGGTCCACTACACATACTAAAACACGTAACGTCCCTACTTCAACCGCAAACACTAAAATACACTAAATAGACCCGAGTAATTCCGAAATCCTTTCTCAACTATCTATGCATCGTGTCCCGTTTAGTGTATACTCCGAGGGTGCAACTCCTCACAACGTGATTTACTTATATTCGCATTTACAGCTTTTCGTATGATTTATTGCTTTTATGACCTTATAATCGCATGCTAAATCACCTAACACAAAATTCAAAACGTAAATCAACTAAAATTGAACAAGACGATGGTCGGGTTCCGTATTAGTCCCGGTGCTCACCATGTATGGTTCGACGCATCCTTATTAATACCGAACCGACGAATCTTAAGCAGAATGCCGAGTAAGGTATACCACGAGAACGACTAATATCCGTATTATCACGTTAAAACTGATTTGCTAATACCTATAATATTAGTACTCTCTACTCTCCTATGTGCATCTTTTCATGGCCTGCCTGTCACGTGAAATCACATGCAAAGAATGTGAACACAACTACTTCGACGATAAAATTTACTTGTCCTGCAACAACCGACATAGCAAAAGGTATAGGGTGAAAACAACGGATGTTACAGTATTTCCGCCACAACAAAAGAACTAAGTTATCAGCCCACCGATTGATTAGTAGAGGTCGCTATAGTGCGGGCGGGATTGGGTGTCGATGTCTATCGGATGTTACGTACCCTCACCCCTTACTCAGAATCGACGGTTTCCGGATGTCCGAAACCATAAGATAACGGTCAAGCCAACCGATAAGAGGAGTAGAGATGACACAAGACACATCAGATAATAAGGAAAACGGAAACAAAAAAGAAACGTAAGGAAACCGTCACCATAAATTTCAATCATAATCTAATACACAACTAATAATGAAAAATAATAGAACAAAACTAACACAGACAAATGTGAAACATGAAACAAAACAAGCACAACAAATGGCAAGAGCAACAAACTCAACAATGTAGACGAGAGGAAACAAAGGAGAAGCTAGCACAAGGCCGAACAATAAAATATGACACATCTCCGGCCCACTATTTGTATAATATCACGTACAAAAATTGAGGAAACAAAAAAAATATATAATAGGGGAGAAGGAAAATGGAGAGAGAGAGAGAGAGAGAGAGAGAGAGAGAGAGAGTCTTACATTATATACACTATATGTTACGGATTAAAATTTAAAACCCAAACAAATCATCATTCATCCATTATTTATCTAATACTATCTTCTAATAAAACCATGTGTTAACAAAATTAAGAAAGTAGATATATGTTAAACAACAGAGGCAATCAATTAACAAATTTTTTAATTAAAAAAACCAAATCAATTAAGAAAGAAGAGAGAAAAGAGGAAAAACTTCTTAGCTCCCGCCTCGCTTCATCTTTCCTTTCCATTCATCTTTTCCTTTCCATAATTTATTCATAAGTGTATTATATATAACCTACAACAACGAGTACAAAAGTCATTACAGATAATGAACCTCAATATGACACCCAAGTCTACAATCAAAGTGACCCAATTAGACCTGCAACCGAACCTCAATATGAATCTCGGTGTACCACCCAAACAAAATTAGAGTCTGCGGTAAACACACCAATTAAAAAGGAGAAGAGAAAGCTAGACAAGGGGTAAGTGAACAATTATTATGTACATAAACTACAAGTACATTGTTTATAGGCTAATTTGTCAATAACTACCTATTAAATGTAAAATTTTACAAATTACTATCTAATAAAACAAACTTCAAAATTTACTACCTTATAAAAACTTTTGACTTAAAAATTAGTATTTACAAATGGCTCTCACAAAGAAAAATAGTAGAAGACTAAAATACCCTTAATAATTATTTACCCTAAATTACCCACAGCAGCAACTCCAACAAGCAATATAAACTGATCTCCCCTATGAAAACTTCTCAAAGTATCTCCTTCTCCCCTCCTTCAAATTGACACACAAATTTGATACATCATATACTACAAGTAAGAGGTAATATGTTCACTTTTAGTTAAGTAACTCATTGTTATTGTTATTACTCTGTTTATGTGATAAATTTTGGTGAATTTCGCTTTTATTTGATTTTTAGGGTTTTACAATAAGAGAGAATTGAGCTAATTTTTAAAGTTGTACTTGAACCTGATTTTGTGTTTTATTAGTCCTATGTTAAGAGAATTCTTTGAACATCCTAACCAAGTTTATTGATTTGTAGGATGATAGAATTTCCACTGCAAACAGAGTCAATAAACAAATTAAAAAAAGCTTGCTTGTAGGAGGAAGGTCACTTCCGGGGTTGTGGAAAATGTAATAAAAGAGAAAGACATTTTAATAGAGGAAGGAAGTGATGTGGATTTAGAAGATTTTGATGGAACTTGGAGTGAAGAGTCTGAGCATAGTGATTTTGGTGTTGAGTTTCATGGAACATGGGAGGAGTCAGAAGAACAAGACGACTTCTTTGGTGAATGCAATATTGAGACAATTACAAATGAGGTTAATAAAAGCTTAAATACTTCTGTAGAAGGAAACAGAGTTGGGGCTAACGACAACCTGAAAAGTGATAGTTTAGAAAGACCATTATGGGGCGTTGATGATTTGGATGTTCAAATGGTGACTGAAAATGGATACGATTTAGATGACTTGAGAGGTTTAGAAGGGTCTGATGAGGAGTTAGATCATTACCCAACATTCAACCCAAACATTGATTTTGGGAGGAAGATAGATTTGAGGACGAGGCTGAAATTTCCATGTAACAAAGTAATAAGGAACGCCCTTAAACAACATGTCGTTGAAAATGGTTATGAATTTTATTATCTACATCATGGGAGTACTAGATTGACTATTCATTGCAAATGTAAATGTGAATGTGAGTGGAATTCTAAGAGATCAAAGTTAGGAGAGTGTAAATGTAATGCTCTGAGAACTTGCAATTTTAAAGTGTATGCTACGAAGCTTAAACAAGAGGAAACTTTTCAAGTAAAAAGCTTGAATTTAGAGCATGTTTGTGGATATAGGAACCAAAATAGGATGGTTTCCTCTGAATTTTTAGCTCATAAATACTTGGAAGTGTGGAGATCAGACCCATATTTGAAGTTGAAAGCATTCAAAGCAAGAGTTTTAATGGATATAAATGTGGATGTCGGGTACCATAAATGTTGGTTAGCAAGGGCTAGAGCAAAACTTTTAATCTTTGGAAATGTGAATGACCAATATGCAAGAGTTTGGGATTATGCAACTACGGTAAGGAAATACAATCCTGGATCTTCAGCTATTGTTAAAGTTGACCGAATTGAGAAACCACCTCCACTTTTTCAAAGAATTTACATATGCTTACAAGCATGTAAGGAAGGATTTTTGAGAGGTTGTAGGTCAATCATAGGAGTAGATGGCTGCCATTTACAGGGTCCATATCCTGGAATGTGTTTGGTTGCAGTGTCGATGGATGGAAATGAAAATATATTTCCAGTAGCATGGGGTGTTGTCGAAGTAGCGAATACAGAAACTTGGAAATGGTTCCTTAATCTTCTAATAAGTGATCTTGGATTAGCAGAGGGTGAAGGCTTTACATTTATGTCTGACCGTCAGAAGGTTTGTATGGATTCTTTCATTTAATTCTTGTATAATTACTAAGTTATAAATCCATATTAACTTGTTTGTTACCTTAGGGTTTGATTGATGCATTGAAGGAAGTTGTACCTAAAGCTTGTTGTGGGCTAAATTTAGATCGTTTTTCCTCCCATTTAGACCCGTTTTTTCCTCGTTTTGCGAGTCTTGAGTGCGATTATTGCCATATTTTGCGTACTTCTCGCATTAGCGTCCCTCTTGTGCGTTTTACGTGTTTTTGGTAGTTTTTCTATCAATTTTGATAGGATTTGGCACCGAAATCACGATTGAGCTTTCATGAGCACAAGAGAAGGGAATACCGTCCAAAGAGCAAAGCCCACAAATTAAAGTTTAAAGTCATCCAATCAATCGACGAAGAATGAGACAAGAAAGAGGCCAGAAAAATGACCGGGCGAAATTTCGCCCGGTGAGACACCACCGGGCGAAATTTCACTCGACGGTAAAAATGCCTTCCCGAAGATTTTCCGAGACTTCCCACCGAGCGAAACTGACCGAGCGAAATTTCGCCCACCGGGTGAAATTTCGCCCGATGGAAAGATGAGCCGAAAACCGCGAAAAAAGAAGAAAATCTCACCGGGCGAAATTTTCACCCAGTGGGATTAGTCGTCATGACCGCAGGGCAAAGTTTCACCCCATGAAGATGCTAAAGGTGATTGTCTCACTAATGGAGCAAAAAGTTGGATTTGGGCTTTAGGTTAAATACCCATTAAGGCTTTACTATATATATGCTACCCTAGTTTGTTTCCCAAGCTATCATTCATTAGTGTAGTATTATCATCCACCCTTAGTGTAGTAAAAACCATCCGTTTAGTAGTATTCTTAGTAATTCTCTATAATTCTAGTAGTAATTAATAGTAGATCTACATAGTTTCCATCAATAATTCTCTAGTTTTACATTCAAGTTTGTAGAAGATTATTATTTCAAGTTTTAGTTTGAAGATTTGTGGGGTTTATTGAAGAATTAGTGACAAGTTCTTCATTTTCTTCATCAAAGATTCAACCTTTAGATTATTCCAAGTTTTATTTGAAGATTTGTTGGGTTTATTGAAGAATTAGTGACAAGTTCTTCACTTTATTCATCAAAGATTCAATCTTTATTCATGCAATCTTATTATTTCTTATAGATCTTCATAGTTGGTATATTTCTCTTCCACTCTCTAATCTCTAGTTTAGATTTATTTTATTGTTCTTTCATTATTATCTTGTTTAGATCATCTCTATTTTTGTTGTTTTAGATTGTTGTTTTTATGTTTAGTTTTGTTGATTGTTGTTTTGATCATCTTAGTGTTGTTAGTTCTCTAGACTTTATTTATGATGTTTTAGATTATTCTCTAGTTTATTGTGTTAGATCTTATTTCTCCATAGTTTAGTGGGTAATTGTTAGATCATAGTTTTCTCATAGTTTTATTGTTAGTTTCATTAGATTTAATTAATATGCATGTTATAGTGATTTTCTCCTTAGTAATGTTTTATTGTCTTCCATTATGATTAGTGAGTAGATTTCTTGTTGGGGGGTTTAGGGATGAGGACTTGGATTATTTGAATATAGGGATGTTGGTGGGTTGCTTGCTTGTTGGTTTATCTTGTTTATGGTTGTTGTGTCATTGTTGTTTTAGTCCGGCCAACTAGACCGACCTTGACTAGTTTCTATCAATATGGGGAATCTCGGGGTAGAAATTACCATGACTAGAGACTTACCCTTTTTCTCCGCGAAAGCGGGTTTTTAGGTGAGTTAAGTGAAGAAATCGAAAGGTGGCATTCTCCTTTATCAATATTGCAACAAAAACTCGATTCCGACCTTCTTAGACTCCAAGTACCGAATCCCGACTTCCCCCTAACACCTTTCCCTAGATTCATCACCCCTAGCTATCATCGTAGTAATTCTTCTAGTATAGACTTGACCCTTAGAAATGCCCCCTTTAGATATCGAACACGACACTTTAAACTTGCCATTACACTCCGTTCCTTGTGGACCGATCTCGACTTACCACGATTTCTTGTTTGTTTTTGTGTTATTCCGAGTCTATAAATATTGTTTGATCCCCCATCCTTCGCTAAACAACCGATCCGATTGGGGCGCGATCAAAGCTAAAATAAGATATTGTGTGCGTCATATCTGGGCAAATTTCAAACTTCGGTTTAGTGGACAAGCATATAAAGAACGATTTCAGAATGCTTCTTGGGCTACGATCGATGTATGACTAACTTTTAATTTTTTGTTTATGTTCAATATCATTGTTTATGTTTTATATGTTTAATATGTATTTTTTTTTCTAACAAGTTTGTCCATTTCAGACTGAATTTGAATCTCAATTAGAAGGTATCAAGTTGTTGTCGCAATCTGCATATGCTTACTTGAAAGCAATACCTGCAGAACACTGGAGCAGGCATGCATTTTCGTTGCATTGCAAATCAAGCATGTTATCAAATAACATGTGTGAAACATTCAATTCAGTGTTGAAGGAATGTAGGGATAAACCAATTCTAACTCATATGGAGTGGATGAGAAGATATGTAATGAAAAGAAACTCTGAGAAAAGATTGCAAGTGGAGAAGTATGAGAAAAGGTTTATGCCACATGTAGAAAAATGCTTGAAAATAGTGGCTAATGAGGCAAGGTATTGTATACTTACTCCCTCTATAATTCCATCTAGAGTTTTGGCATATGAGGTTGAGTATAAGGGTAAGACATGTGCGGTGAATTTAACTAACAAAACTTGTTCATGTTATTATTGGGATTTGAATGGCATACCTTGCATCCATGCAATGGCATGTATTCTCAAACAAAGGTATAATCCAGAGGATTATGTAGATGAAGCATATTCAAGGGAGAAGTACTTGAGAGCTTACACACATGCTATTAACTAACACACCCAAAATATGTTATAGACCTGAAGTGACAGTATAAAAAGTAAGCAATCATAACAATAAAAACTATGGAAGAAAATAGGCTAAATTTTGAAAATCCTAACTAAAGACGCGAGAGAAAAATTAAGAAATATCGAAGTTATAATTCAATATGATTACGTTCTCCAATAAAAGTTAAAAAAAAAAAGAATTATTGTCAACAATCACTCAGTTAATTCAATATGCATTAAATCTTATAGCGTTATATCTAATTTTTGTCAACAATCACTCACTTACATTCTGACAAACACACTTTTAGTCTAATTCACCTTACTACACTTGTGGTGACATGTTTGATGCATCATGCATGTTTCGGTACTTTCAGTCCACCCTTTTTTTCCTCTCATTCATTTAACATACGTACCATATATATATCTGTAATTTGGATCGTTCAATCTTCCTAAGCTCCGTCCTATTCACAATTTACGAATTTCTGTGAAAGTAAATAAACTTACAAAGACATGAAATCAAAACAAAAAGTGAATAAATAATGAAATAAATATAGGACAATGAGACAAAAAGACGGAACTGAGATTTATAAAGACCATAAAACAATATAGTCCTGTGCGGTGCACGGGTATGGCGACTAGTTAGTTGTAGAAAACATATACTATTTCAAGTAGGTTGAATGAGAGACCTTCACTTCAGAATAAAGGATTGAGGTTGTGCCATGTCACGGAACATGGTATTTGCAAACTTCCTTTGCTGCATATGTCGTTGTTATATACTCGGGTTTCTTATGTAAAATCTACGAGAGTGCTCAGCTTGGAACTCTCCAGTTCACTGCTTTTCCATTGAAACAAAGAATGAAACTAGACTACTACGGAAGTAATCTTTAGTCACTAAGGAAAATCGCAACACTGTAACTTGTAACAATCAACTCATATTTTCCACCGTATACCGAGCAGTTGTCCTTAATTCTTCTCAAGTACTTAAGGATGTTCTTCACGACAACCCAGTGTCAAACACTCGAGTTTGTCTAGTATTTGTGTCATCACGAATATAACAAGAACCTTATCACCATAAGTTTCTTGACTAAATCCAATCGTCATCTTCGATCTATCTCCATAGATCTTGATGTCCAATATGTAATCTGTCTCTCCTAGATCTTTCATAGAGAAACAAGATATGACCATCCCTTGACTCACTCAAACATGGATATATTGTTTCATATGATTGTATGTCATCTACATACAATACTAGGAATGTGATAATACTTCCACTTAACTTTACATCCTCGTTGAAGAGCTCCTTCAAGAAAGCGGTTTGACATCCACTTTCGCACGACTACTCTCAGTCACCTTATGGAGTCTTTATTCACCAAAGCATCCTTGTAGGTAGTAGGTTTCTTAATTTTTCAAAATCATTATTTTGGAACATTTCGTCAAATAAGTTTCTATAAACCTTTTTGTTGGAATATAAGATCTATTAGTTCAACAATGTGGAACGACAACCTTTAGATTAGCGGATGGATCGTGAGTCGAACCCACACCACCACTTTTCACTACATCCTTATGTTGTGTCATCTCACTCAGTTGTTGCTCGTCATCACAAACTTCTTCGAGATGTATACTACTCTCACTTGACTTTTTGGAACGATCACCTTTTCTAAAAAGACACCACAGCAAGCAACAACCACTTTGTTTATGCTTTAGGTCTAATCCGACTACACTACTAGGTCAAAACAACCACTTTGAAAGTAATACCTAGTAGTCTAGTCGGATTAGACCATAAAAGACGGCTTAGGAACGTTTCCATCCATATCACGTACATGGTGTCTCATCTACTGCTTTGGTTAAAATCATGTTAAGTGCAAATGCTGCACTCTAAATGCAAATCCTGATATGGAAATTGGGAGGTCAGCAAGCCTCATCCTGAATCAAACCATATATATCTAATAAGGTTCGATTCCTCCGTTCGAAAAACCCATTTTTTCGGACGGTCTAAATCATGAAACGGTTCCACAATTCTTTTAAATGATCATCAAACTCTTGAGAATAAATGTTGACCAACCACAATCGGATCGTAGTGTTTTAATTTTCTTCTCAAGTTAGTTTTGCACGTCATCTTGGAAATGTTTAAACTTTTCAAATAATTCCGACTCATGAAGTAACCACACCCACTTCTTGCTAATGAACTAACCGACCCACACACATCTGTATGTGTAAGGGCTAGAATATCATTTGCCCAGCAAGAGGTTTTTGAATCATTAACCTTATGTTTATTGTTGTCGATGTTATAGATGTGTGTTTCCAAAACATACAAACTATTTGATAATTTAGCGTTCTACTCTTTTGGTCTATGCACATTACAAATAATATGACTAACACTCGCGGTATCAAATACCCGGGAAATAGAATTTTCTAAATTAAGTTCTATAACAAATACACCGAAGGTAGAAACACCATGTTTCTTATCCTCATCGTACTTGGGGAAATCCTCTTCCACGACTAACTTTTAGAAGAGAGAAGCGTTGATGTTCATTGGCAACATTTGCTATTGAACCGACCTTTCCTTTTCAAAAGAATCCCAACTTGACAACTTGTTTGTCGTAGTCATTCTTAGAAATCGGCCTAACCCCATCCTTTTGAACGATTTTCCCTTACGAGCTATAAGAACATCTCCATGTTTCTTTTTCCGACTCATTTGGGATGTCACTCTCAATCTGAATCAACACAAAATCTTGCTAGTTTTGTTTTCCCTCATTGCATACAAAAGTTCAAACAAATTTTTAAACCAATCATACAACAAATTGATACAATATCAATAGTCAGCTCAAGCGGTTAGGCAAAAACCGATTCGCCTTTTGCCAACTTGCATTCGAGTTATCACAATGATTCGCTCTTCGGCTTTCAGCATCCAATGTTGTTTTAGGGAGTTCGGCAGAAAGAGATTTGTTAAAAACATACACATTTCCTTCAGATCTGAGCACCATTCTCAGTTTCGTTTCCATTCCAGGAAATTATCAGCATTCAATTGTCCTTCTTAAGGACAGAGCACAGATTAAACGAGTTGTTGATAAAAAGTCATTATATATACATAAATAAAAGAACAGGCGAGTATAAGCGAAATGTTCATCAAAGCAGTTTAAAACTACCAAATGCCCTTTAAAAAATTATCCCCTAAAAGGCACAAAACCAAGACCCTCTCCCACTATTCATTAAACGGACTTTGGTCTTGCCTTTAATTAAATAGTGTTTAAGGTAAGTAACAACCTTACTAATTATAACTGACTTATGATTCTTGGTCGACGTGTTTGACAACTCCTTGTCAAACACATCTCCTTTGTTTCGAAACCCAAAACTTTATCTTTTGATAGTTCCATTGAGTCAAACCAAACGTTAACGTGTGAATTTCATAAATTCACCATATTATCCCCGGAATAACGATCAACACCCTACTTTGGCAGAACCTATCAATCGTGTTCTAGGGCTTCATAGATGTTGTTTGAAAAAACATAAGATTCAATATTACTTATTTTGGGATCAAATGTAGGTTATTTACGGTGAATTGAACTAGGTTATGTCCAAAAGATTCATCCGAATCTTCATGCTTCAAAAAACCTCCCTCGAATCTTTTGGATCTCCATCCTCTATCTTCTCAAGACTTCGTCTTCAAATTACATTAATTTTTACTAATTACAAATTAACTAGACAAATAAATAAAGCAATACATTACATTATTATTACATTGCAATACGATGCGCCCACAATCGTATGAACTAAAATAATTATACATTGCACGCGTAACAAGACGAATAAATAATTAAATTTTTTACACCGAATAATGATTCGCAGATTGTTAAACCATCCTAGTTTGAGCCATACTAGTCACAAGCCAGTCTCATAACAATTATAATGGCATTCATGCGCCGCATTCATAGTACGGGAAAAAAATAATGAATCACATTCACCTTCTAATTAACGTTTAATTAAATCAAAACTTGAAATTAGTAACACGACTTAACTATTAAGTCGTAAACTATTCGTAGAACCAAGTTTAGTAACACGACTTAACGATTAAGTCGTAAACTAAACAAATGAATTTATTACTACTCAACTTATAATATTTTATCATGGGTGTAATCGAATTACGAAAAATTTCATTATATATTGAAAATTAAAAGAAATGATTTATATCTGTTATAATCCCTTGACATCCATCCTAATGGGTGTAGGAATTACCCATGACATTTGTGATCACTTCAAAAATAAATGGGTCAACCAATTAAGCGACCCACATCCATTCTCAATGGCCCAAACAAACGACCCCATCTTTACTATCAACCATTGACAGTTCACTGTGTCACACCTAAATGACAATAAATAAATAATAGATTCACAGGCTCATAGCCATCATCAACAACAACTTAACTCCTGCCATCAATGACGTCGACATCAGCCAACCACCGGATACTGACCACGCGATCATCCAGAGACTACCAACCAGACCACCATGGACATATTTCGCCAGACACCCACAAGTCACCTGACACCGACCAATACTTGACCAGGTAATCATAGCCATATCTTGTCGGCAATAAAAAATGCCTATGCGACGATACCTGGTGACCATCACCGACCCATCGCCAGTCATAGTCACATACACTCACCTTTGCTTACATGAGTGATGGGTGACACCGTGAGTAGCCTATTGTGATGGTTTGGTTGAAAATGTGGTTCTTATAGATTATTCTTGGTGAAGTTGTGTTCTTGTAGGTGAGCTATTTGCCCGTATTAGGATTTGTTTCTTGGACTTGGTTATGTGGTTGGCATAATGAGATTTGAGTTTTGTAAACCCATACTTTTCTCTGAGCAGTTTTTGGTATCATGGTTGTCCGTTTGTATTATGGGTTTTGCTTGAGGACAAGCAAGAGTTCGGTTTGGGGGAGTTGATGTGTCGTATTTATATAGTATATTTACCCCATTCTGTTGCCCTTTTCTCGGTCGGAATGCGCTCTTAGGAGCCATTTCTTCTAATGTTTTGCCATGAGTGAGTGTTTTTGTAGATTTTGTGCAATGACAGGAAATTTAGCACAATCGTACTCATATCCGATTAGAAGAGCAATCTCGGGACAAGACTCGTATTAGTAACTTGTTATTAATGGATTAAGCATATATCGATCCAAAGGAAGTGACCCAAGACCGAAGATCCGACCCAACCTCCCATCTGAGAAAGGACGGCCAGCCGGTAGTCGATCGGGGGCCGGTCAGTCGGCCTGATGCTCCTTTCACTTTGTTTTCGATTATTTCGAGTTTTAATGTGTCAATTTATCATGGGCCTCGGCCCCTGTACCGGACAGGAGGCCGGCCATCCGGCCTGCGTGTCCATTACTGAGGTTGTCGCCTCATTTCTTTAAGTATGAGATTAGGAACATTTTATTATCATCACTTATCATTAGAACAAATACACTATGTGACTTTTAGCATTCTCGCTTATCTTTGATCGTGTAATCCGAATCGGAAATCTCATTTATGCATTTTCTAGTTTTTCAATTTAATCTTCATCATTTCTCATTCTAGTCTATTTCCAATTTTGTTGTTTTCGGTATCTTGCTAGATTCTCGTAGTCACGATTTGCAATGTTTCGTTATTAGATTTACTACCATTTTTATTATGAATTCTCTATTTACTATTCATTGTCTTGTAGTTACTATGAGTAGCTAATTCCCTCGCTAGGGCCGAGGGGAATCGATAAGTATTTCTTAGGTTTTGCCATTTCGACACTAAACTCGTAATAATGCTAGTGCCAATTTCGCATGTTATAAAGAATGATTAATTTGTTAAAGGCCACAACTTATTAATCTAATTTGGGAAATTCTAAATCATGTGCGATTGCTAAGTTGGATTTAGACCACGCATGATTTGGTAGGGAGTCTAATAAGTAGCGAAAACCCGTGAGATCCTTCCTAGGCTGATACACTTTCGAGAGAACGTATTCTAGCCAACTAGCATGTCTACGTGTTTAATGTTGTTATCTCTCATATTCGCTGAATGTTCATTGTGAACCTTTAGCCCTAGACATCCCGTTAATTGATTTATCCGTATTTGTGTTTATGCATGTTCTAGCCTTAGTTAACAAACAATTAAACTGTTAAAAGCAATTTAGAATCGCCATAGTTATTTGACGATTTGACAGTCTCCCTCTGGATTCGATATCCTACTTACCACTAACTTCTTGTTAGTAGTATTAGGATAATCTTGATTAGTGATACGACTTTAGCCATATCAAATTTGGCATCATTGCCGGGGATACGGTATTTTATTGTTTTATAGCTTGTTTCTTTCTTGCTTCTCCTTCGTCTCAAGGAGCGTAAGTTCCTTGAGATTTATCTCACTCTCTTCACGTAGTTTCTTTTGCTTATGCCCAGCTCTTTTCGGTCCTCATATCTTACCTCGTTTGATCCGGAGCCTGAGAAAACTTTCTATAGGCGGAGAAAATTTTAGAGAGAGATTTCAGTATTTCTCGACCTCTGTAATTTGGAAGCTGTTCATTCCGAGTTTACTGCTACTTGTCAATCTTCGGTTGAGGATAACCAGTTATAGTTCGATCAATCCATATTTTCGGATTTCACCAAAGTACCACTGGTTTCCACTATGCCAAAGCTATCCAGTCATTCGAAGCCCGAGCAAACTGCTCTTCCCAAGTTGGTCAAGCGCCCAACTGCCACTCAAGGAAACTTCGAGATTCGACCCAGTTTTATTACTTTGGTGGAGAGAACCAATTCGGAGGTGATCCTAGAGAGGATCCTCACAAACATATGAGGATCTTTACTGATTATTGTTCTACGATTCCACTTCTGCTGGAGTCACTCAAGAACAACTAATGGAGATGCTATTTATGTTCTCCTTATGGGATTCCGCTAGAGAGTGGATCACTAATCTCGATAGAGCTACTGAGGGGATCATCGATTGGAATTCGCTTGCCCTTTCCTTTATTACAAGCATTATTATCCACAGTAAAAGACGAATATGTTCCGCAGTCAAATTACTAATTTTCGTGAAACTCCTGATGAAAATATTCATGAGTCATTGGAGCATTTCAAGAAGCTTGTGAAGAAATTCCCTCACCATGGTTTCGAGATATGGTTCCTTTGTAAGCAATTCTATAATGGGTTATATGATGATTGTCGACGTACACTCGATTCGACATGTAATGGCAGATTTCAATGTAATGTGGATGATGGTAAAGCATGGCAAACTATTGAAGAAATGGCATCTCACCACTCTCGATGGGGCAACCCATGCGGTAACACGCGTAGTAACTCCAATGATAGTGAGTCCTCTAATGTCGTGGCTAGTCAATTTGCCGCTTTAACTAAGCGGTTTGATTCTAATGAAGCGTTGAATTATCAAGAGGGTATGCATGCGATGTAATATTATTCATGTGTTCGTTGTGGTGTCGCGGATCATCAAGCTCAAGATTGTTTGGGTTCCATAGAGCAAGTTAGTGCATTTCATTCCATGCGCCTGCACTTTCCCTACATGAATCAACCGGACTATGAGGCATCATTATTTTCTTATCGGAGCACCAATTTATTGAACCCCTCTACTCTACAACCATATGTTCCCCCACATCGACAGTAATTCCAGAATCAACAAATTTCCAAAATCAAGGAAATTTTCAAAATCAGCAAAATTTTCAAATCCAAAGAAATTTCCAAAATCAAGGGTATTTTCAGTAGCAACCTCAATCGGGTCACCAACAAAATTTCGGTATGTCTAATCAGAATTTGGTACTAATCAACAAAATTTTGGCCAATCTTCCATGCAAGCTCAAGGTAACTCTTGGAGTTCTAGTGAAATGGCCGAACTTTGTAATATGATGCAGATGATGGCTAAGACTCAATATTCTATGATGGCAAAAATTCAAAAAAAAAATGTTCAAGCCAAAGATAATGCCATCAAGAACCTTGAAAACCAAGCTGGACACCTTGCCGCATCATAAGCAACGCGACAACATGGTAAACTTCCTCCTCAACCCGATCAACAACATGATACGGCTAATGCCATCACCCTTTGTAGTGGCACGAATTATGATGGTCCACGAATGCCTAAAAATGACAAACCAGCTGAGAAGGAAGTAGTTTTAGTGGAAGATAACGAGGAGAATGTCATAGGGGGCTGGGAACTCCAAGTGATGATCAAGTTCCACCACCACCCACTACTCCCGTTCCAACTCCGGCTAGCCCAACCATTCAAGTACCATTCCCGGATCATTTTAAAAACCAAAAGGAGACTACCCAATTTGGAAAGCTCATGGAGGTTATTAAGAATTTTCAAGTCACGGTCCCTTTTATCGAGCTCATCATGCAAGTCCCATCATATTCAAAATTCATGAAGGAGATTTTGACTCGGAAGTGAAGCATTGGTGAGGTAGAAACCGTCGCTCTTACTGCAGAGTGTACTGGTTTTCTACGAAATAAAGCTCCACCCAAGCTCAAGGACCCCGGTAGTTTCTCCATTCCGTGAACTATAGGTACCTTATTGATTGATAAAGCTTTATTTGATTTAGGTGCTAGTGTAAGTGTCATGCCTTTTTCTGTTTGTGAAAAACTCAATATGGGTCCTCTCAAGTGTACTAGTGTCGCTTTGCAGATGACGTGTAACACCCCGTTATTTTCCGAGTCAATTATAAAGCTTGACTTTTCTACTTTTATTTAAATCGGGTTTTTAAGTTGGAAAAATATTTTAATGTCGTTATAAAATTTTAAGTATTTTGGGCCTTCTTATTATAAATCGGTTTTGGACTATTTTAAAAAGTGGAACGTTATTTTATAAACCGATTTTGTATCATATTCGTTTTCGAGTCAAACACAATAAGGAAAAAAAAAGAAGGAAATCCTCAATTTTATAAAACCCACGTGACCCTCAAAACCCCCCATCACAATTCATTCATTCATTCCCCTTTGGCTGTCGTCTATCTCTCTCTCCCTCTGTTTCTCGTTTTTTTTTCAAGTTTTCAACCGTCATCAGAAATCGGTCTCGATCCTTACTTACGCCAACAAGTTTTACATTCTCCTTTATCTAAATTGTAAGTTTCTTAACCAATTGTACTTTATACTTCTTATAATTAGTGAGTCAATTAGATAGTACTCCGTATGTCTTGATATTTACTTTGAGTTTGATAGTTTCCTTTGTTTTGTTTAAAATCGTTTCCTCACCATAAATTAATAATTAGGTAAATATGTGGTGTTCGGACAGAAATTTGGGTTTTGGTCTCGGGTTGCTAATTTCGTTATTTTGGGTCGGCATAACAGGTAGGTAATTGGTACTCTTTATAAAAGATGAATGGTGGGTGAGTAGGAGTGATTATTATTAAGATTGGAAGATTTTGGCACATAATAATGTATGCGACATTATCACAGGGATTCGGGGAATGCAAGAGTGTGTAATTGGAAGATAGTTTGAATTGTTAAAGTAACTATGGGGTAGGGGTGAGTTAAGGGAGACAATTAATTTAAGTTATATAAGTGCTTAATCAATTTCTGAGATTTCGTTCAAATCTAGGAGTTAGTACAAGTTGTAATTGTGACGGAGGTCAATCTTTATGTAAAAGTTTTGATGATAGTATACTAGTACGGTGACTATATAAATCAGTCAGATTGGTTATTGAACCATTGGTATTATTTGTAGTTTGCGTATTCGAGGAGAAAGAATTTTTGGATTAGTATTAACTCGGATTGACCGTCTTGAGAGGTAAGGACGTTTTGACCTTTTCACCTTTAAGTAAAGAGCATGTTCGGTTTAAATTATATTTTTGAAACGGTTTTATAATTATTTTGTCAATGATGAATTTTTACACTCTTGTGATATTTTGGATATTGAAACTTTGTGACACAAGTCACATATTGGTATTATTTTGGTACAATTTTTTTGGTGGTTATAACAGACCCTGGGAGCTCTGTTGGTCTATGAGGTTAAGGTGCGTCTGAGACGTCCCTAGGATTTCGTCCCGAAACTGAACTCCTGGCCCGAGTTGTGTTAAGTGGGGTTTTTCCGGCCCCCCACTTGCTAGGTAGTTAGACTTCCTCCTTTGGCAGCCTCATCCTACTGACTGCCCAAATGTGAGTAGTGCGCACTATATTAAGTCTAGCTAAGCATTGGTGGTTCCTCTAGACCGTGCTAAAAGGGTAGGACCTTGGCACAAAGGTGGAGACAATATATTGTGGTTGATTTTGGCTTTGACTACTGTTTTCACAGTACTTTTGGTTTGGTATTGAGACAATAATTTTTAACTCTGATTTCAGTTTACTACAAATTATAATTATTTTTTTACGTTTTCAATATAATATATTTTACTTAGCTTTGCTGACGTCCTTTTGTTTTGGGTCGTTCCCCCGCTGGAACCTGTACCTATTTGTGTTTTTGGGTACAGTTGATAGGTACAATTAATATGCTGCATGGGTGCATTTTGTTCGGGATGCTGAGCGAGGAAGAATTTTATTATTTAACATTTAACTACGAACTATTTATATTTATGTTGAATTTTGGTTGAGGTTGTTTTTAAACCGTTTTGGGTTTTGTGGGACTTAAGTCTTCCGCTGCAACGTTTTTATTTAAATTAACTATCGAATTTATATTTCTTTTAATTCTTATAATATTCTTTTACCTTGCATTTGGCCTTGTGAGCTAAATGCGGAGTAATGGCTTTAAATTTTCCTATTTTATTATTCTATTTTGGTCGCGAAAATTTAGGGCTGTTACAGTTGGTATCAGAGCAATAGGTCTTTCCGAAAAGTTTTGCAAAATTTGAAATGGTTTTAAAAAAAAATTATAATTCTTTTACTACTTTATAAAAAAAAAATCTTTCTTTATAAACCGAGAGTATTTGGGTGGATTGGGTGCATTGCATATACATGAATTATGTTATTCATATCTATATATATTTCTATTTGTCATGGTTTAGTACTGTTAATATCTTTGCCTAATTGAATGTGATAGAGATGAATGCTACTTACATTAATATTTGTGATTGTGATTGAACTTTCTAATGCTTGAACTTAATAGAATATTGTTTATATCTATAGTAACAATGCCTCCACGAAGAGAAAATGAAAACAATGATATGGTCGCTATGATGGCACAATTGATAGCTCAGAATGCAGCTCAAGCTGTGCAACAAATGACCACTGTTACCCAGAATATGAATGATAGAGTTGAGAATGAGAATAATCTTACACCAACTGTTGCTGGAATGTCTGAAGCGGTACAAAAGAAAAAACCGCCGACTTTTATTGGGAAAGGGGATCCTAATGAACTAGATAATTGGGTTAGGGAGATGGAGAAAAAATTTCTAGCTGTAGGTTGTCCACATGAATTTCAGGCTAGGATCGCTGTCTTCTATCTGAAAGAAGAGGCGGATATTTGGTGGCAGACTGTGAAAGAGGACTTTATGAAACCAATTAGAAGAAGAAATCCTAATGGCACCCACACACTATATGATAAAGACTGGGATACTCTTAAGGAAATATTAGAAGCAGAATTTTTCCCAGAACATGTGAAACATCAAAAATTAGCTGAATTTGGAGACCTAAAGCAAACCGATGAGATGAATGCGAAAGACTTTTATAATAAATTTGTTGAACTTAGTCGTTTTGCTAAGGAGCTAGTGCCAACTGAGGGGATTAAAGCATCTAGGTTTGAGGATAAATTACATTGGAAGATTAAGGGTAGGTTTGCTGGAGAGACATTCACTTCATTAAGAGATATTTATGCTAGGGCTGTTAATATTGAAAGGAGTAATCAAAAGATGGAGGCTGAGATGGTAAGTACTGGGACTAAGAAGAGGGAGTTTTAGGGGAGTCAATCTGACACCCCAGCAAAGAGAGGGAATTTCAATACTAATAATAACAACCAACACAAGCCCCGATCTTTTGGAGGGAATGAGAAGGAAGAAGATAATAGCTGGAGAGGTAATCAGGAAACAACTAATGACTTTACCCCACATTACTACTGTAAGTTATGCAAGGGAGATCACCCAGGCGTTGACTGTCAGGGAAATAAGGTGACATGCTACTGGTGCGGGAAGTTAGGACATCGAGAATTCGAGTGTAGGAACAAGAAGGTAGGGAAACCTCTTGCTACGCAATCTGCTAGTGCTAGTGTGAATCAGAATAACCGATTTGGGAGTCAGGGGAACACACAGAATTTTGGTAGGTCCGCAACTAACAATAATTTTAGGAATCCAGCTCCAACTCAGACCACTACCACAGCTAGTAAACCCGCGGGCCAAGTAAATGCTGCGCAGAATAGCAAAAAGCCTACTGGGAAGCTCTATGTCATGAATAGGGAGGAAGCCGAAAACACAGATATCGTTTCGGGTAATTTTCTAGTGAACTCTATTTTAGCTCATGTTCAATTTGATTCTGGTGCATCTTACTCTTTTATTTCAACTAAGTTTGTGGATAGAATAAATGTTGAACCTATTGAAATTGTGGATTATGCATTTTTTTTCCATGCCATTTAGGTAACATCAATTAATGATAGCGCTTGAGGATTTACCTAAGACTATATTTTCTACTATATAATGCCATTATGAGTTTACTGTGATGCTTTTAGGTTGACTAGTGCACCTGATGTTTTTATGGACTTAGCAAACCAAACCTCGAGGACTTACCTAGATAATTTTATTGTGATATTCAGTGATTACATAGTATTCATTCAAAGAATGAAGAGAAGAATGAGGAACATTTACGAATTATCTTAGACATCTTGAGAGAAAAATAGTATTTGCTAAATTTTTGAGGTGTGATTTTTGGCTAGCTCGAGTAATTTTGGGGTATATTATATGTAAGGATGTAGTATCAGTAGATCCTGCTAAGATTGTTAAGGAGTGATCTAACCTGAAATTTGTGAATGAAATTCGTAGCTGTTGGGCTTAGCCGGTTACTATAGGAGATTTGTGAAGATTTTTTCCAAAATAGATAGATTAATCACTGTACTGATGTACAAAACCATAAAATTTCATGGGGCTGAGAGGTGTGAGGATTCGTTTCGAATTTTAAAGGAAACATTGACCACTGCTTTAGGATTTGCCTTACCGGATGGAAATGAAGTTTCTGAAGTTTATACCTATGCATTTTAAGAATGGATTAGTTAGTGTTTTTCAGCGGAATAAGAAAGTGATTCCTTATGCATTTAGGCAGTTGAACCTTTATCAAGAAAATGACCCTACTTATGATTTAGAGTTACCAACTGTAGTCGGTACCTTGAAATTTGGAGACAATATCTGTTTGGTGTACCCTTTAAGGTTTTTATGATCGTAAATTTTAAGAAATATATTTACCTATTAGGAGCTAATCGTGAGATAAAGATGCTGGTAGGATTTGATTGAGGACTATAAGATCGAGATTCAGTATCAGGTAAGAAAAGCCAATGTGGTGGCTGATGCTCGGAGTATGAGTTAGATCCTTTAGGAGTTTCCGAGTGGAAATGGAGTTTAATCTTTATGGATTTTATAGTTGAGTTGTTAAGGTCAGAAAGGTAATAATATGATTTGGGTTATAATTAATTTCTAATGAAGGATATGTGAGAGAAGAAGCAGCTATATCATGGGGTCTCAAAGGATATTATATTAGGTAGCGAACACATGTGTTCCAATATTTTGGGACAAATTTGAGCCAACAATGAGAGACAAATACCTTCATCTTTTTGCCTAAGGTAAATTTTTCGTGCTTCGAGGACGAAGCTTTATTTTAAGGTGGGTAGAAATATGCACGACTACTTGTTTTTGTGGTAAACTAAGCATGTTCTTGTGTGATTACATGTTATTCAATGTTTATTGGTTACAAATATGAATATTTTGGCTATCGTTGATATTTAATAAGCACAATATCATTGGTTATTTGTTATTACTTGGTTATACATATTTGTGGTTTGTTTGTGCTCAACGCACATATTGGTGATTTCGTGCTCAACGCACATATTGTTGGTTTGATAGTGCTAAACGCACTTATTTGATTGATTGATTGATTTTGTACATTACGCACTTGTAAAATGGTTAAACTTGTGATTTTCAAAATTTTGAAATAATTTAAATATTTTTGTCCGGCATGCTCTTGACTTGGCAAGTGATACTTTTACCGTATGAGAATTTTGGTGGTTTCGAAGTTTGGTATTATCTTTTGGAATTAGGTAATCTTATCTTGTGGATTTAGGTGTTGGTGAAGTTGTATACTTTAAAATTTGGGGAATTAGGTGCTCTTGGATTTTTGAGGAAATTAGAAATGTGAGATATCATTAAGGTTGGGTTTAATTTGACGGATTTTAGATATATGGAATAAATGATTTATTTTGGTGATATATGAAGAATTTTGGTGGATTTTGGATATATGGAGTGAGCGGATCATTTTGGACATTCGTTAGTAATGTGAGATTTTTTTTTTCTTTTCGAGGATGAGTTTAAACTTCGAGGACGAAGTTTTGTTTTAAGGAGGGAAGTCTGTAACACCCCGTTATTTTCCGAGTCAATTATAAAGCTTGACTTTTCTACTTTTATTTAAATCGGGTTTTTAAGTTGGAAAAATATTTTAATGTCGTTATAAAATTTTAAGTATTTTGGGCCTTCTTATTATAAATCGGTTTTGGACTATTTTAAAAAGTGGAACGTTATTTTATAAACCGACTTTGTATCATATTCGTTTTCGAGTCAAACACAATAAGGAAAAAAAAAGAAGGAAATCCTCAATTTTATAAAACCCACGTGACCCTCAAAACCCCCCATCACAATTCATTCATTCATTCCCCTTTGGCTGTCGTCTATCTCTCTCTCCCTCTGTTTCTCGTTTTTTTTTCAAGTTTTCAACCGTCATCAGAAATCGGTCTCGATCCTTACTTACGCCAACAAGTTTTACATTCTCCTTTATCTAAATTGTAAGTTTCTTAACCAATTGTACTTTATACTTCTTATAATTAGTGAGTCAATTAGATAGTACTCCGTATGTCTTGATATTTACTTTGAGTTTGATAGTTTCCTTTGTTTTGTTTAAAATCGTTTCCTCACCATAAATTAATAATTAGGTAAATATGTGGTGTTCGGACAGAAATTTGGGTTTCGGTCTCGGGTTGCTAATTTCGTTATTTTGGGTCGGCATAACAGGTAGGTAATTGGTACTCTTTATAAAAGATGGATGGTGGGTGAGTAGGAGTGATTATTATTAAGATTTGAAGATTTTGGCACATAATAATGTATGCGACATTATCACAGGGATTCGGGGAATGCAAGAGTGTGTAATTGGAAGATAGTTTGAATTGTTAAAGTAACTATGGGGTAGGGGTGAGTTAAGGGAGGCAATTAATTTAAGTTATATAAGTGCTTAATCAATTTCTGAGATTTCGTTCAAATCTAGGAGTTAGTACAAGTTGTAATTGTGACGGAGGTCAATCTTTATGTAAAAGTTTGGATGATAGTATACTAGGATGGTGACTATATAAATCAGTCAGATTGGTTATTGAACCATTGGTATTATTTGTAGTTTGCGGATTCGAGGAGAAAGAATTTTTGGATTAGTATTAACTCGGATTGACCGTCTTGAGAGGTAAGGACGTTTTGACCTTTTCACCTTTAAGTAAAGAGCATGTTCGGTTTAAATTATATTTTTGAAACGGTTTTATAATTATTTTGTCAATGATGAATTTTTACACTCTTGTGATATTTTGGATATTGAAACTTTGTGACACAAGTCACATATTGGTATTATTTTGGTACAATTTTTTTGGTGATTATAACAGACTCTGGGAGCTCTATTGGTCTATGAGGTTAAGGTGCGTCTGAGACGTCCCTGGGATTTCGTCCCGAAACTGAACTCCTGGCCCGAGTTGTGTTAAGTGGGGTTTTTCCGGCCCCCACTTGTTAGGTAGTTAGACTTCCTCCTTTGGCAGCCTCATCCTACTGACTGCCCAAATGTGAGTAGTGCGCACTAAAGTAAGTCTAGCTAAGCATAGGTGGTACCTCTAGACCGTGCTAAAAGGGTAGGACCTTGGCACACAGGTAGAGACAATATATTGTGGTTGATTTTGGCTTTGACTACTGTTTTCACAGTACTTTTGGTTTGGTATTGAGACAATAATTTTTAACTCTGATTTCAGTTTACTACAAATTATAATTATTGTTTTACGTTTTCAATATAATATATTTTACTCAGCTTTGCTGACGTCCTTTTGTTTTGGGTCGTTCCCCCGCTGGAACCTGTATCTATTTGTGTTTTGGGTACAGTTGATAGGTACAATTAATATGCTGCATGGGTGCATTTTGTTCGGGATTGAGTGAGGAAGAATTTTATTATTTAACATTTAACTACGAACTATTTATATTTATGTTGAATTTTGGTTGACGTTGTTTTTAAACCGTTTTGGATTTTGTGGGAATTAAGTCTTCCGCTGCAACGTTTCTATTTAAATTAACTATCGAATTTATATTTCTTTTAATTCTTATAATATTCTTTTACCTTGCATTTGGCCTTGTGAGCTAAATGCGGAGTAACGGCTTTAAATTTCCTATTTTATTATTCTATTTTGGTCGCGAAAGTTTAGGGCTGTTACATGACGGACCGTTCCATAAAATGCCCTTTGGGAGTTTTAGAGGATCTTAGAGTTTGGAAGTTTTTTATCCCGATTGATTTTGTTGTCCTAGACATGGCTGAGGACACCCATATTCCTATAATCCTGGGAAGGCCAATTTTGCACACTGTCGGCGCGGTGATTGATGTTAGTAACGGTAAATTAACCTTAGAAGTAGGTGGAGACACTATTGTTTTCTGCTTAGATAGTACACATAAGAACCCCATGATGCAAGACTCATGTTGTATGATTGATTTAATTGATGTTTTGGTTGATGATGCTATGGAGGCATCCCTGATACAGGAACCCTTAGAGACTTTAATCTGTTTAGAAGCATGTCCAGGTGATAATTCTATAGATTCGGCTGTTGTCGATGCTTTGGAAGCCGCTTTGGGTGGAAGATTGTTCACTGAGGAGCAAAGTTTCAATATAACTAACATTGTGCACACTTCATATGCCATCGACATAGCCATCCCGGAGCGTAATCCTCTTCCTTCTCACTTGAAGTATGCCTTTTGGATGACACCGAGAGATAGCCCATCATTGTAAGTGCCGATTTGAATGAGGAACAACTTTCCGAATTGTTAGTTCTTTTAAAGAAATATAAAAAAGCTTTGGGGTATAGTCTTGATTACTTGAGAGGTATAAGTCCAGATTTTTGTATGCATCGAATTAACCTCGAGGAAGGTCATCGTTCTTGTGTCCAGGGTCAACGTAAGTTGAACCCGAATATGCGAGAGGCTTTTAAAAGAAGTTCTTGAAATTGTTGAATGCGGGAATTATTTATGCGGTTCCCAATTCCAAATGGTTGAGTCTGATACAAGTGGTACCTAAGAAAAAAGGGACCACTGTGGTCTCAAATGAAAAGAATGAGTTAATCCATACACGAATTGTAACGAGCTGGAGAATGTGCATAGATTATAGGAAGCTGAAGACGGCTACCCTTAATGACCATTTCCCATTACCTTTCATTCACCAAATGCTATTAAGACCAGAAGAAGCAGCACTCAGGTCTGTGATAGGCAAAAATTAATTAGGCTGATCAACCTGCAACTACACAGGTGCCACACCACCCAAAAGAATAGACTTCTGCTGATTAATCATCCAAACCCATCTACTCTGGCCCCGAGAGTAGATCCAATCAAAGTGCGCCAAATACCTAAGACTAAGGATATTTTCCTCCAGAAGAGAAGAAAATTTCGCTTCCTGGAACGCGGTAATCTGGCGAGCAAGGTGAATAATTAACCTACCTATACAGATCGGTACCAACTTAGCAGTGGAGTTGGCAATTATCCTAAGTTGGAGAACAAGGTGATAGGCAATATTAATATGCCACACCTTCGGCTTACGCCGCAAGTAAGAGCCTAGGATAGCAACCTCCTCAATCCGCACATTATGCCGTTCCTTCCTAGGAAAAACAGTCCATCGCATAAATTGTTGCCATATTTTTATAACCGGGTGATGGATAAAGTTTGAGCTCATATTTCCCCGAGGTAGTATATTGGGAATTAGCAATACACTCCAAAAAATCACTAATCCGGAAGTCAGCATAATCCGGTGATGCATGTGTAGAATAGTGAGGAAGATCGAAAGTTTTTCCAAATTCCTTCAAATCCATCTCAAACGAAGTATTCATGAGACGAAAGAAAACCTTAAATCCCCACTTTTCTTATTTTTAGCCAGCACAAAGGAGCTCAAAAATTCCCAAGTGATTTGAGCATAAGTATTCCGGCGCATATGGTAACAAGTACTTACTCAAGCTCAGTATCTAGCCCTAATGTCATCATTGCTTCACGGTCAATGAAAGGAGTAGGAATTAGAGTTCGACTCTTAAAAGACTGAAACTTTACCTTTTGTTCGATGATGGAAAAAATGACACTAATGAAGGTGTCATCGCTGGGAATATCCGGTTGAGCATGCTTCGATCGGGTGCGCTTTTTCTTGAAGCCATGGGAGAAGATGGAATGTAGTAGTGAAGAGAGAAGCTCATTTTCTTATGTGGTTTATGTTGGGGTGTGAGGGAGGGTATGTTGTAAAGGGGGGGGGAGTATAGTGAGAGAGGAGAGAGAGGCGAGAAGATGAATAGTGAAGAGGGGAGAGGCGAGCGAATAATTATGGGGAGGGGGGGTAGATAGTGCGCTCCGGCTGGTGGGAACCGGCCCCCGGTCGACCGACATGACGCTCCCCCTCACTAATACTCGAGTTTTTTAAATCAAAATAATAAGTGTCATCTGGCCGATTGGGGACCGACCCTTGGTGCACTGGCCTGACTGCTCTCCTTACTTAAATTCGAGATTTTCAGATTTCAAGCCTCAATTTCACTTAGGCCTCGACCTCTATATCCCATACGCCTCTTATGCACAGGCCAGGATGACCTTTTATTGAGCAAAAAATTGACGTACCTCAGCTTCTATAGTCTATAGGTCCCCTAAGCACAGGCCAGGGGCGACCTGCTACGCAATATCAATAACGTAGTCAGGATTATCTCGATTTCTTCACTTAGAATTATTTTCAACTATTTTGCACATCTTCAAAAATTATAAGTCCCTCCTCTTGTCCTTACTAAAAAGGGAAAAATGAAAAATAGAGCAAAAGAGAATAAGGGAAATTATGTACATACTCGGGCTACCTCCCAGTAGCGTTGGTTTATAGTCCAGCACGACTTGATTAGATCCAAATTAGAGAAAAGAGGGAGCGGAATGAGGTTGAATAACTTCAATCGCCCCAATATGAGCACCTTGATGATATAATTTCAATCGTTGACCATTGACCTTGAAACGTTCACCCGTTTCACAATCGAGCCAAATTTACCGACATGAGTGACAAAAAATGGTCTAGACCAACGAAACTTGAGCTTTACGGGAACTAACCGGAGTCGAGAATTGAACAATAAAATCTTATCCCCTTCACGAAATTTACGAGTTAGGATTTGCTTGTCATGCCACCACTTAGCGGACTCTTTGTAAATCCGAGCACTATCATAAGCACCAAGACGAAACTCTTCTAGCTCATTTAGTTGCATAAGTTGTTTCTCTCCACCCAACGGTGGGTCTAAGTTAAGCTCCTTAATCGCCCACCAAGCCTTGTACTCAAGTTCAACGAGTAAATGGCATGACTTGCCATAGACCAATCGGTAAGGTGAAGTAAAAATAGGTGTTTTAAAGGCGATGCAATATGCCCACAATGTGTCATCTAGCTTAGAGCTCCAATCTTTCCTAGACTTTGACACAACCTTTTGAAGAATTGACTTAATTTCCCTATTAGACACTTCGACTTGCCCACTCATTTGAGGGTGGTAGGCAAGACCGGTACGGTGAGAGACATCGTATTTAGCAAGTAAAGTGTCAAGCCTCTTTTCATGAGAATGGCTTCCGCCATCATTGTTTATAGCTCTTAGGACACCAAATCTAGGGAAAATAGCCTTCTTAAAGAGAGAAATTATCGTTTTAGCATCATTAGCAGGAGATGCTATGGCCTCCACCCACTTCGAGACATAGTCGACCGCAACCAAAATATATCCATTGCCTTTGGATGATGGAAATGGACCTTAGTAATCAATTCCCCACACATCAAAGATTTCTACTTCTAGGATCCCATTTTGAGGCATCTCATGCTTTTGAGAAATATTTTCGGTCCTTTGACAAGCGTCACAAATAGACTTGTAAAAAACTGACCCGACCCGAAAACCCGACCCGAAACCGCCCGAAAAAAAAAAAAAAAAAAAAAAAACCCACCCGAAATGAACAAAACCCGAAATTGACCCAACCTGATAGTAACCCGAATATATTGGGTCAAAACCCGTCCGAACCCGTTACCCCCAAAAAGATAAATTTAAAAAGTATTGCTATTATACACTAAAGTTTCTAAAAAATACTATGAAATATTTTTTTTATTTTCAAAATTTTAAGAAATACTCCCTCCGTATCTATATGTTTGTCCACTATTTTTAATATATGGGTGGAGTATTATATTGAAAATGGACAAACATATAGATACGGAGAGAGTAATATATATATATATATATCTTTAAAATCATATTTTTATAACATGATTATTATAATGAGGAAAAAAAATCAATAAATCGAGTCAAAGTTCGTCATATATATTAGTACTTTCTATAGAAATAAAATATCAATGTATATCAAAAAATATATTAAATAAAACATGTTTGTTCACACTAATATCATATATTAAATGAGATGATTAAGAAAATTAAGAATAAAATTGTATTTATGAAAAAAAATTAAAGAAAATTAATGTTTTCCAAGTGCGTTAATAACCTGTATTTGACCTGAAACCCGACCCAAAACCCCGTATAAACCCGACCCGTATAAAACCCGTATTTTCCAAACCCGAAATACACCCGACCTGTATTTTACCCGAAACCCGACCGCCCGACCCGTTTGACATGTCTACTCACAGGATATAATAAAAGCTTGGGCATCCCAGAACATGGTAGACCATTAAAAACCGGATTGGAGGACCTTGGACGTGGTTCGGCTAGGTCCACGATGACCACCATGCAAAGAATGTAAAACACTTACTTCGACGACAATTTACTTATTCTTAAACCAACCGACTAGCTAAGACACTAGGCTTAAAACAATGGTTGTTAACGCATTTACACCAAATTGGAACGAAGTTATGTGCCCACCAATTGATTAGTAGAGGCCGCTATGTGCATGTGGGATTGGGTGTTGACGTCTATCCGATGTTGGCTTCCCAATACGTACCCTCACCCCTTACTTAGAATCTACAGTTCGGATGTCCAAAACCATTGGTAATGAGAGTCAATCAATATACGATACTCGATAATTCGACATCGATATCGTTATGCAAAAGAACGAACCCCACAAGCTCTAGTACTATATGGAAAGCTATACTTTGTGCGCGATACACCTAAGTATAGAGTGGATTCGAACGGGTTCGAACTCTCACAAAGTTCGGTGGCAACTTCAACTTCGATTTAAATTTCAATCCGAGAACAATCTTAACACGAGATTCATTCGCCTACCCAAACCCGTGCGTGGCCGCGTCGGGGTGGACTTTGCCATGTCCACACCATGTGGGTGTCAAGAGTTCGTGAGTTTGAAAAAATTGACGATAATAATGGTGTGAAATTGTAATTTTGTAGAACGATGGTGTAGGAAAACTGGTTTGAAGAGATGTGAAGATCGTTGGGCTGCATGGTTATCAAGATTTCATATTAGTTAGAAGTGCGATGGTCACGAGGTAAAAGATATTTCTAGGAAAGCATGGGGGCCATCATAACGGTGCTTAAAATGGAAGATCAACCGCGTTGTATAGCTAGATTCTCGTTATTGGAATTTAGGTGGTGGTAACGGTGATTAAAAGGGTTTTGAGAAAAGAGAGTGTAACCGTGTTCTGTTAAGTTCCTTGATTCCATTGATTGGAATTTTCGCGATAGTAATGGTATTATGTAAAAAGTTTTGAAAATGGAAATTGTAACCATATTCATATACCTTGATTCCATTGATTGAATTTTTGGCGATAGTAACGGTAAAATATTTTGAAAAATGGAAAAAAGTAACCGTATTAAATACCTTGATTCCACGAATTGGAATTTTGCCGATAGTAACGGTATGTGTAAAAATGTTTTTGAAAATGGAAAATGTGACCGTGTTAAGCACCTTGATTCCATCGATTGGAATTTTGGTGATAATAACGGTATTAGAATATTTTGAAATGAGGAGTTTTGATTTGGCCAGCATAACGGTGCTTAAATGGGTTTTGAAAACGGTGAGTGTGAATTTGGCCAGAGTAATAGCCTTAAAATGGATTTGCAATTTGTTGATTTGGAAATGACATGGCCGGAGTGACGGTGCTAAAAATGGGATTTTAAAATGATTTTTTCAAAAACAGAGTTTGGTGTAGTTGAATATGTTCTTGTGGTTTAATCCGGGATTTAATGTCTTATTCGGGTTGTCACAACACACTACACATAACTAATCAATCATACACACATGAAGGATGCAGACGCGTGTAGGCTACCGCACATGAAAAGTCCTCGCTTCGGCCGGGACGTGTCACCCTGAGTAAGGACGTCTGTTGTCCCTGTTCCACTCGGAGCTTATCACTTGGCATATTCATGAAATGCGTGACTACCTTGGATGGTCGGAACGATAATCGGGGGTCTCCTCACGGGTCCGGTCCGAGAACCTTATCGTAAGAAGGTTGATTAGTCCTAAATCGGTTAGGGTGGGCTTTTTCAGGCCAAAAAACTTGTAGTGACCACAAAATAACTTGAAAATGTGCTTCACCGACCTCGTTCGAGTTACACCATCGCTGGAAATTTGTTCCCATCTCCCCAGCGGAGTCGCAAAACTGTAGACGCTGCCGCAAGCACCCGCGCGGACTCCCGCGGCGGCCACCCACATGACTCGTCTTGTGGTCTGGGCCGGTCTGATCTCACGTTCGGGGCAATGTGTCAGACCTCGATTTGGTTGACGATTTGAATTGTACTAGATAGATGTATGGGCGCATCTTTGTTTCCGTTAAATCGATCAAGATGTGGTTTTAAATGTTTAATGGCCGGATCATTTGGTCTGGCGATCGTTTTAGTGAACCAAATTTGCTACCGATTTGTGGAGTTGCCACCGAGCAATTATGGGATGCTCGGAAACCGTTCAAGTCAACTTTAATCCTTAGTCGGGTCAAAGATGAGTGACATGGGGACCTGAAGATAGAGACTTGTACCCTTAACCATCTCGTGTCTAGAATAACTCTCATTGTTAATGGTTTCGGAGATCCGGAAATCGTAAATTTTGAGTAAGGGGTGAGGGTACGTATTGGGAAGCCAACAACGAACAGACGTCAACACCCAATCCCGCCCGCACCTAGCGGCCTCTACTAATCAAGCGGTGAGCGGATAACTTCGTTCCAATGTGGTGTAAATGCGATAACAACCATTGTTTTAAACCTAGTGTCTTAGCTAGTCGGTTGGTTTATGAACAAGTAAATTGTCGTCAAAGTAAGTGTTTTACATTCTTTGCATACGATTTAACGTGATAGACATGCCATGTAAAGATGTATGTAAGAGAGTAGAGAGTACTAGATAATATTCGTATTAGCAAAGCAGTTTTAACGTGATAGTATGGATATTAGTCATTATCGTGATATACCTTACCTGACATTCTGCTTAAAGTGCGTCGGTTCCGCATTAATAGGGATGTGTCGAGCCATGCGTGAGGTGTGAGCATAGAGATTAATACGGGATTCCATGTTAGTTGTTTACGTTTTGATTAATATACACCACTGCTCGTTTTGATTAATGTTAGTTGTTTACGTTTTGATTCCATGTTAGGTTATTTAGCATGCAATTATGGTCATAAAAGCGATAAATCATAAGAAAGAGATAAAATGCGAAACACAAGTAAATGATGTTGTACGAAGAGTTTCACCCTCACAATGTACACTAAACGAAGTACGATGTGTAGATGATAAATAAAGAATCTTATAACGACTACTCGGATTTGATTTACGTGTTTTAGTAATTGGGGTTGAAATTGTGGACGTTACGTATTTTAGACGAATTGGTCTTGACTGAGCCAATTAGGAGTAAGGCTTGTACATCATTTGGAGTGCAAATGGTGGACGCGTCGTGGAATTAGTATCCACATAGGTCGGACTTGACGATATCAAAATGTATAATTAAAAGGTCATATGTAAAGTTTGGTTATGATGACAACCTAATGACGATATTGACTTGGACGGATGAACTCCGTAAGATCCTGTGACGATTTCGGCAGAACTTCGCTACTGTGAAGGGTAAGTCGACGGATCAACACAGGTGCCCTTGTTCGTCCTTTCGAGTAGGAACACATAGGAACTCCGAAGAGTAGTGTTGATTCGTGGAATGCGAATCAGAATGATAACAATTGAGTGGATCGTTTCTAATGTTTTGGAGTGTGACGCTAGAGAAATAAAGAGCTCCAAGTTGTGTGGAGCTCTTGAGAGGGAGAGTTATGTTGTGTCGATTATAAGCGAGGAGGGGGATATATATAGTTTTTCTCGTAGTTCAATCCGAGATTTTGGGTGTAGCACGCCGTGCAGCCCATAACTGAGGCGCCAGGACACAGGCGACCTGGTTCTCAAGCGCGATCCGTCGTGCGCCTGAGATTTTGAAGATACGATTTGGAAAAGTGTCCAAAACGGAGATATGCGTGATCTTGCTAATAACTTGCTTACCAAGGATTTTAGATCCCCGCCCTAGCGTTCGCCAATGGGCCTTGGGTGTGCATCCCGGGGTTCGACTCGGTCCGATGCGGTGACTCGGGTTTGACTTTGCGTTTCGAGACCGATTCGAAGTCCCGAAGTCGGAATTGATTCTAAGCTAGTTAGTGTTGACGCGACCATAATGACACGACTAAGACCGTCTTGATGTTGAATTAATTTCTCCGAGTAATTATTTGATCCGTTCTATAGAAAAATTATCTAAACCATCATAAAATCGTGTCGTGTTGCAGTCTAATCATCATCTGGTGTTTGTCGGACGCTCCAGTAGCCACCAGGTCCAAATCCGGGTATCTACATACTTCTATGAAATCACCAATATGCCTTTGTGTGCCCTCAGCTCGTGTTCTTGGTGTTCATCAAAATGTAGGAGATGGACTTGGAAATGGTCCGGAAACATCTCAAATCCTATAAAAACAGAAGTAAGACCTACAAAACGATATTAGCTCATAAAATCACTCCTAAGAGTAAATAAAAAAACATATAAAATTGAGTTAAATATGGGTAAAACTCTATATAAAATGGAATCATTACAGAACGGGCTTCATCGTTTATCTTGATAGTAATCGAATCACGTAGGTCTCCAAAAAGCAGCGTGCTTTATCACACTCGTCACCGATGCAACAGCTGAACTCATGTGGCTTCATTCACTTTTAATTTGTTCGAGTTTAATGTCCATATCTCCTTGTCTCCGGTCATTTATGGGATAATGTTGGGGCTACTCACTATTTTGTTGAAAATCCGTTTTTCATTGTGACCCTCGTTTTTCATTATGTTCATGAACAGCAAGCTGGGTTCTAGCATGTGAAACATATCATCAAATGATCAGCTTGCTTGCTCATGTGCTTACAAAGTCACTTCCCCGCTTTGTGTTGTATCCACTTTTACTCAAGACTGGTCATACCTTCAGATAGCCCATCTTTCGGGAACATGTTAAAAATATAGATTCTCCGCATATATTTGTTTCTTAATTATTGTGTTATATTATTGTGATATGTGTAATTACATATTCTATCTCAATTGTATTTTTTTTCCTAGTTCTAACAATTGTAGTTTCCTAATGTGCTTAGGTTAGAATCTTTTAGCTTGTATAAATACTGCTACAAATATATTCAATAATCATTAAGCTTTCACCAATTCTTTTTATCATTCTCGAGAGTGATTCCCATTTTGTCATTCAGGCCGTTGCGACGAAGAGTAAGTGGCTAAGTCCGGTTGGGATTTGTATCGATGATATCGATTTTTTGCTTAGTAAGTTTGTGTCTAGTCGTTGCTCACATACGAAACGTGGAGGGAACACCGTTGCTCATTGGATGGCTAGATTTTGTAGTTTCGTGGGAGAGGAAGTTGTATTTGTTTCAAACTTTCCGCGTGCCGCTTTGGCGTTGTCGGAGATTGATTTAATATAAGCCCACGATTTTATCAAAAAAAAAAAAAAAAAAACTTATAGCCGCTAGCACGCAGCTTATTATGCCAAACACGCTTATATAATACTCCTCCATTTGGGGACTCCATCGATAATTAATCGATGGTAAGCCCCAAAAATTGTTTAAGTCTCAATTCCTGATAATCAAATCTTCTTCAATAATTAATCGATATTTTATAAAAGAGAGACTTTTATGAGAGTTGTTTTTTCATCCTTTACTTCGAGGTTTCTTTTCTTTATTTCGAGGTTTTAGTCATTTACATAGTATAGTTCTAGATATCAAGAACTATGTGCAAGATCAGAAGATCTGAACAATGAAATTTTTAGTACGGTGATACAATTGAGGTCAGATTTGGGTATACTATTTGTCAAAATAGAGAAAGTTCATCATTTTGGAGACTATTTCATCATATCTATAGATTCCTTTGCGAAAGCCTGTGTCAACTGTCAATCAACAACGATATATAGGGTTATGCAGAAGCGCTTTATTCGATCTCTGTGTGTTATTTATTTAAATTTTCCAAATCTGTATTCAGTATAATTTGACATCGTTTGTACATGTCGGATGACTTGTTTTTAATAGTATTAATCTTCATTTCAAAAAAAATAATAGAGGATTTTCCATGAATTTTTCTAATTTTTGTGGAAGTTTCTAAAACATGGAAGGGGACTAAAGCTAACGAAGAAGATCATATCACGCACAAAACGATTAAAATGGAAAGTGTAAAGAGTAGGTACGACGTACGAGTGCGTCGATGAGTTGGCTTGATTGACACCTACACTTCCTTGTACTTGATTTCCATGGCTTGATTGATACCTACACTTCCGTGTACTTGATTTCCAAGAAATGAATGTATACCATTCCTCGCTCATACGTTTTATATTCACATCATAGTCATCAATGCCCAGAGTATTATGTATGTTTGATGACACATAAATAATTAACAGGCAAAACTGTGGTTCGTTTACTTACATTTGGTTTGGTGGCTGTCGTCGTCTAAGTACATACATTTCAAGAAAACCAACAAAAAAAATATGGGCCAATCATTGCAAAAACTTAATCCCGGTATTCTTCTTCTTCTCTTCACTGTTACCAATCATCACTACTCTAACTTACACGTATTTCTTCTCCAATCTTTTGGATTCATTTAGTTGCAAGTTACACATGCATTTTATATTTGACATGTCATGTTTGTAACAAGCTAAGCTAAGTTTTTGACAACACCGTCTACTTGTCTTATGCGCCTAGTAGTACAACGATTTTATTTTATTTTTAAATTCTCCTTCTATTTTTTTCAATTTTACATTATTTAATGAGTATCTATATTATATAAAAGATAGGATCGGAGCAGCCTACGTGACACATTCTCATCTCTTCATTCCCTCTTCCGAGCTCTCTCAGAGATTCAGCTAATTACACCCTAAATTATACTATAATTGCAAATCTAGTCCTTAAAATTTTCAATGAATTGCTATTAATCCTTAAGTTTTTACCTTTCATCGTATAACTCAAAAAATTATTTCTAAAAAAATAGAAACGAATGAATCTTAACTTTAAGAATGAGTAATTTAATTTATTTTATTATTTTAGGATAACATAAAAAACTTTTACTTCGGTCCAGTACAAAAAATATAAATATCAAACTTTTATCTTTATTATATAAAAGATGAGATCAGAGCAGCCTACGTGGCGCAGTCCATTTATTATATAGTTCTATCTTTCAACCCCGCGATTTTATCACGGGTTTTATACTACTCCAGTATATATAATTAGCCCTCGTGGCTTGAGATTTCTCCAAGGTCCACCCATCGGTCCATTTATCTTTCAGGAATATATATTTTTTTGTTTGCAAGTTTTTCTTTCACCTAAGAGCAATAGCAATGGTACTAAATAAGAAGTTTCATATACCTTAAAGAGCCCCTTATCCATTGTTCCACAAAATAAGTAGCTCTTTATATGGAGTTGGTTTCTAAAACAAAGAACCAACTTTATACGTTAAAGGAGAGTAGTGATTGGATGAAATTAGGATGAAAGAGCAATTGATCCCACTAAGAAGTTGTTATGAAACTTTTTTACCATTGTGGAGAAAATGATAAAGTTTCATATAGGATATAATATATTGATGTGGTCATAAAAAGTATAGTATAGAACTTTTACCATTATTAATGCCCTAACTTATTATCAATTAGAAGATATAACCATCCTTTGAATTTGATACAAATGAGAAAAGTGCTACGTATATATCCATGTCCCAGCCGAATTGAAGGTTAACTAACTCCTCATAGACGCATTGTAGATTGGTAGGTGGATTACAGATGGAGATTTATATGAGTGCATATATACGGAGTAATTATTATTATTATTATTATTAGGGTTTTTCTACGTTATACCCTTCTGTTTTTTTGTTTTCTACCCTATACCCCTCCTGTTTTCTAAACCGTCACTTATATCCCTGTAGTTGATTTATTTCATTAAACGTGACCTAATTACAATTATTCTACTAAAAAACCCTAATTAATTTTCATCTCCGTCTCCTATGTTTTCTCTAATTCTAATTTTGCATGCATAATTTTTGATTTTTTTCTTTATTTTATCATAATTATTTCACTCTTTATTTTAAGTGCAACATTAATGCTTTGTTTGTTAACGTGATTAAATTAATTTCGTTAGAAATCAGTAAAATATTATTATTTTAAGTCAAAGAATAAGTTGGGGTGAAAGTGGAGGAAAATCAATTAGGTAATAAAGAATAAGAAGTTGATGTATAAAATAAGAAAAATGGGGAAAATTAATGAAATGGTGGAAAAGTTGGGAAAAAAAAAAGGGAATACAAGCCAAGATCGTCAAAACTGGTTATGTCGTAGCCTAGAATCACTCTCATGCCATCTAATTAACGGAGCATTAGACGGATAATTGTGATTAGGTTACGTTTTACGAAGTTAATCAACTACAGGGGTATTAGTGGGAGTTTTGAAAATAGGAGGGGTACATGGTAGCAAATGGAAAAACAGAAGGGTACAACGTAGAAAAACCCTTATTATTATTATTATTATTATTTTGCATAGTTGGTTCGTGAAATTGAAAATGGGTGGATGATAAACAGGGTCGTCGGGGCCAAGACGAGTGAGATTGATGGGTGAAATGGCAAGCAAATACTATGACCAACACTTTTCAGACGTTACCCAGGATTGGACCACAACGGATTTCTACCGAGCAATTTGTGAAGTAGTAGAGTATGATTTTTCCTTCTTTCTTACTCTCTCGTCTACGCTCCTGGCGTCCTGAAATATTTAGCGCACTTATGATTTGTTTCATTAGTTAATGTTTAGATGCATTACTAGGGCTGTGATCGAGCCGAATTATACCGAATAATGCCATTATTTGGTTTGATTTGAAAATTTTTCGAGCCGACGTTTGATTTGGTTTGATACCGTCGAATAATGAAAATCATTATTTGATTTGGTATTTGATTTTTCGAATCGAATAATCGAATAATATTTGATTTGATCCTACAATTTTTTTTAAAATAGAAGTACAAAATGAATCGACCTTGTATAGGTACCAGCATTCTTACTATGGTGGCGGCAACCAACTAATTCAATAAGTAATTTCAAAAACACAAAATATTTTGGAAAACAAAATCAATACGTAACCTTACCGACATTACAGTAGCTTAGTTTAGAGTTATGGCCTAACTCTTCAGGCAAGCTAACTACCAATGAAGTACCTACTTTAGTATCTATTACAATATAAATCCATCCAAAAGTAATAAGTTTCCCAAATCAAATCTAGTTTCAAGTTCTTCTTTTAGGTAAGTTTTAAAAAAATGGACCATAAATTTAAGTAAAATGGACCGTGAATATCAACTTTTAGGTAAAAAAATTTAGGATAAATTTTCTAAATGAGTCATGAATTTAGATGGATCGAAAAAATGGAACAAGTAATGGATTGAAACGAATCGAGCCGAATATTATTCTTGATTTGGTTCGAATACCAAATTATGATTTGGCCCTATATTTGATCGCCCGAATCGAATACGAATCGAGCTTTTTTCGAGCCGAACTTCACGAATCGGATCGAATAGTTCGGCTCACTCACAGCCCTAGATGCATGTGTCATATTTAGAGATGACACTGCAGCTAACACTAAGATTAAACCCGAAGATTCAAATAAAGGATAGTCCATCCCTTCCTTTCTCTCCATTTCACCTTATCCAAACATACTTTATGAGCTTGCTTAAGATGAGGGTAATATGTTAAGGGGTAATGATGTTCAAAATGAGAAGAAAATGAAGGAGAGTGGTGGTGTTTTATGGTGTAAAGAGAGGGTGAGAGAGGAACAATTACCCCATATCCATATGGGGGCAATACATTACTTAGGTAGATAGGGGAGTAATGTATTACCTCGTATGGAGGTCGTTGTTCCTCCCAACCTTCTCTTTACACAACAAAACACCACCACTCGCCTTCATTTCCTTCTCATTTTGAGTACCATTACCCTTAGCATATTAGTCTAGTGGTAATGATCGTAAGTCGTTTTAAATTCTGATCTCTCCATTTAAACTGCAGTGAATAGTGAATATCTTGAAATTTGGATTTTTTGTTTGGTTAGATGAATAATATTTGAGCATGCTTGCAGGGAAATAAACGCAAGTCTGGGCAATACCCAATTTAAGGTACCAAAGACTGAAACTCTCCAGCTAGCATTTGATGTAAGTAAACTCCAACCTTAGCTAGCAGCTTTGGTATGTTATAGGAAGTAGAGATGAATGTGGAGTACGTACTCCGTATTTAGTTACTGGATGCATGCATGATATGGTATGGTATGGTATGGTGCAGAAACACCACAAGGGGAAAGGAAAATCTCTGACCAAAGAGGAGTTTCAGAAAATTCTTCAAGATGTAATAATGGAGACAGGATTTACTGGGATTGGAGCAAAGGACATCATTTTGTACATATTTGGAGTTCCGGTGACAACCCTATTGATCAAGAAAGGTGTCCTTCCTAAGGCCATTCCCGACGCTCTTTTCATCCCTCTCGTCACCTCTGCCACCGTCTTTTTCCTTGCCAAATCTAACAAGATTTAACACCACTACCTTTCATCGTCTATCTATGTCGTCTCAATCCCGGCCACCAGCTAGGCCACCTGATTAATTAATTATTAGACCATGGAAACTGTACGTACTTTGTTTGATTAAATACTAATATCAGTCTAGTATCCCAAACTATGCTGTAATGAATCATCTATACAATTATCATAGCTATCTTCTTGTCCATCCAAATTTTAAAAAAAAAAAAAAAAAAGAAAAAAAAAAGGAAAGGAAAAGGGGTATGTAAGACAAAGGGGAGATATAGAACTAAAGCTATGCATAAGCTTCAAAAATGGCTCTTGAGTATTAAAAATAAGTTGAATTTGTTGTGGATGGGGGCGGGGCGAGGGCGAGGGCGAGGGCGTTCACAAATCTTCGGCATAAACTCTGAAAATGAAATCACGGAATCGTTTAGAGTAGAGTTTAGGATCGACGGCTGAGATGGAGGTAGCATCATACTGCATGGCCTTATAAGCGTGCTCCAGCTTTTTACTGATGTCATAGTCTTGAAGTATGTCTATGATCCCAAAAAACATGACAACATCATAAAACTCTCCTGTTGGCTCCATCACTTGCATTTCGCCTTCCATTCTTCTTATCGCTCTCTCCACTCGAGCTGGCATGTTTATCCCCAATCTCACACTAGCCCACCTAAACATTGCATTGCACCACCACCCACACATGCATACATGTACACATCAATCAAACCAACATTATTAATTAATTAAGTAATAGTCGCTCGAGTCTGTCTGTGTAGCATATATAGCTTAGGTAGGTTAAGGAGTTAGAGAAGCTAACCAGGCAGGGTCAATAAAGAGCTGATCCATATCAACTCTGGACAAACGAGGAGCGCTTTGCTCGCCTTCCGACTCATCACCTGAATGATCAACAGTTTAGTACGCATTCATGGTCAAGGGCAGAAGTTGTAATCAAACCAGTTAAAGAGGGTACATAAATACAAGTACTCCGTATTGTATAGTAAGGGCTAACCAGTGGGAGTTCGAGCTCCGGAAGGAATCAAGTCCCCTGCTTTAGATGCTTCTCTAAAGTGAATGCCTACAAGCATGCTGTAATCCATGATTCTCTCTTGTTCCAGGAACTCACAATCTCTATCTACTTGTCTGTTGTTGACGCAAAAACCAGCATTCTTTCATCGTCAAATCCACATAAAATAAATAAAACCACTTAATTGTATGATTATTAGTTAAGAGTTTATGTATGTACCTGCAAAGTTCTTGAAACCATGACTTTTGCAATCTAAAGATGAAGTTGAGATCAAGGTCTTTGAGAATCGTACTTGCATCTAATTCTTCCTCGGGTTTATCAGTTGATCGACCCAGAGAGGAACCTTTCAAGTCGAATCGTCTATGAATGGTGTATTCAGTGCAAAACAGGTTTCCCATGATAATGAACCTCACCTAATCAAAAGCATCGGTAATTATTTCCCAACAACGAGCTACACGAGAACAATACTTGCGTAACTACAGAGAAATAATGTAGCTAGTCATGTTTTTTCACTTACTTTCTTTTGGATTGGACCTGTCAATTTTACACAGTGAAGGCCGAAAAATTTGGTGACAAGGGTGTTCTCGAATGACCGTACGTGGGTGTAGTAGGCTGATAGCATCCTCAAAAGTACCTAATTAAGAAGACAGAATAATTAATGTGAAATCATGCATCATGCATGAGATTAATCATGTGGTTAATTTGGTTAGTTTAAGCATAATTACCTTAACTTCAGCCTTCTTCATTGTTTTGATCATATAACGATCATCACTACTCAAGTAGAAGAAACTCCCACTTTTACCAGGAGAAGACAGCTCCCGAAGAGCTTCGTTCCCACAAATCGACAGCATGTAATCCGCTGCATCGACCTTGAACAGTTTTCTGAGTGCCCTGGTAAAAGAACCAAGCTAAGAGATACATCAGCACAAGAGCCGGTAACAGAAAAGGTAAGAAGCGTAGAAGATCAGAGTGACCTGAAAACTAAAGGGCAGTAATCTTTCCACTTGAATTCACAGGAATTGTGGGGTGGTGTATATTTAGAGCCCTCAGCTGGAAATTTAGTCCAAACTTTTTCCTTTGGATCAAAAGCTGATGACTTCAAGTCTAGGGATGTTGGGGGAGCTGGTCTTCCAACAGCATGCCTGCAAGATATGTACATGTGATGGAGCTCAGCAGTGGGCGGATGCATATAACATACTACATTGCAAAAGAAGCAAGAAGGGAGTGCATTGCATTGCATTGCATACCTGATACCGAGTTGAAGATTGAGCATAAGTTCGTAGTTTTTGTGACCTTTGGTGATAGTCTCCCCTTGTTTCTTGCCAGCTTTAGGAATTTTCAAGGGTCTGCCAGGAGTAGTGGGCGGGACCTTACTGCTAACATAATTCTCAAGGTTAAGACCCTCAAAATCGACTTCTCTGCCACCCACAGAACTCCTGTGATGCCCTTCACTTGCATCCCCATCCCACATGCTGTGTCCTCCCCCGCCTCCCGGTAACCTCGAGTCCACTGACATCCGGGCTGGCCTGATTGAGCTGCCCCCCTTTGGTGACTTCCACGACGCCAGCATCTTCTGCCATTCAAAACAAAAACCAACATTCATCCTTTCAGTCAATCACTATACAACAGCATGCATGCAGCCCCTACTAACTCATGCTAGCTCACATGCATTATCTAACATTATTTCTCAATAAATCAATCCCTCCTTCCTTCCGTCCTTCCTGACTGACTGACTGATCGTCCCTCGGATTTGAAATCATTTCCTCTGGCTCAAACCCTTTACATACATCATAGCAGTAGATCAGATGCACCATCAGTCTTAGCTCCAATTGGGAGGAATTTCTCTACCTGCTGGCTGCTAGCCTCGGTTGAGAATGACGAGACCGTGCTTCTACCACTCCTACAGTTGTAGGCCTCCTCGTCATCATCCTCCTCCTCATCATCCTCCGACTCCTCCGACACGAAATGGTCCTTCACGTGGCTCATAGACAACGATGACCCGAATATGTTGTGAGCCCGTTTCTTTGCTGCAGCTTGGGTTTTTCGCAATGTGGCTTCCCATGCTCTAGCCATTCCACAGTACGGATCGGCGCTCATGCTGGGTTATAAACACAATGTATATGTACTCATTCTTTTTTCTTAGCATTTCCTTTATTCATTCATTTCATCAAACTTTTCTAACATATGATCAAACATATCCATCCATGTATTTTCAAATTCCAAGTAATTAATTAAACATAAAAAAGAAACATCGATCTTAACATCTTTATATATCCAAAGTAATAAATACATAACATAGGTCAAAAATCATAACACGTTGGTGAATTAGTCACTACTTTTGATCGTCTTATACATTAAGACCGTCTCAGCAGACACTAATATATATAGTTGGAAATGCTATGTATATATAAATAAATACCTGTCATCAATCTCTAAGCTTTCTTTGAGGAACTTCGATCAAATGCCCATATGCATGAAATAATAATGATCATATCTACACTTATTCTCATTACAACAAACTAAAATCGCGCTATCTTGGGGTTGGAACATGCAATTTAAGCTCTTGATACTCAATCAACCACACCAAACCAAAGTAGGCAATTAAGTATATTAATGATCTCTTCTTCTTTCTTTTTTATGATATATGATATGATATGTTTTTAAATTTGATTGTATTATTGTTTTTCCTAAGGAAATATTTTAGTCATGTTGTTCTTTTGGGTTGTATCATAGAAATTATTCCCATGCAATAGTTACTCGAGAAAAACGGAGGAAATTAGTAATGTACAAAAGACATGAAGAAGAGGTGTCCTAACAATTAGCTACAACTGCTAATACCCACATGTTTTTGCCATTTTTAGAGCTTCTTTTCCCTACAAACTAGAGGATGTCATATTTCTTCTAAATCCCATACCAAAACATTTCGAGCTAATTAAGTCAACAAAATTAAATAGTTAACTTCAATTCCCAACATTTGGAGCTCAATAAGTTATGTCTATTGACTCATTGACTTATACGGATTAATCCGCTTATATATATATATATATATATATATATATATATATATATATATTCATGTAGCCAATATTTCGTGTCTTGTAGTCTCAAGTAGGCTCACTGGGTCACATACGGATTAGTCTAATGTAATACTCATATTAATATACCAGGTCAGTAGTGATACATCCCGAACTGCGATGTTAGGTTATGATGATAAGGTTCATGAAAACAACCTAATATTGGGGTTATCAAAACAAGCCAACATCATCTGATCTACTATATAAAGAGGTTAATATGATTAACCAAAAACACATAATCCCCTATTCACTAAAACAAAAACCAAGAGGCAAAGACATCATTTAAACTTTTCTGCCTAAATCTCCCCTTCATTATCTCAATTCGACTTTGACAAAATAAACTTTTAGCCAAATGCTCAAGTACATTACAAGCCCAGTTCTGTAATATCCATTCATAAAATAACCAAAAAGTCTTACATCTACGTATCAATTTTTTACGAATTATACAAATTTGAAAAGAAAAAAAATGTAACATAATAACAAAATAAAATATCATACTTTTTAATAGGCATGTGAAACGGGTCGGACGGGTCATGTTATCTGGATTGGACATAATACGGGTTGGATTAAATACATGTCACGGGCCAATTAGGGTTAGAATACTAGACTTATATAATTTCTAACACCTTACAATTTATCAATTAAAAAGTAATTTTTTAATATAGTAATCACATTAAGTATCACCAATGTTATTAAATTCAATATTAAACATATTTGTCAATAGAATGAGGCGTAACTTTATTGAAAATAAAATATTTAACTTACTATTAAAAAATATTTTATTATTAAATGCTATTAACAATTATTATTTTTAGTTTACAATGTTAAAGTTAATAATTTTTAAATTTAAATTTTAAATATAACATACTCATATAAATACCAAGAGCAAGTAATATTGTAATAATTTTAATTAACCGATCATTTCAGGTTTAAGCTAAACGGTTCGCGGGTCAAAATTTTAGGGTCTTGACTCTTGAGCCTAAAATAGTGGGTCAAGTTTACGAGTCGAATCGAAATTTGACAGATTTATTTACTAATTTAAAGATCCGCTATCTTATCATAATCTTCGAAAATTTAGAAACAAATCAATTACCTAAAAATACTACACTATGCATAATAAGAATACTAATGTTGAATGTGATCAAAAAATAATTTTTTTTTCCAACTTAAAATAAGTAAAAAAAAAAGGCATCTAATACTATTATTTCTTACTTATATTATGACCCTATTATATGGCATAAACTAGACGCGACCTGATTCATTTGTCAAAAATATACTGTACTTTTTTTAGTATAAAATATCATTCTAAGAATGTCATATAAAAATAAAATAAAATCGTAAACAATAGTATATTGTACTTATTATATGACTGATCATATCAGTAATTTTATATTCATGTTGTCCTGATAGAATGTTAATCTATATATAAAACCAAGGTAGTGAAATAAAAATTATTTTATTATGCTTAAAATAAAAAGTAGAGGGTAAAGTTTATGCAAAACATAAACGAATGACGGAAACACTAAAAACATAATAATGTAAATGAATGACTTAGACCGAGAGAATATATTTTTGTAAGTCACTAAACTATCTGTATACACAAAATTTAATTTAAAAACCGTGCATAGGCACAGATTTTGTACTAATTAAAAGTATTGACACATTCACAACCTTCTTGTGGAGAGTTATAAGAGGGATGTACCGAGAGACATTTTTTTGTTAAAATGTTAGTAGTACTATAAAGACTCAAATAATGTACAAACAATGTTTCAAAATAAATTAAAGAGTAAACTAAAAATTAATCCCTTCAAAGATACACTAATTAAAAATTACTCCCTTTCAAAAAAAAAAAAAAAAATTGAACACCCAAAAAATGCTAAAGTTCAAAATTTGTTTGCATTTCTTAATTCCGGCGAGTTACTTCGGCCAAATTGAAATTTTTGTCTTATTTTGGTCTTTCATGTACCCAGAGTACCATTCCTCTTACCTTCTCTCCTCTTCCTTATACCCTCGTGATCACTATAAAAAATTCTCCCAATTTTTTTGGATATTAAGATGATTGTCGATTTAGATATATTTTTGGTTCTTTTTTATTAGGATTGAGAGAGAAATGAAGGAGGAAGAAAGGAGAGGTGAGAGTCGTTATTTTTGAGGAGGGGTATTTCGGTCAAGATACACTTAAACACGTCGGAGTTAAAAATGCAAGCAATTTTTGAACTTTTACATCTTTTTCAGTGTTAAATATTAAAAAAAAAAATTAAAAGAGAGTAAATTTTAATTAGTGTATCTTTGAAGAGAGTAATTTTTAATTTAATAAGAGGTTTTTCTATAGGGTACCTCTCAACTATTGACTTTTACAAGTGGTACCCCGTCTTTTTCGAATTATAAGGTGTACATCTAAACTTTACTTATCACTTCATGTCATAACCAAAGTGATAAGTGTATTACAATTTTTTTTAAATGAATAATTAACATATTAATTTAATTAATCCAATTTGATGCTTCAAACCACCTCACTTTCTTGGCCATTCACCAAGCCACCAAATGTCAACCACAACGCACCTCTATTATTGTTAGTTGACGTCGACCTCTTTTCCTCATTCTTTTAAATCTTTCAACCTCAGGCCCTTCATCACCCCCTACGTCGTAGTGTGGTAAAATGAAGTTTTTCGAGTAAAGGATGCAAATTGAAGAAAAATATATAATGGTTGATGTAAGTCAATTAGGGAATAATCACTATTTACATCATCAAATGAAAACATTTCGTTGAAAAATTATAACTTTGGTTACAATATAGAGTCATTTACAAAGTTTAGAGGTACACCATGTAATTCGAAAAAAGCAGCGGTACCACTTGAAAAAGTCGATAGTTGAGGGTGTGGATATGGCGAAGTCCACCCCGACGCGGCCACACGCGGGTTTGGATAGACGAATGAATCTCATGGTAAGACTGTTCTCGAATTGAAATTTAAATCGAAGTTGGAGTCGCCACCGAACTTTATGGGAGTTCGGACCCATTCGAACCGACTTTGTACTTAGACGTCTGTACCTATATGTGGACATGACGTAGGTCCACCCCGAAGCGGCCACGCGCGGGTTTGGGTAGGCGAATGAATCTCGTGGTAAGATTGTTCTCGGGTTCGAAATTTAAGTCAAAATGGAGTCGCCACCGAATTTTGTGGTTATTCGGAACCATACGAGCCCACTCTATGTCGTCATGGGCTATACACAAAGTAAGTCCACTTCGATTTCAGAGTTTATGGGGCTCGTCCCTTTGCATTGTTATATCGATACCGTTTACACCGGCTTTCGTATATAAAATGACTCTCGTGCGCCAAGGGTTTCGGACATCCGGAAACCAAAGGTTCTGAGTAAGGGGTGAGGGTACGTGTTGGGAAGCCCACTAAGGACACCCAACCCCGCCCGCACATGGCGGCCTCTACTAAGACATCGTTCGTGTTCGTGTACGCGCGCTAGTAAAATGACTAAATGATATGCAAACAGCGTTTTCGGGCTAAGCATGTGAATAGTATGTGAACTACGTCATTTAATGCATCTTGATTATGGTCGAAATGATTTAGCACGCGAGGTTCATTTATAAAGAGATAAGCAAGTAAATAAATAAAGCTCAAAAGGAAATAAATAACGTACAAGTTACACGGGCGGAAATACAACCCGGAATTCACAATACAACGATACATAAAAATAATAAACGAAATAATAAAAGGCAATAAAATGATAGAAACGGACCCGTATGTAAACTAGACCGCGAAAATATGTAGATGGACTAACCCCGATTAAATACACATTATGTTGTGTACTAAACGGAGGACGGAAACATGGGATTGTGGCGTAATGCTAGCCCGATCCCACGTCCCGTAGTCTTGTCCTGACTTATCACTACGAAGAAGATCGGTCAAAGTCGTTCTACGTGTCGTGATGTGCATGGTTTTGAAAATAGGAAGGTCACGTGATGGTCTTTACACGTGATGACTAAAGTCGATAAAAGGACGGGGCTTGAAGTGTGTGTCAAAGCCCTAGGTTTTATGGGTTACAGGACCCACTCGACCGAGTCGTGATCTGACTCGGTCGAGTGCGTCCTTAGACGCAGCTACTGCCCATTTTTTTGGGTGCTACTCGATCAAGTAGCATATGTACTCGGTCGAGTAGACCATGTACGAGTGATAAGTCGTTTTGTTTTATCACTTAAAATCGATGGTCGGCCAAACCAAATACGAATATCGCACGATTCGTATTTAACTTGGCCTCCGGTACTACAATCGTGTATGAACGATTATAATACCGTTATAGGAGTTTTATGAAAACGTTTTCGTTAGATTAGAAAATTTGAATTAGTGACGAAATGCTTCCCTCTACGTCACGACATCGGAACTAACTCTTTCGGGTTATGTGATGTCGGTTTTCGTGTCAACGGGTTCCGCACTAATTATAGAAATGGGATCAAATGTGTTCAACTATGACCGATTGCGATCACGTCACGCCCTTGAGTACATTGGGGCGGGGCTCCTCAAAAGGGCTCCACCTCCGTCGTTGCTCGTGAAGGGATTAGACGGACCTTAGGCAAACATCATAGTCAAATGGATTTAAAACCGAATTTAGATACTAGTTTATGTATACGCGGTATAATAACGATATTAGTAATAAAAGATGATACAAAAACGAGAATGCAAAAAGTATAATAACGTTAGTGTTAGTGTTACTACTACGATTATGATTACAATACAAAATGCGATAAAATAAATAACAAAGAGACGAGATAGGAGGGATCGAGATGGGGTTTAGGACACCCTCAACATACATGCTAGGTAGGAACCTCGGAAATGGACTCGTAAATAGCGATGGGACACCGGAGTATCGAGGATGTACGCGAGTTATGGTGTGTGTGTGTGTTGCGTCGGTTTTTCGAGGGACGAAGGCTCGATTTTTGGTGTAGTATTGCTAGGGACGTAGTATGGAGGATATATGTAGATGAATTAGGGTTGAAATGTAGGTAAAATGGCTTGGGAAAAACCTTTTGAAATGAGAGGGAGTCGTGGGGTATTTATAGGCGTTACCCCACGACATAGGGGCACTCGATCGAGTGGCCCTAGTGCACTCGATCGAGTGCCCTTGCAAACGGGTCAAACCCGGTTCAAGACGCTCCACTCGACCGAGTGTGGTCAATCCACTGGATCGAGTGGATCAATTGGGCGAGACAAATAAGGAAAGATTATCCTTGATTGATTTAATTGGTTTTTTTTGAATTCTGATTTTTTGCGCTAGCTTTCGAGAACGAATGTGGCTGATTTGTGAGACGGTTTCATCTTTGACCGGGTTTTGACCCGGTCGCTAAAAGACGGAATTTATCTTTGGTGTCGGTTTTGGCCCAAATTAGTCTCATTTTGCTCGGAACGACCCACTGGGCCTGGATTTGAGGTCTGTTTTGTGAGATTTTTACTCCGCTAAAAGTCCATGTCGGATATTATTGATTCCGAGCCCAAGTCCGAGTATACCAAGTCACGTTGTCGTCCGATCATCATCGGGTGTTTTTCGAAGACTGCCATAGACACGTGGCAGTCAAAATGCGGGTGTCTACAGAGCCCCCACTCTGACTGAGGCTTGGACAAGGCGAAAGTCAGAGTAGCTACCAAGTCCGTTAAGACCTGGTAGACTTCCGGTCGGGTCGTTTATAGTCCAGTGGACTCGCGTGAAGGGCTCGCCAGCCATAAGCAGAGGGTCATACCTGTCCTGATGACGATTGCTCCGCGGGGAGTCAGACTTGTAGCATAAGTCCTGGGCACGCCTATATGTGGGCCCATCCCGTACCATTTCGGGAAAAATGCCGCCTCGGGCGTTCCGCTGGGGAAATATGTGAGCTGTACGAGCTTGCTTTCGAAGCCTTGAGTTGTACCTGAGCTGATGATGATGCTCCGTGGGGAGTAAAGCTTGCCTCTTTTGGGGAGTAGGTGTACCCGTATGCCGACACATCACAACTTGGATGTAGCATACCGGGGAGCTGACTCCGTTGGGGAATTTAATAGTTTCGCGGAGACTTGCTTCTGAAGTCTGGAGTGTACCTGTATGCTGACACATAACAACTTGTATGTAACACATAGGCAAAACACTGACTCGTGCTGGGGAGATAAAAAATATTTGAATTTTTGAAGGGATAAAATTTTGAAAAGAAAATTTTTTATTGCGAAGAAATTTTATCACAGAAAAATTTTGGAGACTCTTAGGAAAGCTCGGGACGGCTTGATTCCTATTCTGGGTTCTAGTTTGAAATCAGGCCTGCGCGCACATAGGGCCCAGTTTGCTGAGGAGGCAAAGTAGTTAGGTTTTCAGTTAGGTTTTCTCATTATAAATATGAGAATCCCTGCTTCAGTTTTCTGCATCTCAACTCAAATTCTTCTTTTCCTTCTCAAAATCTTTTAGACTTTCAAGAAAGCTAGAAATTCCTGTTATGGGTATCGATCACTTGACAGCTATGCTTCTCGCATGGTCCCAATATTTTCGGGATGAGGAAAAGGTCCGACTGACCCAGATGAGAATTGTCAATCTATTCCCTCTCCAGTGTCTAATAACTGACTCACATTTCCTGGACGCCTGCTTGTCGTTTTGGGACACCACCCATCACGTATTCGCGTTCCTGCGGGGAGAAATATGCCCTTTACCCGAGGAGGTTGCGGCTATAGGTGGTTGGAGCCCTGCTGTTCAGCCAGCTATTCCTCCGTTCTACCTGGACCCGAGAAGGAGGCTAAAGGAATTCTTAGGTCTGTCTCATGCTGAGACAGATCGGATGGTGCGGGGGGATACTGTTTCCCTATTCTACCTGGCTGACAAATTTATGAATCCCCGGGATGTGAGGGCCACCCCTGCTCATAGGCGTAGGGCATTTGCCTTTTGCATGCTGCACTGCTATGTCTTTGAAGGGCTGATGGAACTTGACTCATGCAGGGGTCAAATCAGACTAATTGGAGTGGTTGACCAGATGGAGACTAGTCATAGCCCTGCTTGGCTAGCCACTGGGGAGATCATCATGGGTCTGGACGCTAGGCGGCTTGACTCAACCCGACAGCTGACGGGAAGTACCCGTATTCTGCAGGTATACACCTCGATTTTTTTTTTTTTCGCGAAATTCCTGAAGTCCGTATGTCACTCGATCGAGTAGACCTGTCACTCGATCGAGTGACATCTTCGTCAAGCTATGTGCGACACCTGGTTGCAAAGATGGTTCACTCGTCCTACATGGACTATACCCAGCCCTTGCCAATCCGCTTGGGTGTCACGAGCTTACCAGAAATGGATTTCTGAGGAGTCAGAGGAAGCTCGCAAGGCCTTGAAGCTTGATGAGGCCTTTGAATTGGTTCACCGCGAGACGACGAAGGACAACATGGACTTCTTCACTAGGGGAGATATTCCTGAAGCTACAGTCCGGGAGGAATCGGGTCTTAAGTCACAAACTAAGACTCGATCTAAGGAAGTCGGTTCTAGCAGCACTCGGGGGCAGACTGACTTGGAGAGACGCCTTGGGCCAAGGTTGGCGGCCCGGGACCGATTAGGTCCGCGTGACCGGCTCCCTGAGCCCGTGAGGGCCCGACTTGGGCCAATTGAGGTGATGGAGGATTCGGGCTCAAACACACGAGCCCGAGCTAGGGAGGTTCCTATGGTGATTCGGGAACGCTCCCCTCCGCGTCGTCGCCAGTGGACGGCTAAGGAGGCCAAGGACAAGGGGAAGGGCAAGATGCCCTGAATGCCGAGTCCTTTAGCTTTAATATTATTTAAGTATTATTATTATTTTGTCGCGTGCTTTTTTGTATTTTTTTTTGAATTCCTGCACTCTTGTAATTTCTCGAGTCTATCGGGATTTTCGTTTTTTTTTAATTAATAAAAGAAGTTTATTATTAAACCGTTCCTGTCTTTTCTCGATTGCATTGGTTGTACCCTTTTGAGGGGTTGCCTACGTATCCGCGATTAGCAGAATCAAATCAGACGTAGTTCAGGCATAGGAAATATGCAATCTCGAATTACACCAAGACTATTGGTTCAAGATGTTTATGACAGTAGAATAAATAATTCTAGCTTATTGACTTGCTTTTTGAAAAGAATGATTTTTATAAAATTTGCTAATGACATTGAGAAGAGGCTAAGGGTAGTAACGCTTCAGTTGGTCCAGGTTGGTTGGGTTGACAAATTCATTCCCGTCCAGGTCCGTCAGCATCACTGCCCCCCCTGATAGGATCTTCTTCACCAGATATGGACCAGCCCAATTGGGTTTGAATTTTCCCCTTGGGTCGACTGGTAGTAGAGCTCGAACTGACTTAAGGACTAGATCGCCTTCCTTAATGTGCCTGGGCCTTACCCTCTTGTTGAAGGCCCGTTGGATCCTCTTCTGGTAGATTTGGATATTATTGAGGGCACGAGATCGTCGTTCGTCTAGTAGAACCAACGAGTCATATCGTGCTCGAACCCAGTCAGCTTCGGGTACTTGGCTTTCTAGCAAAATTCTGAGGGATGGTACCTCTAACTCAACTGGTTGGACTGCCTCCATCCCGTAGGTTAGGTAATACGGCGTTGCCCCGGTTGCGGTGCGAATTGACGTTCGGTATCCCCATAGGGCAAACGGTATTTTGTCGGGCCAGTCCCGATAATTATCAGCCATCTTTTTGAGTATGGTGACAATTGTTTTATTGGCCGCCTCTACTGCTCCATTAGTTTGGGGGCGGTAAGGCGATGAAGTATGCCTTTGGATTTTATATTTGGTCAGCAGGGCCGCAGTCTCGGCTTGAAAATGAGTCCCGTGATCACTGATAAATTCATAAGGAATCCCGTACCGGCATATTATTTTGTTCTGGATAAACTTGGCAACATGCTTAGCATTGAGAATGCGATATGATTCAGCTTCGACCCATTTGGTGAAATAGTCGATGGCTACCAAAATAAAGCAATGCCCACCGGTACCAGAGGGATTTATTTTCCCGATTATGTCGATACCCCATGTTGAGAATGGCCAGGGTGACGTCAGGGTATACAGCAGTGACGACGGCATATGTTGCACATTGCCAAAGATTTGACAGTTATGACAATGTTTGACATATAACCGGCAGTCGGCTTCCATGGTATTCCAGTAATAACCGAGCCTCATGATTTTCCGGACCAGCATGTGGGCATTCATATGTGGGCCGTTTTCACCATCATGTACTTCGGCCATAACCTTTTCAGCCTTATACTTGTCAACGCAAAGGAGAAGAGCCCCCTGTGCCGTCTTTTTGTATAACTGACCGTCGTCGGTACGGATGAACTAGGTGGCTAGCCTTCGTAAGGCTTTCTTGGTTCGACCTTCCGTCCCGGGAGGATACTCTCCGTTCATCAGGTATGTTAACACAGCCTGATACCATGGCTCGGGATCAGTTATCTCAATGTCTTCGATATCGCAAATGTACGCTGGCTCGGAGCGTCTTTCGACGCAAATCGGCATACTGGTCACGTGGTCGGGAATGTTCAGTAAAGATGCCAATTTCGAGAGTGCATCTGCAAACTGGTTATCTTCCCGGGGCAGGTATATATATTCTACCCTTTGGAATTGTTTCTCGAGATCCCTTACTCGTGCCTGGTAGGCCACGAGATTAGCATTCCGAGTCTTCCATTTTTGGAGTGCTTGGTTAATGACCAAGAATGAGTCACCATGTACCCGGAGATTTGTGATCCCCAGATTGGCGGCGGCTTGTAGCCCGTAAATGCATGCTTCGTACTCTGCTGCATTATTGGTAACATCAAAGTCCAGTTTGATGGAGACGGGAGTATGCTCCCCTTTGGGTGAAATTAGGAGGATCCCGACTCCGAACCCTCGAAAATTGGATGCTCCATCGAAGTATAAATCCCAAGTTTCAGTATCAGTATGGAAAATATCTTCGTCGGGGAAGGACCAGGTGTCGGTGTGTCCTTCTTCGGTTATCGGGCTGTCGGCGAGAAATTCAGCTACTACTCGACCTTTAATAGCCTTTAACGGTACAAACTTCAAGTCGAACTTTGCCAGCATTAGAGTCCATCTAGAGATTCGACCATTGAGAACGGGCTTTTCGAAGATGTATTTGATCGGGTCCATTTTGGATAGCACATGGACCTCGTAACTGAGCATATAGTGCCGGAGCTTCTTAGTGGCCCGGACTAGAGCCAAGCATGTCTTTTCGAGCATGGTATACTTGCATTCATACTCTAAAAACTTCTTGCTGATGTAGTAAATGGCTCTTTCTTCGGAGTCAACCGTCTGAGCCAGCATAGCCCCCATGGCTGTGTCGGTCGTCGTTAGGTATAATGACAGAGGCAAACCGGGTTGAGGTGGCATTAAGACTGGCGGAGCAGACAATATTCCCTTGATCCTGTCGAAAGCAGCTTGGCACTTGTCATCCCATAGTACCCGTTCCCCTACTTTCAGTTTCTTGAAGATTGGTTCACACACCATGGTTAACTTGGAAATGAACCGACTAATATACTGGACTTTCCCGAGAAATCCCTTTATTTCTTTTTCGGTTTTAGGAGGTTGCATCTCGGTAATGGCTTTGACTTTAGCTGGATCGACTTCGATACCTCGTTGGCTAACGATATGACCCAGTAATTTGCCTGATGTTACCCCGAAACTGCACTTTTGAGGGTTTAGCCTCATGTTGTACTTGCGCAGCCGAGTGAAGAATTTTCTTAGGGCGGTGATGTGACCGTCCCGTTCTTTGGATTTGACGATCATGTCGTCTACATAAACTTCTACCTCTTTATGCATCATGTCGTGTAATAAAGTGGTAGCGGTCCTCTGATATGTGGCTCCGGCATTAATGAGACCGGATGGCATGACGGTATAGCAGTAAGTACCCCAAGGTGTTGTGAAGGTAGTCTTACTCATGTCTTCTTCCGCCATCTTGATTTGATTATACCCGGCATACCCGTCCATGAATGATAGAAGGGCATGATCGGCCGTGTTATCCACCAGTATGTCGATGTGTGGTAACGGAAAATCATCTTTCGGGCTCGCCTTGTTAATATCCCGAAAATCTACACATACACGCACCTTACCGTCCTTTTTAGGAACTGGCACGATGTTTGCAACCCAGTCCGGATATTCGGACACTTGTATGAAGCCGGCCTTGAACTGTTTATCGACTTCTTCTTTTACTTTGAGAGACCACTCGGGCCTCATTCGACGAAGCTTCTGCTTGACCGGTTTGCACCCGTCTTTGATTGGTATGTGGTGCTCGGCTATTTCCCGGTCTATCCCCGGCATGTCCTTGTAGGACCATGCGAAGACATCCTTGAACTCTTGGAGGAGGCTTATGAACTGTTGTTTCTCCTCGGGATCTAAGGATAAACCTATCTTAAGTATCTGAGGCTCTAAGGTTGTTCCCACATTTATGGACTCGGTTTCTTCGATCACCGGGTTTCGGGACTCCCTTTGCTCTAGTTGCTCGATCAGATGTGGAGGTAAGGGTACCTGTTCGTCTGGTTTCTCAATGTCATAGCATAAATCATTTTTGAAAGCAGAATTTAAAATAGACAAGTCGTAAGCAGAACGGTTGTTATTATTGATTGAAAATTTGGAGAACAGCTCAAAGAGAGCAGCCATCTGATCATTGGTCAGTGGCGGAATTGGTAAGGCCTTCGGGACAGACCCCAAAGTGCCAGCAGCAGGAATGATAAAGGGGAGAGGGGTTACATGAGTGACTCTAGCACCGACTTCCCTAGACTCGACCTCAGACTCTGACTCAGACTCCGACTCAGACTCGGACTCAGACTCAGACTCAGACTCAGGCATGTCTCCCTCTCCGATGACCAGCTTGTAGATTTTTCCCTGACTGTCAGTCCACTTGACAGTCTTCCTCCAGGCCCTGTTTCCTATCTCGGTGCCAACATCTGAGATCAGCTTGGTCGGGTCAAACCTGTTGCTGCGGAGTATCAGGTTGACCAGGTCTTCCTTTGGAGTTGGGTTTATGGTGTCTTCCCCAAATAGTAGCCCTAGCGCGGGCTCAGCATCTTCAGCTCCGTTGGATTGGATGAGGGCGAACACATCCTCTGGGATATAGTTGCAGTCCCGGGCCAAGTGGGTCCCGAGCTGCACAGCATTCGGCTGGTACAGACCAACCTGAACAGCCCCAATTATCGGTGTGACAAAGTAGTCAGCCAACCGTGGGCTGTAAGGGCTCAAGTGGATACCCTTAATAATGTTGCAGGCCTTCTCAATTCCTGCTCGGACAACATTGTCGGGAGTTATGGCATACCCGAGACCAAAGTGAGACTCTTCATCTTTGAGGACCTCGATGATCTTCCCAGCTGGAAGATCGGGTCGAGAGGTAGCCCCCGGAAAGTACCCTAGGTTTTGGAGCATCGTGTCGATGCTCGTAGTGAAGTAAGGCCTAAAGAGGTACTCTTCCTCGATCATCCCCACAAAATCGAACCCCCAGAGGTCCGTGCGTCCCATGGCGTTACAACTAGCCACAGTCATTGGTGTTGCCTCTAAAGTGATGACATCGTTAAGCAGAGGCATCTTGATCTTTCGGTGGAGGGTGGAGGACACCGCCTTGACCGCGTGGATCCAAGGCCTACCTAGAAGCAATTTGAATGATGAGGTGACATCGATCACCTGGAATTCGAGCTCCTTTTCTATCGGGCCGGTTATGATGGTCACTTTCACGGCCCCAGCTACCGACTTTGGGCTCCCATCAAAGGCTTGGATGGTCTGAGCAGTCGGGATGTAATCGGCCTCGGTAATGCCGAGGGCTTTGGCGGTCCTTAGTGGAAGGACATTCACAGTGGACCCGTCATCAACTAGGGTCATAGGGAGGTATTTCCCTCGGCAAACCACCGTAATGTAGAGGGCCAGATTATGGGAGGCCCCAAATGGCGGTAGGTCGGCTTCAGAGAAAGTGATCATTGGGCCTCCTTCCTTAGCTTTGCCCTTTAGGTGGGGCAGGACCGTGGCTACCATTTCAGCAGGGGTAACCAAAGAGTCAACCTTAATTTGAACGAGAGCCTTTGTAAGTGCTTCTCGATGCTCTTGTGAGCTAACCAAGAGTTGCCATATAGTGAGGTCAACTCGGGTCTTCTTCAGCTGCTATACGAGGGCCGTTTCAGCAGTTGGCTCCTCGGGGGCGACGTCCGTCCTGAGTGGCTCCATGACGGTTGTCGGGATGGGGATGTCCCTAGAGCTAGTGGCTTGATAGGGACGACCAAGGTGGTTACTGGTTAGGACTCGGGATTTAGTCCTTCGAATCTCCTCGGAGGTGATGGGGACAGCTTCCCCTTTGGCGAGGTAGACGTCATCCTCGTCGTCGAACCAGATCCCGTTTACTTGCGGGACAAATGGAGAGATAAGGTGAGAGCAATCAATCACCTCCCCAGTAAAGATGGCGTGGGAGCTGAAAGGGTTCTCCTTGTTACCGGGCTTATCTCCGGGTAGCGGGATTTTACCGCTTTCGATCAAGTCCTGAATCAAGTGCTTCAGCTGCCAGCACTTCTCGGTATCATGCCCATTGCCCCGGTGGTACTGGCAATAGGCTTGAGCATTGTAGTTCTTGGAGCGTCGCTCGACCGAAACTTCAGGAGTTGGGCCTATCGGTTGGATTAGGCCTTTAGAGGATAGCCTTTGTAAGGCATAAGTATAGGTAGTACCTATATCAGTAAAAACCCGAGGTGGGTTTTCTTCTTGGACGGGGCATCTAGAAGATTAACCGCGTCGAAAATGCTACGGGTAGCAGCTTGGGGCTTGGTAGTGGAGGAAGAAACCCCTTGGTAACCCTTGGCAGCGGCCTTAGTGAGGCCTTCCAGTCTTAAGTCATCTTCGATCCTCATACCCATTTCAGTAAGGGTGGTGAAATTGGGTATGACAGCATATCGGAGGTGAACCTGGTAGGAGGGGAGGAGGTTCTTGACAAAAGCCTCCACCAAAGTTTTCTCACTGGACTTATCGACCAGTTTCACGCTCTCGGCCCTCCAGCGTTGAAGGTATTTGGTAAAACCTTCTTTCGGCTCTTGGGCCATGACCTCCAGAGATCGCATTGTGGTTTGGATCTCGGTGTTGTCAGCATAGTTCCGAGCAAACTCGGTGGCCACATCATCCCAAGTAGGGTATTTCTTCGGGTCTAGCCTGTAGTACCAGGCCCGAGGGTGCTTTTCAAGAGACGCAGCAAAAAGGCTCTTGAACATGGTAGAGTCCACCCCTTTGATGGCCATGAACTCCTTGAAGGCCCGTACATGTAGTAACGGGTCTTCAGTCCCTTTAAACATGGGCAAACCGGTGAGGTTCAGGTTTACGGGTAGCTTGTCACTTAACGGGTTATACTCACGACTATTCTCCCGGTTGATATTGTTACTCCCAGTCAAATGAACTTGCTCTTCCAATCGGCGAACCGAGCTAACCAGTTCAGCCAGAGGTTCCGTAACCCCAGTATTTGGAGTCCTGTGCTCCACTGCAGCCAAACGAGTGACGATAGCAACTTGACCAACCCTCATTTCATTCAGTTGGGCTTCGATGTCGGCCTGTTTGTCGATCATGGCGTCCACAGAGGTTTTCAGACTGCTTAAAGTAGCTTCCATCCTGCGAGTGTGTCTGGTTGCCGGTGGCCTATCTGTAAGAACACCGCGTAATCAGAAACCGAACCCAGATCTTGGAATCATAGAAAAAGTACATCTCGGGCGACCCAAAAGAAAAGGACTGGGTGGAAAAGACTCGAGAAAGACGCCTAGACGGATGACTCGTAGGTGGTATGACTTCCTTAGGATTTTGGCCTAGTGGGCCTAGTCCCGTTCGAAGGAAGGTCCACGTGAGATTATTCCCCAGACTTTTGACTCGAGTGTATAGACGGACTTTCCTTTGTAGGGGTATGCCCTACGCGGGTTGGTTGTGCCTTGACAAATAAGGCGGACTCGGGAAAGGGGGGAAACTCGTGATATAAGATCGACGGAGTTTCGGCGCTATAAACCCTCTACGTACTATGCAAAGACCTGACACACGGATAGACGGTAGGTCCTATAATAGGGAAGGTCTATTTTAGGAAAGTTGGAGGTTCGAAGTTGGAATATGTAAAGGGTGAATTTCCGATAGTTCGAAAATGGAAAGCGGAATTTCAAAAACCAAGATTAGAATTTTGAAGAAAATTCAGGAAATCAAAACGGTGTCGGAAATTCGGGAGCTAAAACGGACAGCATGCCGACTAAAGAAAAGGATATTTTGAGTCAAATCGTTGATCCTAAATTTCGGCGGCATTCCGAGTTTTTGAAAGTTGGATATTTTGAAAAAGGTGAGCCCCGAAATGGGCAGCATTTCGGGTTTTTCAAATTTGGGTGTTTTGGAAAGTCGGGTCCCGAAATGGACAGTATTTCGGGTTTTTCGAAAGGTGGGTATTTTTGGAAAGATGCAATTTTGAAATGACGGGTTTTTTGAAAAAAAATGACACGGAAACCAAGTAGCACGTAGTCAAACAAGCATTATAACGACGCTTATGTATGCATTACGCTAAGTCTCGGTCGGTCAAAATAGGGTCTATACCAACAACGATGGCTTTCTCGTGTTTAGGACGGACTCCCTAAGCCGAGTTGGTCTTAGGACATGCCGCAAAACCCAGACGAGTTCCACCATCGATGTCTTTAGCGCACCCATGTAGGAATGCACCGTGGTATAGTGGGACATCGGTCACAAGTAACCGGCCCGGGCAAATTGGGGTTATGCATGAATCATTAAACTAATGCGCGCACACTAATCTACGAACGATTTCTCTTCGAGTCTCACCCAAGGAACCCCGATGACATGTGGTACATCAGGTGTCCCCAGCGGAGTCGCCAAATTGTGGACATGACGTAGGTCCACCCCGACGCGGCCACGCGCGGGTTTGGGTAGGCGAATGAATCTCGTGGTAAGATTGTTCTCGGGTTCGAAATTTAAGTCAAAATGGAGTCGCCACCGAATTTTGTGGTTATTCGGAACCATACGAGCCCACTCTATGTCGTCATGGGCTATACACAAAGTAAGCCCACTTCGATTTCAGAGTTTATGGGGCTCGTCCCTTTGCATTGTTATATCGATACCGTTTACACCGGCTTTCGTATATAAAATGACTCTCGTACGCCAAGGGTTTCGGACATCCGGAAACCAAAGGTTCTGAGTAAGGGGTGAGGGTACGTGTTGGGAAGCCCACTAAGGACACCCAACCCCGCCCGCACATGGCGGCCTCTACTAAGACATCGTTCGTGTTCGTGTACGCGCGCTAGTAAAATGACTAAATGATATGCAAACAGCGTTTTCGGGCTAAGCATGTGAATAGTATGTGAACTACGTCATTTAATGCATCTTGATTATGGTCGAAATGATTTAGCACGCGAGGTTCATTTATAAAGCGATAAGCAAGTAAATAAATAAAGCTCAAAAGGAAATAAATAACGTACAAGTTACACGGGCGGAAATACAACCCGGAATTCACAATACAACGATACATAAAAATAATAAACGAAATAATAAAAGGCAATAAAATGATAGAAACGGACCCGTATGTAAACTAGACCGCGAAAATATGTAGATGGACTAACCCCGATTAAATACACATTATGTTGTGTACTAAACGGAGGACGGAAACATGGGACTGTGGCGTAATGCTAGCCCGATCCCACGTCCCGTAGTCTTGTCCCGACTTATCACTACGAAGAAGATCGGTCAAAGTCGTTCTACGTGTCGTGATGTGCATGGTTTTGAAAATAGGAAGGTCACGTGATGGTCTTTACACGTGATGACTAAAGTCGATAAAAGGATGGGGCTTGAAGTGTGTGTCAAAGCCCTAGGTTTTATGGGTTACAGGACCCACTCGACCGAGTCGTGATCTGACTCGGTCGAGTGCGTCCTTAGACGCAGCTACGGCCCATTTTTTTGGGTGCTACTCGATCGAGTAGCATATGTACTCGGTCGAGTAGACCCTGTACGAGTGATAACTCGTTTTGTTTTATGACTTAAAATCGATGGTCGGCCAAACCAAATACGAATATCGCACGATTCGTATTTAACTTGGCCTCCGGTACTACAATCGTGTATGAACGATTATAATACCGTTATCGGAGTTTTATGAAAACGTTTTCGTTAGATTAGAAAATTTGAATTAGTGACGAAATGCTTCCCTCTACGTCACGACATCGGAACTAACTCTTTCGGGTTATGTGATGTCGGTTTTCGTGTCAACGGGTTCCGCACTAATTATAGAAATGGGATCAAATGCGTTCAACTATGACCGATTGCGATCACGTCACGCCCTTGAGTACATTGGGGCGGGGCTCCTCGAAAGGGCTCCACCTCCATCGTTGCTCGTGAAGGGATTAGACGGACCTTAGGCAAACATCATTGTCAAACAGATTTAAAACCGAATTTAGATACTAGTTTATGTATACGCAGTATAATAACGATATTAGTAATAAAAGATGATACAAAAACGAGAATGCAAAAAGTATAATAACGTTAGTGTTAGTGTTACTACTACGATTATGATTGCAATACAAAATGCGATAAAATAAATGACAAAGAGACGAGATAGGAGGGATCGAGATGGGGTTTAGGACACCCTCAACATACATGCTAGGTAGGAACCTCGGAAATGGACTCGTAAATAGCGACGGGACGCCGGAGTATCGAGGATGTACGCGAGTTATGGTGTGTGTGTGTGTTGCGTCGGTTTTTCGAGGGACGAAGGCTCGATTTTTGGTGTAGTATTGCTAGGGACGTAGTATGGAGGATGTAGATGAATTAGGGTTGAAATGTAGGTAAAATGGCTTGGGAAAAACCTTTTGAAATGAGAGGGAGTCGTGGGGTATTTATATGCGTTACCCCACGATATAGGGGCACTCGATCGAGTGGCCCTAGTGCACTCGATCGAGTGCCCTTGCAAACGGGTCAAACCCGGTTCAAGACGCTCCACTCGACCGAGTGGGGTCAATCCACTCGATCGAGTGGATCAATTGGGCGAGACAAATAAGGAAAGATTATCCTTGATTGATTTGTTCGTTTTTTTTGAATTCTGATTTTTTGCGCCAGCTTTCGAGAACGAATGTGGCTGATTTGTGAGACAGTTTCATCTTTAACCGGGTTTTGACCCGGTCTCTAAAAGACGGGATTTATCTTTGGTGTCGTTTTTGGCCCAAATTAGTCTCATTTTGCTCGGAACGACCCACTGGGCCTGGATTTGAGGTCTGTTTTGTGAGATTTTTACTCCGCTAAAAGTCCATGTCGGATATTATTGATCCCGAGCCCAAGTCCGAGTATACCAAGTCACGTTTGCGTTCGATCATCATTTTGTGTTTTTTGGAGACTACCATAGACACGTGGCAGTCAAAATGCGGGTGTCTACACTATAATACCCGTATTTTATAGTAAGTCAAACTGTAAGTCATTCCAGGTCTTGTTATTATGCATGTATGAGTTACGAGTACGATGTGATATCGTGCCAATGAGAATAATGTTGAATAATGATGGGAGAATGATTGATGAATATTGATATATTGGAGTTGGTGAGGCTAGTTTTAGACCTAGCCGGGGCCACTGATCATTGTCCCCTCCCTGATTTCTTCTCGCGGGTTGTTGAACTTGCGGGGGGTGTCTACACTCGAAATGAAAGGGTCTGCCAGAAGAGTTGAGATGAAATTATTGATTGCTACCGTGATGGTACTGAATGTTGAGATCTGATTATTGATTTGTACCGTGATGGTACTGAGAATGTGGAGATGATATTGATGATTGGTACTGATGATGGTACCGAGACGTTTGAGACTGAATGTTTTATATTACGTACTTTTGCTATGATGTTAGCATGTTCTAACCGTATTCTCTGTCAAATTGTAACCCTATTTATTGAGGACCTGCGACGATCCAATTGACATTTCCGGTCTTTTGGGGAGCAGTGCTAGTGTGCAGGTTGATGATGTGTGATGACTGTATTCTGGTTGATTGTACAAGATGGGTCTGCGCTGTCACTGACCTCGTTTATAGGTTGCTGTCATATTAGTTGTGCTTCCGGTGCTGTATTTGTGTAACCGTGTTCTGTAGATACGAGATTAAGGTTCTGGGTAAATGGGGGTGTTATAGTACCACGCACCAAGCACGGTGTGCCTTAGTACTAGAGCTTGTGGGGGTTCGTCCCTTTGCATAATGTAGATACCCACATTTGGCCGCTAGGTGTCTATAGCAGTTTTCAAAAAACACCAGATGATGATCGGACGTAAACATGACTTAATATGCTCGATTTTCAGATTCGGAATCAATAGTATTTGGCGCGAGCTTTTAGCGAAATAAGAATCTCACCAAACCGACCTCAAATTCAGGCCCAGTGGGTCATTTCCAGTCAAATAAGACTAATTTGGGTCAAAACCGAGACCAGGGGCAAAACCGTCTTTTAGCGACCGGGTCAAACCCCGACCAAAGGCGTTTCCGAGACACAAATCAGCCGCACAAAGCCCCAAGAGTCCGACTTAAAGTCAAAACCACAAAATATCAGCTGCATGCAAAACCTCTTCTATTTAGGATATGATTTCTTTCCTAAAACCTATCCAAAAACCGGGTACCTTTCATATCCAAAAATGGAATCCAATTTCCATCCAAACCGGGTGTTTTCTTCCCCTTCAAGCAAGCTTTTCCTATCCAAAGACGGAATCCTATTTCATCCAAGCCAAGTACCTTTCCTAGACAAAGCCGGAAACCTCTCCAATAAATACACCCCCTTGCACACACAATTACAACAACAATTACAATTTCCGAGATCACAACAACAATACACAACCAAAACTTCAGCAATCCTAGGCAGATTATACACATCTAATCCCGATTTTTCCTCTAGAAATCCTTTAGGAAACCCGAGATCAAAACTCGTCAAAGACCCGAGATCAAAACTCGTCAAATCCCTTCCCAATTATACCCACCATAACTCTCCTATATACATCTTAACGCTCCCGCGCCTAGGCCGCTTTTACGAGTCTATTTTCGAGATAATTTAGCATGTAGGTTGAGGGTGTTACAAATCCCGACTTCTCTCTTTCTCTTCCTTTTTTTTTCGTTTTGTCGTCCGTCTTGTGACGTCATCGTCGTTCTTTTTTTCTATTTCCTTTTTCTCGTTTCTAATATCGATATTATCGTACTACTGTCGTAATTAGCAATAAAACATTATTCCTAGGATGCGATATCGACTCTATAGTCGAATATCGGATCTGAAGGAATTAGTCAATAAATCAAACAATTGATAAGGCTTAAGTCGTATCACCTATATCAAAATAACCTAACAAACAACTTACAGGTAGCTAGTAGTAAGTAAGGGTCGAATTCCACAGAGAGACGGACGATTATCGCTAATTATCTATGAGTCGATTCTAAACTATTCTAATTCTGGTTTGTTTGAATTGTTTTATAAACTAATGTGATTAAGTAAATTAAAAGGTTCTAATAATATTAAAAGGATCTAGGGTTTTACGGTTCACTATGTAATTAAATTGGGTAAAGTTAATTAATCATTCAATCAATCAATCACAGTTATTTAGGGTAAGGACACGGCCACTCGGATCTTATGTCGACCTTAGGATAGATTCTGACGGGCTCTCGCAACTTATCAGATTATCCTACCCACTTACTTGTAAGTCTACCCTTACCAGGCTTTCGATCTTAGGTTCGGGTTCCTAAACATTCAACTAGTTCAACGTCTCAAACTAATTAAACAACGATACAAAACAAGTAGTAAGGCAATAACATATGAATGATCAATCAAATAAATAATCAAACTAACATCCCCAATTCAATTAACATAGATCCCCTTCTACCCTAGATAAATAAATTAGCTACTCATAATAAACGATAAAGCAATAAAGATATTAAGTTAATAAATTTAAAAAAAAAAAATATAATAAGAAAAGCTACCAATTACGTAGAACTGAAAGATTAACGATCAAAAAGTAGGACTACAAACTAGATGAATTCTAATGCTAATAAAAAGTCTATACTAAACTAGTGAATATGCAAGTGTAAACTAAACTACTGAATGAGAAAGTGTGAAAGTGTCCTTAAATCTAACCCTAAGGAGGGTATATATACTAATAATGATAAGGAGTGTCATTACTCCTACTTTCCTAAAACTAATTAGGAAAGAATATCCCGAAAAATAAGAGTTATGGTAAGTGAAGGAGTCCAAAAATAGAAATCCCACGAAAAGCCTCAAACCGGTCGGTTTGGGTCTGAACCGAGCGGTTCAAGGTTGTCCCGACCGGTTCGGGTTTCTCTACACTGCGCGACGAATTTGAAATGATTGCTGTTTCTTCGTTACTTATCGAATTTGGACGTGTGATATACCGATGGAAATCTAAGAGAAAGAGCTTTCCAACGCTACAAAATTCAGATCAATCGATGTTGTAGAACTCAAGATATTCACGTTTGAAGTTGACCCTTGTTTTAGCGATCGTTCTTTCTTCTTGATTTGCATTTGTTTGAGCTTTCCAACTTATTTCTTTGTCGTTTCTTATTGTTTCTTCACTTCACATCCTTCCTCAAGTATTCACTTAGTATTCTCTGAATTTTATCACTTCTTTCTTGTAGATCTCATGGCTCGACTCTCGTCATTGCCCAAAATATAGCTCAATCGCCTTTATTTGTCTTGTTTCCTACAAAACATAAACAAAATACCCGGCATAACAAAGAAGAATAGAAGGCTAGAAAAACTACTCCTATGGCACGTAAAATGAACCAAAATAAAGGAAAAGTTGGGGTTAAATATATATACAAAATGAGTTCATCAAATCCCCCCAAACCAAACCTTTGCGTGTCCCTAAGCAAAACAATCAACAAAGAGTATGGACAAGACTTAAAACAATGGCTCCGAACTAATTACCAACACGAATCCCAACATCGAATACTCTAACAAGCGAATGACACCTAGGCTAAAGAAACGAATTCATTAGCAAAAAGATAAAGAGTAAAAGAATTTCAAAAATCAAGATTCAATCAATATTCAAATGCCAAACTTTTAATCTTGCACAACCTTCTATGTCGAGATTCCTTACGGTTTACACTCATCGCTCAATAAGGGCAATCTGTGAGTTTATGTAGAATCGGATAGACAAAACACTCACCTAACTGCGACTTATAAGAACATGCATGCAATCTAACATGATACCAATCTCTACCAACCGTACATACACATTCAATCGAACCAAGACACATGCCGAGGACTTACATATGGTATAAAGTGAGGCTAATCGGGTAAGAAGGGGCAAAACGATTTGGATATGTGGAGGTAAAAGTCAAGCTAGTACAAGCGTAACCAAACTAAACTCATTCCATTCTTAACCAACTTCAATCAAAGGAATTACAAGTAGTACCAAGCACCTTACTTTCAATCTTTCTTAATCGGCTTTGTACCAACAACTACGAAAATAGAGAGATCAATTCTTTTCTCATAGCAAAAACACATTCTTTTTCTTGTTTCACTTTTATTTTCTTTCTTTTCAACTATCGCCTTTCCTTTTCTTTTCCTTCATTGATTTTTTTTCAATCATTCATCATTTTTTTTCTTCTCAATCAACAAGACATAGTACCAAATTTCACCCGAAAAAAAACAATTCCGTCTAACTAACCAAACTAGCTTGACTAGGGTAGGCAAATATGACATGTAGTTAATAAACGGGTCAAAACAGGTCAAATTATGGCTATGTGAAGATCATGGGAATTAGATAAAAGAAAGGGAGTGCCTCTTCTACATGTGTCACAATCACAAACTGAATGCATACAGGTATTTAAGAGACGAATGTTATGCTTATGCAATTTGATGTTACATGTCTCATAAGGAGTGCTACTCTCAACCTATATGAAACTGATCATGGATGTCATCAGTTTAAGGCTCTAAGTCTCACAATATAAGTAGCTTACTCGACAACAGGTCAATTTACTCATTTGGCATTCAAAACATAATCGGCGGCAAGATCAAAGAAATACTAAACTCAAATAACGGTAAATAAGTGTCATTCACAAGAAAGAGCAAAGAACTAGGGAAAAACATGCGACAAACGCAATGTCATCATCGCCGACACGACTCTATACTAAAACACACGAAAAGACGGAAAAAACGGAAAAATAAAAAAAAATGTTTTTTTTTAAAATTAAAACACACCTAAAAGAAAAATACACTAAACACAAAATATCCCCCCAAACCAAATTACACAATGTCCTCATTGTGAACCAAGAGAAATAAAATAGGACAAAAATATAAATGGTAAAGGAAGACAAAAAAAACGAAAATAAAAAATAAAAAATAAAATAAGAGAGGGAAAGGTACCGACAATATATTTACCGTAAATAAGTCCCCCAAACCAGCAACCAACCGGGACTAAGAATCTGACTCATACCCATCAATAACAAAATCATAGTAGCTTAAGGCTCTCAGAAGTTGATCAAAAAGCTGCGCATGTGCTACACAAGAGCATAAGTAGCACCAAGATATAATAAATATAAAATCAATGTCAATGATCGTCTCAGTTTGTCAAAATTTCTTTGAAAACTTTGATAAGTCCTTGACATATAATCCCAGCCGTCAACAAATGGTGGAAAATAATAACATAAATTATCGGGTATGTAAGACAACTTAATACCTCTCAAATCAACAACATTATTTTTCACAATTAATTCATGCGAGACCGCAGAAATACCTGTACTAGCATCAAAGCAAGGAGGAAGTTCAAGTGGATGAGAATGATTTATTACCTCAACGGGTGTATCCACAATCCCATATACCTCAAGATTTTCTGTTTCGAGGGTTCCTGGATGATTTAGCGCTGCTTCTAACGCATCTACCTCGGCCTTCCAAGGGTTTACTTTACCTGCACAACCCTCAAAATACATCAAATCCTCTAAAGGGGCCTCGGTGAGGAGCCCTTGTGTAGAATAATCAACAAAATCATCAATCACACAAGAAGCATCAATACAAGAGTTAGGCATAGTGATTTCAGACGAAAGCTCAGTAGGCTGACAACTAGAATTATCAATTGAGTCACAATTAGGCATATTATTAGTGCTCAAAACTTCAAGATTTTCAGCCAAAGATTGGACCTTTAAATTGTCAGTCATAATAGAATCAACTTCAATGACCGGAGAATGGACTTTCAAAGCAAAAATCAAAGGCTCATCATCATCATCTTCAAATGGGTCAATATCTTCTCTAATATGTGCAACAGACGTACTCATAACACAGTCAGTTGATGATGGTGCAGGATCAGCTCTCAAATTTGACTCACGTAGAGTAGCCGTTAATTTTTGCAATATCGCCTTACATTCCGCCACGAAAGCAATCCACCTCTTCTCTGACTCAGCGCTGTTTCGGGCTAAATATTTAAGGAGTTCCCATCGCTCCTCATAAGGCATATAATTAAACATCCCATCGCAATTTGCCTCAATATTAGCCCGTGTTTCATCATCCACACCAGCCCACAACATATCACACATCTCCCAAACATTAACATGATATTCACTTTCAAAAATAAAAGACTCAAGTCTTTCCCAATAAATATGCAGTGACTCATGATTATATTGAGGAAAGTAGAACATAGTCATAATGGTTAAACAAATAATTTATATACATATATATATATATGAAATAAAAATAAATAAATATATAAAAAATAATCTAGAACCCAAAACAAATAATAAGCAATAATACAAAACCGTCTCCCCGGCAACGGCGCCAAAATTGATAAGGCTTAAGTCGTATCACCTATATCAAAATAACCTAACAAAAACCTAACAGGTAGCTAGTAGTAAGTAAGGGTCGAATTCCACAGAGAGACGGACGATTACCGCTAATTATCTATGAGTCGATTCTAAACTATTCTAATTCTGGTTTGTTTGAATTGTTTTATAAACTAATGTGATTAAGTAAATTAAAAGGTTCTAATAATATTAAAAGGATCTAGGGTCTTACGGTTCACTATGTAATTAAATTGGGTAAAGTTAATTAATCATTCAATCAATCAATCAATCACAGTTATTTAGGGTAAGGACACGGCCACTCGGATCTTATGTCGACCTTAGGATAGATTCTGACGGGCTCTCGCAACTTATCAGATTATCCTACCCACTTACTTGTAAGTCTACCCTTACCAGGCTTTCGATCTTAGGTTCGGGTTCCTAAACACTCAACTAGTTCAACGTCTCAAACTAATTAAACAACGATACAAAACAAGTAGTAAGGCAATAACATATGAATGATCAATCAAATAAATAATCAAACTAACATCCCCAATTCAATTAACATAGATCCCCTTCTACCCTAGATAAATAAATTAGCTACTCATAATAAACGATAAAGCAATAAAGATATTAAGTATAATAAATTAAAGAACAATATGAAAATAAGAGAATAAGAAACGCTACCAATTACGAAGAACTAAAAGATTAACGATCAAAAAGTAGGACTACAAACTAGATGAATATGCAAGTGTAAACTAAACTACTGAATGAGAAAGTGTGAAAGTGTCCTTAAATCTAACCCTAAGGAGGGTATATATACTAATAATGATAAGGAGTGTCATTACTCCTACTTTCCTAAAACTAATTAGGAAAGAATATCCCGAAAAATAAGAGTTATGGTAAGTGAAGGAGTCCAAAAATAGAAATCCCACGAAAAGCCTCAAACCGGTCGGTTTGGGTCTGAACCGAGCGGTTCAAGGTTGTCCCGACCGGTTTGGGTTCGTCCCGACCGGTTCGGGTTTCTCTGCACTGCGCGACGAATTTGAAATGCTTGCTGTTTCTTTGTTACTTATCGAATTTGGACGTGTGATATACCGATGGAAATCTAAGAGAAAGAGATTTCCAACGCTACAAAATTCAGATCAATCGATGTTGTAGAACTCAAGATATTCACGTTTGAAGTTGACCCTTGTTTTAGCGATCGTTCTTTCTTCTCGATTTGCATTTGTTTGAGCTTTCCAACTTATTTCTTTGTCGTTTCTTATTGTTTCTTCACTTCACATCCTTCCTCAAGTATTCACTTAGTATTCTCTGAATTTTATCACTTCTTTCTTGTAGATCTCATGGCTCGACTCTCGTCATTGCCCAAAATATAGCTCAATCGACTAATAAAAATCATCATTCTAAGGATGCGATACCAACTCCATAGTCGAATATCAAATCTAACGAAATCAATCAAAAAAATCTAAGCAGCTCTCCATGCGAGTCGCGCAGGGGTCATGCGAGTCGCGCAGGGGTCATGCGAGTCGTGCGAAGTTCATGCAAGTCGCGCGGTTGCCTGGAAATTGCAACACAATAGGAATTATCTCGTCCTAGTTCAATTTTAAAACGACCTATAACATCTTTTCTAAAATTCACTCTAAATATTAGATATTGATTTCATAATCAAGTATCGAATATGACGAGTATCGAAAATTTAAGTCGAGTATAAATCGTATCATATTTTTACACGGCTTAGCAAAATTATCGATTTTCAAAATTAAAAAGCAATTTCGAAATCCTTGACAAATTGCGAAACGAACTACTGTTCGTACAGGGGGCACTCGACCGAGTGCCTAGCCCACTCGGTCGAGTGGCACCCCATAATCCGGGCAGAAGGTTTTTTTTTCGAGACCACTCGATCGAGTCCCTCAATTACTCAATCAAGTGTCCTTTATCACGTCAAAACCATGAATCCTTTAACATGTTTCAAGCCCCGATAAAATTCTTTTTAACGACTTCGGTCGTCACGTGCTAAGTCCATCACGTGTTCATCTTTTCAAAACCATGCATCGTATCATATTTACATCATCCGATTTATTTATGCTCGCAATTGTGGCATATTTGTATTTCCGAGTGGTATGCCGCTAGTATATTGTAATCTGTTGTCGCACCTTTTCTTTTATTTCGTTGTTTGTTTTATTGTACTAAAACGAACCTCGCATGCTAAAACAACTTTGACATTAGTTTAGATGCATTAAACGACGTACTTAAACATAACTCACATATTTAGTCAAAACGTTGTTTGCATATCATTCAACCGTCAAACTAACGCGCGTACACGAACAACGAACGATATCTAAGTAGAGGCCGCTAAGTGCGGGCGGGGTTGGGTGTTCTTTGTGAACTTCCCAACAAGTACCCTCACCCCTTACTCGAAACCACGGTTTCCGGATGTCCGAAACCATTGGCATACGAGAGTAATTCAATACACGGTAACCGATAATGTCGATATCGGTATCGCAATGCAAAGGAACGAACCCCATAAACTCTGAAATCGGAATGGGCCGTACTATGTGCACAACCCACTAAGATATAAAGTGGGTTCGAACGGGCCCGAACTCCCACAAAGTTCGGTGGCGACTCCATTTAGATTTAAATTTCAATTCGAGATCCATCTCACAAGAGATTCATTCGCCGCCCCAAACCTGCGCGTGCCCGCGTCGGGGTGGACCTATGTCATGTCCACACATAATGATACCGATGTCGAATTATCGAATATCGTATATCGAATGTGTAGACACCCGCATTTTGCCTGCTCGTGTCTATAGCAGTCTCCAACAAAACACCCGATGATGATCGGACGTTAACATGCATCAATACTCTCGAATATGGGATCAGAATCAATAGTATCCGACGTGGGCACTTAGCGGAGTAGAAATCTTTCATAACCGACCTCAAATTCAGACTCAGTAGGTCATTTCTAATAACATAAAGCTACTTTGAGCCAAAACCGCCACCGGGGGTAAAACCGTCTTTGTCGACCGAGTCAAACCCGGTCAAAGTCAAAACCCGAAAACAAAGTAAGCCACAATATTGTCCAAATACGCAATCAATCAAAGTCAAAACGAAATCCTTATTTACCTCGAATAACCCGGATATCAATCTGTATTTTGAGCAACTTCCGTTACGCGCGATTTTAGTCGCCTGAGACCAGGCGCCTTAGAACTGAGCCGCCAAAATATCAGGGCGTTGGCCTTACCGCGCCTAAACTTCGAAACCATAAACATTTCGCAAAACTCTATGAATACACCCTTGTGTGCATCATTTCAAGAGTCGCATTTTACATTTCTGAATTCTAAACCAAAAGTGCGAGAGCATCAACCTTTTCCACATACACACATAAATACACCTTAATATATACCTCGAGTCGCTCCCCGTGTCTACGACGATACTCCGCGAGTCCGTATTTCGAAACATTTGACATGTAGGTTGAGGGTGTTCAATTCCATTTCTAATCTCTAAACTCGTTTAATTACCGTACTTCAACTATACCAACATTTTATTATTCGCATCTAACATTTATTTTCCATTTCTAACTCCTAACCACTAACTTTTCGACGATAAAATAGTTGTCCTTGTACGTCTCAAATACTAAGTATGATGAAATAAGAAATCCCGAACACAAGAGTATCGCACTCGCGTCGCCGGTCGCTTATCTCGTCACCCCCCCCCCCCATATTTGGTTGTTTAAGGCGAGTCAACCCCCTAAAATACTGTTACGTTTTTGGTCTATTACTATCGCGTGTAATTACTTAAAACTATTTTAACACGATTCGAGTAGACGTCCAATGACGGTATCTAGATCGTAGATCTCAACGATCAAGTAATGATGTCGAGATACGTAGAACCTAATGCCCACGAGGACAAGTCGTTATCAATCCGAAGTAAACGTCCCGTGATGCCAATTCGTACATCATGGACCCATTATCCGATGTCGATGTCAAATAGTGCAAAGGGTTTATTTCGGCTTGATCATTTTCAAAATGGGGGCATCCGACTAAAGTTTCTGCGAAAAGTCCGCATAACCACCAGACAGAGCGCTAGGGTGGTGGCACCTCACGCTTGAGTTGTGCCACCCTAGGCGCCTGAGGGTCAGGGCGTCCACGGCAGACGTCTGAGTCTCAGGTTATGACGTGATCGTGGAATCCTTCATCATATATTTTCGATTTCAATAATAGTCGTCACTCTGAAATGTTTGACGTCGATTATATAATTGAATATCATGCATTAAGAGTCAACAAAAATCAAGCTAATACGAAACCTAATGATGTCAATCCGAGCGTCATACGGTCCATAAGACCCGGCAATAACGTCGTGATACGAAAGGCTCCGATATTCTTATTAAGTCGATGCATTCGATTCAAATCATAAATCGGGACAATTTAGAACAAGTACCCAATTAAGGCCAAAACGAGGTATTATAGATTAACAACTAGGGATGACAATGGGTCCGGGACCCTGCCCGGACCCGTCGGGTCTTACCCAAATGGGTCGGGTATGGGTCCTCTTTTTTTTAGACCCAGCGGGTACGGGTCGGGTATGGGTCTTACAATAATATTCCGGGTCCGGGTCCGGGTCTAATTTCTAGGACCCGGACCCAACCCTTGGACCCTTTAAGTTAAAAAAATTAAAAAATTTAGTGAATACTCTCGCATACACTTGACGACAGATAACATGATAAACTTTTTATAGTTCTCCACTCTTCTCCCCTGTTGATTTTCAAAGCTTCGTCCTTTTTTTTAATAGTTTAGTGATTTTAAAATGACAGATCTTTATATGCACCGGTTGGACATTGATTTTAGAGGTTAAAAATTGTCGAACATTGGACCCGTAAAGGACCCAGACCCTACCCGTACCCATCGGGTCCGTGCAAGGGTCTTAAAATTTTGGACCCTTAAGGATCCGGGTCGGGTCCGGGTCCAACTTTTGAAGTCTGGGTCCGGGTCCGGCCGGACCCGACTTATACCGGCCCCATTGCCATCCCTACTAACAACGTAGTCAAACAATGATACGAGTTTTATAAAGGGAATTACACTTGTGACACAAGTCAATACGTGTCAATCCATCACGCATTTCCTGTCACAACCCACATCTCATATCAATTTTCAATCTATTATGTTTTCCCTTTGCGACTTTGAGTGAATGCCTCGCAATACTAATCCTATATCGACAACTTCCTAGTCGGAGTTGGTATTCGATACATCAAGGCGACCAAATTTCATTAGGATAAGTCGGGCTGAGAGTTCGAGGCCTCAGGATCAAGCAAGCATCACGCTTTGGTCCCGTACACTGCCGATTTGGGTGCCCCAGTTGGGTCCACCCCGATGCGGCCACGCGCGGGTTTGGGTAGGCGAATGAATCTCGTGGTAAGATTGTTCTTGGGTCAAAATTTAAATCGAAGTTGGACTCGCCACCGAACTTTGTGGGAGTTAGGACCCGTTCGAACCCACTCTATACTTAGGCGTATCGCGCACAAAGCACGGCCCGCTTTAGTACTAGAGCTTATGGGGGTACGTCCCTTTGCATTGCATGTATGGAATATATCTTCATCCGAGAAGGACCATGTGTCGGTGTGTCCTTCTTCAGTCACGGGACTATCAGCGAGGAACTCGGCTACTACGGGCCCTTTATGTCTTTTAGTGGCACGAACTTCAGGTCAAACTCTGCCAACATTAGAGTCCACCTAGAAATCATGCCATTGAGGATGGGCTTTTCGAATAGGTAATTGATAGGATCCGTTTTGGACAATACTTGTACTTCGTAGCTGAGCATGTAATGCTGAAACTTTTTGGTTGCCTTGACTAGGGCTAAAAGTTTTCTCAAGCACGGTGTACTTGCATTCATACTCTAAGAATTTTTTGCTGATGTAGTAGATGGCTCGTTCTTCCGAGTCGACCGTCTGCGCCAGCATAGACCCCATGGCTGTCTCAGTCATTGTTAGATACAACGCCAGAGGAAAACTGGGTTAAGGTGGCATTAAGACCGGCGGAGCAGATAGGATTTCCTTGATTTTGTCGAAAGTTGTTTGACATTTATCATCCCACAGTTTCCGTTCCCCTACTTTCAGTTTCTTGAAATTCGGTTCACATACCATGGTCAATTTGGAGATAAACCGGCTGATATATTGAACTTTTTCAAGGAACCCCCTTATTTCTTTCTCCGTTTTAGGAGGCTTCATCTCGGTCATGGCTTTGATTTTCGCTGGATAGACCTCGATACCACGTTGGCTAACGATATGACCCAGTAATTTGCCAGATGTTACCTCGAAACTGCATTTTTGAGGGTTTGGCCTCATGTTGTATTTGCGCAGTCGGGTGAAGAACTTTCTTAGGGCGGTGATGTGCCCGTCTCGACTCTTGGATTTAACGATCATATCATCCACATAAACCTCTACTTCCTTATGCATCATGTCATGTAATAAGGTTGTAGCGGTTCGTTGATAAGTGGCCCCGACATTAATGAGGCCAAATGACATGACGGTGTAGCGGTAAGTACCCCAAAGTGTAATGAAGGTGGTCTTACTCATATCTTCTTCTACCATCTTGATCTGATTGTACCCAGCATATCCATCCATAAAGGATAGAAGGGCATGATCAGCGGTATTATCTACCAATATATCAATGGGAGGTAATGAAAAATCGTCTTTCGGGCTTGCCTTGTTAATATCCCGAAAATCCACGGATATGCGCACCTTACCATCCTTTTTAGGAACCGGCACGATGTTCGCAACTTAGTCCGGATATTCGGACACTTGTATGAAGCCGACTTTGAACTGTTTATCGACTTCTTCTTTGACTTTAAGAGACCGGTTCTATGGTTTTTGCTTAACCAGTTTGCACTCGTCTTTGATTGGTATATGGTGCTCGGCTAATTCTCGGTCTATCCTCGTTATGTCCTTGTAGGACCATGCGAAGACGTCTTTGAATTCTTGAAGGAGGCTTGTGAACTGTTTTCTCTCCTCGGGATCTAAGGATAACCCTATCTTAAGCCTATGGGGCTCTAAGGTGGTTCCCACATTGATGGATTTGGTTTCTTCGATTACCGGATTCCGCGACTTCCTTTGCTCTAATTGCTCGATCAGATGAGGAGGTAGGGGTAGCTGTTTGTCGAGTTTCTCAATGTCATTGCATAAAATATTTTCGAAACCAGAATTGCAGTTAAAAAGAGACTAGTCGTAAGCAGAACAGTTATTATTATTGATAGAAAATTTAGAAAACAGTTCAAACGGAGCAACCATCTGATCATTGGTTAGTGGCGGGATAGGAAGGGCACTCGGGATAGACCCCGAGGCACCAGCAGGAGTGACTAAAGGGAGAGGGGTTACAAGTGTGACTCTAGCACCAGACTCCCTGGACTCGACCTCAAACTCTGACTTAGACTCTGACTTAAAAGTAGGCATGTCTCCTTCACTGGCGACCAGCTTGTAGATCCTCCCTTGACTGTCGGTCCACTTGACAGTCTTACTCCAAGCTTTGTTCCCCGTCTCGGAGCCAACTTTCGAGATTAACTTGGTTGGGTCAAACCTGTTGCTGCGGATGATAAGGTTAACTAAGTCTTCCTTTGGAGTCGAGGTTATCCTGTCTTCCCCGAATAGTAGCCCTAGCGCGGGCTCAGCATCGTCAGCATCCTCGGACTGGATAAGAGTGAGCACATCATCCGGGATATAGTTGCGGTCCCGGGCCAATTGGGTCCCGGGATGTGCAATAGTTGGTCGGAACAGACCGACCTGGATGGCCCCGAATACCAGCGTGACGAAGTAGTCAGTCACCCGTGGATTATAAGGGCTCAAGTGGATAGCCTTAATGAGATTGCAGGCCTTCTCAACACCTACTCGGACAACATTCCCTGGTGTCGCGGCATACCCTAGGCCGAAGTGAGAGTCTTCGTCCTTTAGGACCTCGATAATCTTCGCAGCTGGAAGATATGGCCTAGAGGTGGCCCCCGGGAAGTACCCCAAGTTCTGTAGCATCGTATCGATGCTGGTAGTGAAATAGGGCCTAAAGAGGAAGTCCTCCTCGATCATTCCCACGAAATCAAACCCCCAAAGATCCGCACAGAGGCGACGCGTGGCATTGCAGCTAGCCACGGTCATAGGTGTTTCTTCTAGAGTGATTATGCTATCACGCAAAGGTGACTTGATCATGCGGTGTAGGGTGGAGGACACGACTTTGACGACGTGGATCCACGGTCTTCCTAAGAGCAAGTCGAAAGAGGAGGTGACGTCGATCACTTGGAACTCCAACTCATTTTCTACCGGGCCCGTTATGATAATTAGCTTAACGGCCCCAGCTACCGAGTTTGGGCTCCCATCAAAAGCCTGGATAGTTTGAGCAGTCGGGTGTAGACACCCATATTTTGACCTGGTGGCTACAGGAGTGCCCAACAAACACCCGATGACGATCGGACTGCAACGCGACGCGGGTTCGCGATGTTTTAGATAGTTTTTCTATAAAACAGATCAAATAATTACTCAGAAAAATTAAATTAACATCAAGGCAGCCTTAGTCGTGTCATTACAGTCGCATAGACACTAATTAGAGTCAATTCCGACACCGGGACTCGGAATCGGTCCTGAAACACGAACCGAGTCAGCACCGCGCCAAGCAAACATCGGGACGCGCGCCCGAGGCCCACTAGGCGCAACGACGCTAGGTCAAGGCAGGGGAGACTTAATCCCCAATACTATAATACACACACCTCTCGGTTTTGGAAAGTATCAAAATCGTATCTTCAAAATCCCGAGTGCCTCACCTTGCGCGCTTCAGGCTTCACACGCCTAAACCCAGGCGCCTGAGTTCTGGTCCGCCTGGACTCAGGCATCCATCCGGGTGACAAGAGCTGAAAACACCTATAAATACCCCCCTCCACCCCCTTTATTCGACACACGACACATTTCCCTTCTCTCTTTGACTCGTTAAGAGTATCTCGCTTGGGCTCGCACTCCGACACCCAAAGCAAACGATCCACTCGATCGTAGTCCAGAAAGCAAAATCGATGCTACTCCTCACCTTCGAGCACCCCACTCGATACCGAGGTGCCTGTGATCGACTAGATGCTCCGAGTCTAATGAAGTTCTGCCGGATTAGCCACAGGAAGGGCCAGCGGTAACGGACTTCTGCCGAAATCACCGGGCAAGCTAGGAGGATCCGCCTTTGAAGTCGAATCATCACTAGGTTGTCGTCTAAACAAAACTTTACATTCTCGTACCTTTATTATTATGCACTACGATAATATCAAATATGGACACTAGGTCCACGACACTTACTAAAACACGTAACGTCCCAACTTCCATCATAAACACTAAAACACTCTAAATAGACCCGAGTAGTTCCGAGATCCTTTCTCACTATCCATGCATTGAGTCCCGTTTAGCGTATACTCCGAGGGTGCAACTCCTCACTATGTGATTTTCTTACATTTCGCATTTATCGCTTTCTTATGATTTATTGCTTTTATACCTTATAATCGCATGCTAAATCACCTAACACTGAAATCAAAACGTAAATAAGCTAAAACTGAACAAAGCGATGGTCGGGTTTCGTATTAGTCCCGATGCTCACCTTATAAAGTTCGATGCATCCCTATTAATGCCGAATCGACGCATCTAAAGCAGAATACCAGGTAAGGTATACTACGAGAACGACTAATATCCGTATTATCACGTTAAAACTGATTTGCTAATACGTATAATACTAGTACTCTCTACTCTCCTACGTGCATCCTTTCATGGCCTGCTTGTCACGTGAAATCACATGCAAAGAATGTAAACATGACTACTCCAACGACAAAGCTTGTCTCTAAACAACCGACGTAGCTAAATATAGGGTTAAAACAGTGGATGTTACAGTACTTCCGCCACAACAAAGGAACGAAGTATCAGCCCACCGATTGATTACTAGAGGCCGCTACGTGCGGGCAAGATTGGGTGTCGATGTCTAGCGAACGTTGGCTTCCCAATACGTACCCTCACCCCTTACTCAGAATCGACGGTTTCCAGACGTCCGAAACCATTAGCAATGAGTCATTCCAGGCATGGAGTCCTTAAGGGTACAAGTCTTTATCTTTAGGTCCCGTGCCCCTGAGCTTTGAGCCGGATAAGGATCAAAGTTGACTTGAACGATTTCCAGTCCCCATAATTGACTCGGTGGCGACTCCACAAATCGGCAACGAATTCAGTTCACTAAAAAGGTCGCCTTACCAAACATATCGGCCTTTAAACATTTACAACCACGACTCGATCGATTCCAACAGAAACACGAGCGCTCGCGCCCGTCTAATACAAGTTCGAATCGTCATTCGAATCGAGGACCAACACATCGCCCCGAACGCGAGATCGAACTGGCCCCCGAACTGGAGGGGGCCGCGTGGATGGCTGCCGCGATCAAAACCGGGACGGTCCCGCGCGGGCGCGTGCTGGGCGCCGGGCGGTGCGGACGGACGTCCACATCGGGATGTATTCAGCCTCGGTGATGCCGAGGGCTTTAGCGGTCCTTAGGGAAAGGACATTGACAGTGGACCCGTCGTCAATTAGGGTCATGGGAAGATACTTCCTGCGGCATATCACCTTTATATATAGAGCTAAGTTGTGGGAAGCCTCGAACGGTGGCAGATCAGACTCGGAGAAGGTAATTAATGGGTCTTCTTCCTTAGCTTTGCCCTTCAAGGGGGCGTGACTGTAGCTATCATTTCAGCAGGGGTAACTGTAGAGTCGATCTTGATTTGATCGAGTGCCTTAGTAAGTGCCTCTCGATGTTCTTGTGAGCTGACTAGGAGTTGCCATATAGTGAGGTCAACTCGGGTTTTCTTCAGCTGTTTCACGAGAGTCGTGTTAGTAGTTGGCTCCTCGGGAGCGACTTCTGCCTTGACTAGCTCAGTGATGGTTGCCGGAATAGGGGTGTCCCTGGAGCTAGTAGCTTGATTGGGACGACTAGAGCGGGTGAGGTGGTTACTGGCTAGGACTTTGGACTTAGCCTTTCGGACTTCCTCACTAGTAATGGGGACAAATTTCCCTTTGTCGAGGTAGTATACATCGTCGTGATCGTTGAACCAGATCCCGTTCAAATGCGGGATAAAGGGAAAGATAAGGTGAGAACAATCGATCACCTCCTCGGTAAAAATGGCGTGGGAGCTGAAAGGATTGTCCTTGTTACTTGGTTTGTCCCTAGGAAATATGATCTTACCACTCTCGATCAGATCTTGGATAAGATATTTTAACTTCAGCATTTTTTGGTATCATGCTCGTTACCCCTGTGATATTGGCAATAGACCTGTGCGTTATAGTTCTTAGAGTGCCGGTTGGCCGGAACTTCAGGAGTAGGGCCTATCGGTTGGATTAGGCCTTTGGAAGAGAGCCTTCGCAAGGCGTAAGTATAGGTAGTACTTATGTTGGTGAATACTCGAGGTGGGGTATTCTTCTTGGACGAGGCATCTAGTAGATTAACCTCATCAAGTATGCTACGGGTTGCAGCTGGGGCCTTAGCAGAGGAGGAGGCCCCTTGATAACCTTTGTTAGAGGCTTTAGTTAGGCCCTCTAGCCTTATGTCATCTTTAATTCTCATACCTATTTCAATAAGGGTGGTGAAATTGGGTATGACAGCATACCAGAGATGGACCCGATAGGAGGGGACGAGGTTCTTGACGAAGGCCTCCACCAAAGTTTTCTCGTTGGGCTTATCAACAAGCTTCACACTCTTGACCTTCTAGCGTCGAAGGTATTTTGTAAAACCTTCCTTGGGCTCTTAGGCCATAACCTTCAAGGAGCGCATAGTGATTTGGATCTCGGTATTGTCAGCGTAATTCCGAGCAAATTCCATAGCCACATCATCTCAGGTCGGGTATTTTTTCTAGTCCTTGTACCAAACCCTTGGATGCTTCTCGAGGGACATAGCAAACCGATTATTGAACATATTAGAATCTACACCCTTGATAGCCATAAATTCCTTGAAGGCCCGTACATGTAGTAACGGGTCTTCACTCCCCTCGAACATTTGCAAACCCGTGAGATTCAGGTTCCCGGGCAGCTTGTCATTCACCGGGGAATAGTCACGGGAATACTCCCTGTGGATGTTGTTTCCCCCGGTCTTGTAAACCTGTTCCTCCAATTGGCGCACCACGATGATCAGTTCACCCATGGGTCCAGTGTTTTCGGGCCCGAAGTTAGGAGACCCTTTCTCTACAGTGGTCAGACGAGCATTTGTGGCCGCTTTATCGGCCCTTATTACTACCAGTTGAGTTTCGACCTCCGTTTGTTTCCAGACCATGGTTTCCATCATGGGCTTCAGATCATTCAAGGCTTGCTCCATTCTGAGCCTAGTTAAAGGCGGCCTGTCTGGAAGAATACCACGTAATTAGAAACCTTGAGCCTAGATCTTGGAATCAAAACATCCCGAGCAAGGGAAGACAGAATGAGGAAAAAAGACGACTAGACGGGTGACTCGTGGGTGGTGTGACTCCCTTAGGATTTGGCTATGTGGGTCGACTCCTGTTCGAAGGAAGGACCACATGAGATTTCCCAAGACTTTGGACTCGAGTGTCTAAACGGACCTTCCCTTGTAGGGGTATGCCCTACGCAGGTTGGTGATGCCTTTAAGACAAGGCGGACTTGGGATGAGGAGGAAACCCGTGATATAAGATCGACGAAGTTTCGACGCTATAGACGTTCGACGTACTATAAAAACACCCGACACACGGATTACGGTAGGTCCTATAATAAGGAAGGTTTTCGAAAAGGGTTGAATTTTGAAAAATACGGAGGATGGTTCCGACTTTCGAAATTGGCAGCATGTCAACAGGACCGAGCTTTTTTTGAAAAGTCAAGAGTTTTCGAGTTTCGAAATGAGCAGAATGTCGGCTAAAAATAGGCTATTTTGAGTCAAATCATAAGTCTAAATTTCGGCAGCATTTCGAGTTTTTTTTTGAAAGCTTGACATTTTTGGAAAGATGCATTTTTGAAATGACGGTTTTTTGAAAAATGACACGGAAACTAGGTAGCACGTAGTCAAACAAGCATTATGATGATAGGCTGTATGCTTTATACTAAGTCTCGATTGGTCAAAATAGGGTCAATACCAACACCGATGGCTCTCTCGTAAATCAAGACGGACTTCCTAAGCCGAATTGGACTTAGAACATGCCGCGAAACCCATACGAATTCAGCCATAGATGTCTTTACCGCACCCATGTAGGAATGCACCGCGGTAAAGTGAGACGTAGGTCACAAGTAACCAGTCTGGGCAAAAATGGGGTTATGCATGAACCATCAAAATGAAATGCATACATTAATAACCGATCAATTTCTCTTCGAGTCTCACCATGAGAATCCCGATGACAAGTAGTACATCAGCCAACGGAGTCGCCAAATTGTGAACATGACATAGATCCACCCCCGAAGCGGCAACGCGCGGGTTCGGGTAGGCAAATGAATCTTGTGGTAAGATTGTTCTCGGGTCAAAATTTAAATCGAAGTTGGAGTCGCCACCGAACTTTGTGGGAGTTCGGATCCATTTGAACCCACTCTATACTTAGGCATATCGCGCACAAAGAACAGCCCGCTTTAGTGCTAGAGCTTATGGGGATTCGTCCCTTTGCATAATGATATCGATGACGAATTACCGAATATCGTATATCAAATGACTCTCGTTCGCCAACAGTTTCGGGCAGCCGAAAACCAAAGGTTCCGAGTAAGGGGTGAGGGTATGTGTTGGGAAGCCTAAGGGGTATGTGTTTGTGTATGCATGTTACTAAGATGGTGAAATGATAAGCAAACAATGTTTTGAGCCACGAATGTGAAATACATGTTTAGCTACGTCGTTTAAGGCATCTTAAATATGTTGAAGTTGTTTTTAGTTGACCTGGCAAAGTAAACCCGAAAAACCGATCGAAAATAACTGAATTGCTTGAAACCGATCGAACACCTGATAGGATTAACCTGGAATAATACCCGAAACCCGATTCAGTCTGAATCGAATCGAAATTGTACCGAATTTAATATAATCGAATGATACCCGAACCCGAATATAACCGAACCAATAATAACCGAATCGATTGACCCGATTAATAAATACTTATTTTTTCATAAAAACATCCAAATTTAGAATTTTCTTTCTTGATTCTTTATTTATTAATGGTTTTATAAATTATTACCTTCCGTTTGAAGATATAACAAACTCAAAATCAAATTATTTTTTTTTTCAAGAAATTTATGACCCGAGACTCACCTGACCTGGTATTGACCCAACCCGAACCGTGCCCGACTCGAAATAACATAAATCGATAAAAGTTTCTAACCGAAATGAACCCAATCGAAATCGAACTGAAACTGAAAGTTATGCTAACCCGATTATAATCGAACCGATTTTACCCGATCCAAAATCGAATCGAATGACCCGTTTGCCAGGTATAGTTTTTAGCATGTGGGTTCATTTATAAAACGGTAAATGCCGCGCAATGAAAATAAACAACTTAAAAATAAATTACAAATTACACGGGCGGAATACAACCCGTAGTACACAATACTTGGACAAAAACGTAAAAATAATAAACGGATTAGCAAAGGTAAATGTAATTTATAAACGGACCCGTAAATAGAATACGTAATTGAAACCGTAAATCGGATAATTGGACGAACTCCGATCATCTACACATTACGTTGTGTATTGACCGAAGGACAAGGCTTTAAACACGTTTAGCGCACGGGACCAAAGCGTAATGCTAGCTTGATCCCGGACCACAGGGTATTGTCCCAACTTATCATAGTTAAATGGAGATGTCTCGACTAATCACATATCACATGTGACTAAAGAATTGTCGATGTAGGATCAATCACAATAGACGTTTAGTCAAAGTCGTGAAGGTAACGAGATGATAATAGATTAGAATATGATATGATGTATGGGTTTTTAGAAGACAAATACGTGATTGATTTAGCACGTATGACTTAGAGTCGTAAATGTGAATCGACGGAACTTTAAAACGTCTTTAGGCTCTCGTTGGAGGCTTATAGGGGTCACTCGATTGAGACATTAAGGGGACTCGGTCGAGTGCCCTAGACGAAAAAATCTCTGCCCATTTTTTAAGGGGTCACTCGATCGAGTGCCCTCAGTTACAGGTGGGAATTTTGCCCAAAACAAACCTTTTCGTGATTTTATTGTTTAAATCGAGAAGTAACAAAACTAATGCAAATATCGGACCCTTCCGTGTCACGATGTCGTTGCCGGGTCTCGTGGACCATACGACGATCGATTCAACGTCATTAGGTTTTGCATTAAATCGATTCTCGATGGCTTGTCATATCCGACACTCCATTATGGAATCGGTATCAAACATTTTAGAGCAATTTTTATGGAATCGAAAATAATCAAGCTAGAATGAATATCGAATCTCTCCGTGTCACGATGTCGTTGTCGGGTCTTATGGACCATACGTCGATCGGTTCGACATCATCGGGTTTCATGCTAACTTGATTGTCGATAGCTCCTTTACGCGCGACATTCGATTGCGGAATCGACATCGAGACTTTAGAGTGATACTTTGAAAATGACATCGAATACGCTCGATAACGAATTACCACGATCACAATATAATCCGACGGTTATGCGTACGCCATAAGGCGCACTAACCTTTAAGTGTCTAGGGCGGCGTGCCTCAAAGGGCGCCACCTCCAGTACGACTTGTTCGAGGGATTATATGTACTTTAGGCGGCATTTATTATCGAACGTACTAGATTTGCAAAATTCGATTTGTCATCACAAATATTAGGTCCTTTGCATTTCGACGTCGTAGTTTGGCTTTTGAAGCCTACGACGATCGATTTAGCGTCATTGGACATTTGCTTGAATCGATTTAAAAATAGTTTTTTGTTATCATATGCTCCCTCTAATTCACAAAGATCTTCCCCTTTGATTAAAATATACCTCACATATATTAAACAAAGGGGAACATCTTTGTGAATCGGAGGGAGTACACGGTATTAATATGAACAATATGTAAAAACGGTAAATAAATGTTAGCGTTATTAGGAACAATAATTAAAATGTTAGATCGCAGTTAAGTATAAGTTAGTAGTACGATAATATAAATGTTAGAAGTTAGTAGTTAATAACGAGAATATAAATGTTAGGTATTAGAACACGAAAAATGAAAAGAGAATTAGAGATTAGAAAAACGGGATTTGGTAGACCCTCGACCTACATGTTAATGTCTCGGAATACGGGCTCGTAAAGTGTCGTCGTAGGCACAGGAGCGGTTCGAGTATGTAGGGTGAGTTAGATGTATGATTAGGGAGATTGTGTTCTTGGTTTTCGGGAGGCTAGGTCTCGGGAATGGTTGTGTGTGAGTGTGAGTATGAAGAACTACTCTATGATGGTGAAAAAAATGGGGGTTGAAAAATTTGATGTAAATGATGTGCATGGGGGGGGGGTATATAGAGTTTACCCTCATCTAGGGTCACTCGATCGAGTGCCCCACTGAAAGGTGGGTTTTTATTTTGTGGGGGGTGGGGTCACTCGATCGAGTGGCCCTTAGGCACCACTCGATCGAGTGCCCTTAGACGGGTGAGTCTTTTTAGGAAGGTTAAGATTTTGCTTTGACTTGGAATTGACTTTGTTTTTGGCTTTGTTCATTTTGTATTTGGACGTAGCGTGAGGCTGGCTTCGTTCTCGGGTTTCGACTTTGACCGGTTTCGGCTCGGTCACAAAAGACGGTTTTACTCTCGGTGACCATTTTAGCTCAAAATAGCTTTATATTATTAGAAACGACCCACTGAGTCTGAATTTGAGGTTGGTTTTGAGAGATTGGTACTCCGCTAAGTGGCCACGTTGGATACTATTGAATCTGAGTCCCGTATTCGAGCGTATTAATGCATGTTAACGTCAGATCATCATCGGGTATTTTGTTGGAGACTTCTATAGTCAGAAGCAGTCAAAATGCGGTTGTTTACTCCAGTGCATGCGCCTAAAGGCCGGGACGCCGAGCTCCCTGCGCTTAACTTCCAGGTCGCACTAGCTCACGCACCTGAGCCTTTGTCATCTTATGTATGCACACAACATAATGCGTAATTGATCGGAGTCTGTCCAATCATTTGGTTTACGGTTTCTGTTTACGTTTCTATTTACGAGCCCGTTTATAGTTTATGTCTACCGTTTCTAACTCGATATTATAATTGTTTGTCGTAGTCTGGATTCCGGGTTATATTCCGTCTGTGTAACTTGTAATCTCCATTTTCAAGTTATTTAATTCATTGCGTGGCATTTATCGCTTTTAAATGAACCCATATACTAAATTCAACTCCGACATATTTCAAGATGAATTAAACAACGTAGTGAACTTACAATTCGCATGTCTAGCATGAAAAAATGTTTGTCATGCAACTCCACCATATTACTAATTCTCGTACTTAAACATCAATCGATATCTTAGTAGAGGCCTCTATGTGCGGGCGGGGTTAAGGGTCCTTCGTGGGCTTCCCCTAACATGTACCTTCACCCCTTACTCAAAACTTTCGGTTTTCGGATACCCGAAACCATTGGCATGAGAGTCATTCAATATACGATACTCGATAATGCGACATCGGTATCGTTATGCAAAGGGACAAACCCCACGAGCTCTAGTACTAAAAGGCAAGTCGTGCTTTTTGCGTGATACGCCTAAGTATAGAGTGGGTTCGAACGAGTCCGAACTCCCACAAAGTTTGGTGGCGAATCCAACTTTGATTTAAATTTTAATCCGAGAACAATCTTAATTACCACAAGATTCATTCGCTTACCTAAACCCGCGCCTGACAGCGCCATGCTGGACTTTGCCATTATCCACATAATGACTCTTGTTGCCAATGGTTTCGAGCATACGGAAACTGAAGGTTCTGAGTGAGGGGTGAAGGTACGTGTTGGGAAGGGCACGAAGGACACCCAACCCCGCCCGCACATAGCGGCCTCTACTACGATATCGATTCGTGTTCACGTGCGTTAGTAAGATGACGAAATGTTATGACAAACATTGTTTTAAACTAGGCATGTGAATTGTATGTTCACTACGTCGTTTAATGCATCTCAATTTGTATCGTCAAAGTTGTTTTAGCATGTTATGTTCATTTGCAAGCAGTAAATGGCAGGCAACGAAAATAAATAACTTGAAAGTAGATTACAAGTTACACAGGCGGAATACAACCCGGATTTCACAATACGACAAACAGTTGAAGTATCGAACTAGAAACGGTAAATGCAATCTATAAACGAACTCGTTAAATAGAAACGTAAACAGGAAATCGAATACCATAGACTGGACAGACTTTGATCCACTACGTATTTCATTATGTACTGATTAGAGGACAGAATTCAAGCGCGTGGCATCGTGTGCCCTGAAAGTCAGGCACATGGCCCCGTGCGCCCCAGATCTCAAGCACGGGTACTGTTGCGCCTCGGCCTATGGTGTTCGGGACAAGTGCGTAATGATATCTCAATCCTGAGGCCTTGGGAGGTCTCGTCCCAACTCATCAGAGCTAGGCCCTATATTCGATGAACATCATTTTCGACTAGGAAGTCATTAGTGTTAACATCTCAAGGTAATTAGTTCAAAGTTGTAAAATGGAAGAAAAGAAAATGTGATTTGGAATAGTTATTTAATGGAACGTAGTTTAAAGAATATGTCATGACTTAGAGGTATTGACTTGGATCGGGAGCATGATTCCCTAAGCGAAACATACATCATTAATCAACCATTTTGATAGCCTACAATGTTTGGTTTTAGCCACAACGGGTACTCGTCTTTTAGACCGTCTCGCTTTATGATTTGGATCGATGTGTCGACCTAATACGAAGATCGGGACCTTATGCATTGCGGCATCGTTCTTGGGCTATATGAGCCATACGATGTTCGGATTGCCGTCATTAAGTTTCGTATTCAGTTGACCCTCGATGGTCCTTTGTATTTGACGTCCGGTTATAGAACCGGTATCAAATAATCAAAATGAGTGTGCACGATATCGAAAATAGGCAGCCAATGAATCTACGATCACGTCATAGCCACAAGATCAGGCGCACACCATGAGGCGCCTAGATACTCGAGCGCAAGGGCGAGCGCGCCTCAATTTTGAAGCGCCACAGCCCTCGCGCTCCGATTGGCTGTTATGCGGACTTTTGGAAGATTCGATTATCGATTGCGCTTGATTGAAAAGCTCGATTCATCGCGGTGAAAGTTAGATCCTATGCAGTATTGACATAGTTACTTGACCGTTGGGCCTACGATGTTCAAATGACGTCATTGGATAATCGCTCAAAATCGACAATGACTAGTCATCGCGAACATTATGTCCTTTGCATTTCGGCATCGTTGTTTGGCCATTAAGGCCTACGATGCTCGATTTAGCATCATCGGACGTTCACTCGAGTCACATTTTAGAAAATAGTTTGAATGTTATATATACACGGTAGTAATAATAGAAATGCGAGAATTGAGAGTTAGATGTTAGAGTACGGAAATGTAAGAGTTAGTACACTACAAAAAGAAGGTCGAATTGCGGCGAACTATTTGCGGCGGACTAATTCTCCTACCTAAAGCTAGTGTCTGCATCGACCTGCGACGGATAGCACGACGCAATATCAATTGCGTCAGCTTTCCCGACGCCACGTGGACGGTGTTACAGGCGCGATGGTGAGGATTTGGCGCCGAAAAGTTTGCGTCAGGTTGCAACGGCAACACCGTCGTTAAATAATATCTGTGTCGGACAACTCGCCGCATTTTATACCAACAGCCGTCGCACAGACAGTCTGAAGATAAGTAATTCGACATCAAATTTTTTAAAACAAGCAGTGGATATTACGACGAAAAGTCTGTCGTGTAAGAGTTACCGCGACGGATTTGTCGCCGCAACAATAAAAAGGGCGATGCAGTTCCAGCCTATATCGCACTCCCCAACGGTTTAAAAAGTAACGTCGTCGATGGATTATGCGACGAAAAGTCCGTCGATAACGCAGATATGCGACGGGAACGTGCGACGGATTGTCTGTCGCACAGCCTGTTAAAAAAAAAAAAAAAAAAAACTGATAACACCAGCCTTTACCCGACCCCCTTCATTCATTCTTTAAACCCCACCCCCAATTTCATTGACTGAAACCCAAAACAAACCCTAACCCCCAATTCCATCATTAAACCCAACCCCCCCCCCCCCCCCCCATATTTCCGGTCACCAGTGACAGCAGCGGCGACCTCGCCGGCGTTCCTGCGTGCTCTCCCTCCGCGCTGCTCTTTCCTCCTTCCTCCTCCCTCCCTCCTCTTCCCTGCCTCCGTGCGCGCTCTCCTCCCGCCGGCGTTGTGGGCTTGATTGGAGAAATTGAATGATTTAGGGTTTAGTTTTATTTGAGGGAAATTGAATGATGTGATAAATTAGGTTAATTTTGGGGTAATTGAATGACTTTACGTTAGTTTTGGGGGAAAGGTGAATAAAATTTTCGATTTAAGTCACTTGAATGACTAAATTTGGGGTGAATGTGAATAAAAAAATTAGAGAAGTACTTATAAATAAGTAGGTATAAATTAAGGTATACATTACGAAAAAATAACATCAATACGAGTTTATGACGAAGTACTTATAAATTAAGGTATGAAAAAGGTTATAAAACGATAAAGGTATAAGTAGGTATAAATGAAGTTATAAAAGATTGAGGTGTAAGTAGTTATAAAAAAAATGATTTTTTGACGAATGAGGTATAATGTGTCGATTGGAGAAATTGATTAATTGACTAAAAATCCCATTTAAAATTAGAAATCATTTAGTTAGTAGTTATGTAATTATTTAAAATTTGATTGAAATATCGCCTAAAGACGTGTCAATTATCATATCATGATCGATTTAAAGTTTAAACCCCTAATTAAATAAGAAAAAAAAGTAGAACAGTAATAACTAATAATGAAGTTTAATCATAACTGTACCATATATTGATCCAATGTTTTTTTTAATTACTAAGGATAAAAATATGTTGTTTTACATAACATTTTTTTTTGATACAAATAAAACATACTCATAAATTACTCTGCGTAATACATGGGTACGGTGTGATGCATAATCTGGTGTTCGAATCCCGTCAGCATCAAATTGACCTGAGTTAACATTATAAAACATAAAGTTATAACATAGTGAGAAATAAGCGTAACATTATTGGAATCTAAGACATGATAAATAGAGATCAGACCCTTGTTTAAAAAAAATGTTTACATAATATAATGATTTAGTAACACCACTGTTTCTGTTTCTGTTTTTCGTTATTGTTATTATTGGATATATGTTGTTCTTTTGTTTATGTAGTATAATGAGGTGTTACTAAGTAGTATAAAGACTTGGTCATTTTATTGACTATGTTTAATTAGACTTAGTACCCGTTCAAGAATTACTCATTATGAGTAATTCTTGAATAGTCCCCGATTTGGGACAGTCTTTGTACAGTTTATGTCACTTAGGTGGTAAATGCGAAATTTGTGATGTTGATAAGAACAAAAGTTTGGTGACAATACCCTCATTGTTCTCCGAATGCAAATGTGGAGTATTCATATACTCCACATTGTGCATTTGGAGAACTAAGGCGAATTGCTGCTGAATTTTGTTTTTATCAACAGAACAAATTTCGTGTTTATCAGTGACATGGAACGTACAAGGACGAGTTTAGGTTGGAGTGATAAGGTCCCAACGTGGCGCATATGTCCAGAAATGATTCCAATGACAATAGTCTTAAAATTTAATGACACGTAGCTGAAATCATTGTTTATGTGTGCTTCATGTTGTCGTATCTCTTGTAATGACTCTTTGCTGTTGTTGAAAAAAATCCCCCACGCTGATTATAATATATCTACGTACTCGGTGTATATATATATATATATGTGTGTGCGTGTGTGTGTGTGTGTGTGTGTACATATATAGAATGAAGAGAGTACAAAGGAAGTGGATGTACGAGAGATTAGATGAGCGAAAGAAGGCAAAGAGGGAATACAGAGACGGTGTGGAGGAGTTTCTAAGGTTCACCTTAGATAATAATCCCCTCTATACGAGAGAAGAACTTAGGTGTCCATGTAAGAAATGCAAAAATCTTGCCGCAATACATGTTGACGATGTAAGATATCATCTTTACAATTACGATTTTACTGCTAACCACTACGTCTAGACTTATCACGACGAGAATGAAAATATCGGTACTGCTGCCCAAGGTGGGGTGAGCGAGAACCCATATCGGGAGTTCGTAGAGGACGCATTACGACCCGGAGTTGAAGACATAATGGAGGAGGAGCGTAACCCGAACGACCTAAGCGATGAAGAAGTTCAGCATGAACCCAAACCATAAGTCACTTCTTTTTTCAAAATGCTGAAAAACGCTGAGCTCCCTGTTTACGACGGATGTGACATGAGTTTGCTGCAAGTTGCTTCGAGGATGTTGACATTGAAGTGCGAGAGTAACATGCCTCTAAGATGTCTAGATTGATGGATAGCTTTGATTGCTGAACTCCTCCCCAAAAAAGACAATGTCATGTCTCGTAACATCTACGAGGTGAAAGACGTTTTGAAGGGCCTTCAACTACCTCATAAAAAGATCGATTCATGTCCTAATGGGTGCATGTTGTTTTGGAAGGCAGACTTCGACCTTGACAGCTGCACAAAGTGTGGTACCGAGAGATACAAAACTGCAATGACTAATACGAGGGGAAAGAGAGTAGCAAGTAAGGTATTGACCTATTTCCCGTTAGGGCCGAGACTACAACGACTGTATGCGACAAAGAACATAGCGGAGCAGATGAGTTGGCACCACAAAAACTCTAGAGTAAGGGCAAGTGGTATCATGGGACACCCAAGTGATGGTGAGGCTTGGAAATCATTCGACCGTAAACATCCGGAGTTCTCTAAAGAGCCGCGCAACGTTAGAGTGGGTTTGTGCACCAACGGGTTTTCCCCGTACGGGTAGTTTGGCAAATCTTACTCATGTTGGCCAGTGATAGTGACCCCCTTACAACCTTCCACCGTGGTTGTGTAATAAGAGACAGTTCATGTTGTTGTCTTTGATCGTACCTGGACCTAGGAATCCAAAGTCCAATATGGACGTGTACCTCCAACCATTGATTGAGGAATTAAAAAGTCTGTGGGACACTGGTGTTTACACGTACGACGTGTTGAAGAAGAAGAGCTTCAATTTAAGGGCGGCACTAATGTGGACCATCAATGACTTCCCCGCTTACAGGATGCTATCGGGTTGGAGTACAACTGGTTACCGTGCATGCCCGTACTGTCGTTTAAAGGACACATGTTCTTTTTGGTTGACCAATAGTGGTAAGGTGTGTTGGTATGACTGTCATAGACAATTTCTTCCTTCCGATCATCAATTCAGAAGAAACTATAGAAATTTTCTAAAGAAGACACTCAATGTGACCAGGACTATCGCCAACCGGTTATCCGGGGATGAGGTATGGGAAGAAGTAAAAAATTTCCTACAATCGTGAATGCTAGCCCCCACGAGTTGAAGAAACTGAAAGATAAGAAAGAGGGTTGGTGGAAACAAAGTATATTTTGGGAGCTTCCATACCGGAAAACATTGTTGATTAGACACAATCTCAATGTCATGCACATTGAGAAGAATTTTTTTGAGCAGCTTATAAACACTATCATGGATGTACCTAACAAGACATCCTTCGCGCCCAAAGGCAAAGCTGACGTCAAACAACTGTGTTTTAGTCGACCTAAATCATTGGAGTTCGTTCAAGATAAATCAAAGAAGAAGGCTTTATGTGACTAGGTATCTGGTTTGAAGTTTCTGGATGGTTATGTGTCCGACTTGTCTAGGTGTGTAGACCACTCCAAAATGATATTGCATGGCATGAAAAGTCACGACTGTCATGTGTTCATGGAGCGGTTGTTGCCAATAGCATTAAAGGAGCTTGTCCCTACGAACACATGGAATGCAATTACGTAGATTAGCCAGATTTTCCGCGACTTATGTTCGTATACCATTTCGGTTGACTCCATGAACCATTTGGAAAATAACATCGATGAAATCATTTGCAAGTTGAAGAGAATACTTCCTCCGTCATTCTTCAATTAAATGGAACATGTACCAGTGCACCTGCCTTATGAAGCAAAGGTTAGGGGTCACGTTCAATATCTTTGGATGTACCCTTTTGAGAGGTACAATCACAACTCTCATGAATTATCAAACTTAAATAGTAGACATAATTAATTACCCGAACTCATACTGTTTTGCAGGTTCCTTAATCATTTGAAGAAAAAAATTGAGAATAAAGCCAGGGTTGAAGGATCAATATGCAAGGCGTGCTTGTTAGAGGAAACGTCAAACTTCTGCCCCTTCTACTTTGAGGATCATATCGACACTAAAACCAAGAATCTTGATGTAGCTGCATCTGAAAATCAAGAAAGTAATAAGAATCTAGAACCTTTTCAGGCAGTACCACAGGTAAATGCAAGGAGATATGGCTAACTGAGCTTGAGTACAATCAAGCGCACACCTACGTTGTTAGAAACTGTGGCGATATCATCAAGCCTTACGAGGAGTAAGTGATTGACAGTCCCTCACGTTGTATAAATTCTATTTCTCAAGAATTATGCTATTTAACTAAGACTCGATACTAATTCAATAAATCCGAGGCGCACATCATGAGGGAACACGCAAAAGTAGACACAAGTGACGTCGTATGGAGCAAATATTAGTCCATGTTTTGCATTTGGCTACGGGATCAAGTACGGTGAATTTTCTTTTTCCTATATCAAAAGAATGATTTTTTTTCCATTAATATTTATTTGTATTAATTTGTTCTATTAATATGTAAGCCTGAAGCGTTGAGAGATCCCCTCGTCAAAACTCTAATGAATTATAGTATCCAACTTTAAGATATACAATTGCTTAAATGTGACATTGTCAATAAAGGTGGGAGGATAAACCAATTTTGAACGCCTTACGCGATTCAGTGGTTGGCACTTACATGGCCACCACCGGCACCTACAGGAGTTGGACCGAGCGCCCCAACGGGACAGGGACTCTATGTACGCCCACTTTGAGGTAAAGTGTAAATCCAACTCCCAAATCTACAGTTTGTTCTATTGACTTTGTAATTTATAACTACATGATTTCTTTGTGTCAGGAAAAAGTCATTATTGGCGCCGGATATGATCCGCGGACTCAGTACGAGAAGAGGATCAAGAAACGCGTGTCCGATATCTTCTACAATGCCTTGAAAGCAAGTAACAGGCCTCTGTGGATACCGCTGGGTAAGTGGACGGAGTTACAGAGGAGGAGAAGTGATTCGGAATTCAAGAAGAAGTCAGAAGTGAAGAAAGCGAACCGGCGATGTGGAGATAAGGACGGTGTCGCAAAACCGATGAGCTGCCTTGGGAGTAAGAGCGCAGTGGCCCATTACAGAGCGATGGTATGTCTGTTAAAGTTCAATTATTAAATGGTCATTTGTTTCGAATAAATTAATCCACTCAACTAAAGGCATTTTGCATGTTCTAAGGGGTCGGACGCTACCCCAATCCAGGTGTTGGAAAAGACGAAGAAGACAAAGAACGGAACCTGGATTGAACCAAGGGCGGAGGTGGTGCATGTGAGTCATCTTACCATATAATCGTATTAGTACGTTATGGTTGTTATCTAAGTACATTTCTGAGCTTTGTTGTTTCCTTAATAATATATTTTCTTATTTTAGGAGAAGTATGACAAAGCGAAGGAGGCGGCGTTGGCGTCAAATCCAGAGGAAATTGATGAGGCTCAGCTGTACCACGAGGCCACATGCGGGTACGACGTGAAGAAACGGGTTTGCGAAATAGATAGGCAGCCTAGCTAGAGAGTTGTTCCGCCCCTGCCCCGGCAAGAGCAGTGCCGCCATCGAGGAGGATCCGTACATGCCTACGCTCACCACACAGCAGCGTGTGAAGACCGACCATGTGACCAAGAAGCTGGAGACATTAGCGGAACGTCAGTAGTTGGGGGAGAAGAAAATTAAGGACCAGCAGAAGACGATAGAGCTGCTGCAAGAGAGGTTGGCCATGTCAGATGAAGGCATGGAGCAGAGTTCACAACGTCGGGACGACAATGCTGATGACGGTCAAGGGTTCGGCTCTAGAACTGTTGAGTCATTGTCTTAGGTAGATTTATGTTGTCTTGACAATCTTAACTCCCTACTCATCCACCTACTAAACCGAACAAATTACTCTCTTGTTGTAATATAATCTTAACTCCCTACTGATCCAACTTCTAAAAAAAATTACTCTTTTCTTGTAATATAATTTTATTTTTCTTGAAAATCACGTTGTTTGTCTTCTACGGGATGCGGAAATGGGATGAAGAGTATGTTGTATGTTGCCTTGCACAGGATGTGTTTTTGTAATGTTGCCGGGGTGTTTGTTTGTGTGATGATATGCGACGTTGTGTTTGTTTAATTTAAGCGTATTTGGAGAAGTAATGAAACAGGTAGTTGCTGGAAAAATTCAACTTCAACTACGTTGAACAGTCCGTCGCTGAGGGAAAAATTATGTCACAATTTCTAGCTCCATGCGACGGACTATCCATCGCCATCTCCGTCGCATGATTGCCAGCTGCGTTGATAAGTGTATTTTGTAGTGCCTATTTTGTTGTGTTTGGTCCCTTTTTACCTTGTGAAATCGCTCTTTGGAGCGGTTTCTGGGCTACTCATGCTTCCTTTAGTTCGTTTTAGGTTCCCGAGACCGTTCATGGAGAATTGGAACGATTCGGGCTCGTTTCATACACTTTTGGAGCCAACGAAGAGAAGGAACGATCACTCGGTGCCTTGGATTCGATCCCGAGACCTTGGGACCCATTCCCAAGTCCCTTAGACTCGATCCCGAGCTCCGAGAATCAATGAGAAGCCCATGTGAAGCAAGGAGGGACCTTAGAGCTCTTATTGGAGGCCTACAGAGCCTTCCCGACCGAGAGGGCAGATTTGAGCAGGCTGCTGTGAAGGCCTTCCCGGCCGAGACCATGATCCGTCTCGGTCGGGACCACCTTCCCGGACGGGACCATAAGTCCTCCCGGGTGGGACGGGCGAGCTGCAGCGCGTGACTTTCTTTTCATCCTCCTTCATTCTTGTAACCTTATAAATACTTCTCCCTTGTATTGTTTAGGCATCTTACATTACATTAGACTATTTTAGACCTCTCTTCAACATTTAAAAACCCTAATTAGCCTCTCTTCATCTCGAGTTTAGTTTCATATTAATCTTTAGTTAATCCTAGTTTAATCTAGTTGATTAGTCTTGTATTAAGGGATTTCTTCAAGATTCATCCAAGATTGACAACCTTGGGAGTTTCATTTGGGTTTATCTTTTCAATACAAGTTCTCATCTTTTTCATATTCTTGCTAGTTTCGTATAATCCTCTTCTCCTCTTTACTTTTAATCTTTGTTACTCTTTCAAGTTTGAATCTTTATTCATTGTTTATTGTCCTTGTTAGTTCATTATGAATGTTTGGATGTTTATGTTGATTACTCTTATTTATGTTAGTATTAGTTTGATAATGAGTAAGTAGCTAGATTCCTTGTGGGGTTAGTAGGGGGATTAAGTGTGGATTATAGGTGATTAGGGTTTGATTGTGGGTAAAGGTGATTCCTTTGTTGCTAGTCACATATTGGGCATACTATGTGTTTGTTGTATTGCTTGTGTGGGTAGTAGTGGCCAATGCTTCTCATACTTGTTTCCCTCTTCTCATTGTTTGACTAATTTGTGATTGAATCCTTGTGTTTTGAGTAGCATCTAGCATGAGTGTTCGTGTCTAGTCTTTAACACGAGAGTGCGGACTTTGGCTTTGGCGCGAGAGCGCAAACCGACCTTAGTAACTAAGAGACACCTACACCCTTGATTACCCAATCATCCTACTACACTTAAGAACCCGACCTAACCCTACTCTCTTCCATATTTGATTTATCCTTCTCTTTAATCATCATTTCTCTAGTTCATTTGCTTAGTTAATCTTTAGTTATTTCATTTAACTCATATCATACATAGTACATTGTTAGTTCATTTTCATCACTTTCAACCATCATAGTTTGTCAATTATCGTCTTCGTTGTGTTTGTTTGTGACTTAGCCTCGTTTTAGGTGAACCTAGTCTAGACACCCTTATCCGTCTCCGTGGATATCGACCCGACTTACCTTAGCTACCCGTTAGGTATAGTTGGTTAATATTGATCGGTAGGACCCACGGCAAAATCCTACCATCAATTTGGCGCCGTTGCCGGGGACGGCGTATGTTTAGACTTAGTTTACTTATTAGCTAGACTTAGTTACCCTTCTTTGTGCTCTTTTTCTATCTCTTGTGCATATTTAGTAGTCTTTTTCCTTGTTTTTTATCATTTTCTTTCTTCTTTGTCTCCCCTTGTGCTTGTTTATTGTCTTTGCCTAGTGCCCATAAAGCACTAGGTGTTCTTACGTTTGTTCGAGTGTGTAGTGTATGCCTAGGAGGGGAGGCAATTTCTTTCTCTTCAATCCAAAGCCGGAAAGACTCTTTAGAGCCCTTCGCCAACGGACGATTGAACGGGTTAGAATCTCTCAACCAAGTGCTAGCAATACCAATCAAGAACAAGCTCAAGGTTCTGACTTGAACGAGATACCTCGAGAGACGGCCGAAGGGAATTTCATCAATCCTTTCGGTACTTCTAGTCCTAGTTCTCCTTCTACATCTACATCAACACCGTCTACACCAACATCTCCCGCATATCCAATCATGCCTAAGTTCTCTTCTCATTCAACCTTCAAGGAAGACGTTTTGCCCGGTCCAACCGCTTTACTGGAGGCATATACCGGCAACTTTGTGGCAAAAACGCAATTCATCCAATTGGTCGAAAGAAGTCAATTTAGTGGGTTACCAACCGAAGATCCTCATCAACACATGGAAACCTTTTCGGATTATTGCGATGCTATCTCACTAACGGGAATAACCCAAAACCAAATTCGGTGGGTATTATTTCCATTTTCCTTGATCGGTAAGCTAAGCAATGGTTCAAGGGGTTAGACAAGGCGACTCTTGGTATTGATACTTGGAAGAAGCTAGCCTTAGCTTTCTACCAACAATTTTATCCCCGGAGAAGACAAATCTATTGAGAGCCTCTATCACGGGATTCCAACAACGTGATGAAGAAAGCCTCTACGAATCGTGGGAAAGATTCAAAGCCTTGATCCGCTCTTGTCCTCACCATGGTCTATCACAATGGTTCCTAGTTCAACAGTTTTGGAACGGGTTATATGAAGACTCAAGGGCCATACTCAATATGGGATCGAATGGAAGGTTTACCGAGGTGGATGATGACCAAACTTGGTCAAGAATCGAGGAGATGGCGGTACACAACTCCCAATACTCAAGGCCTAGAAAGGCGAATCGAGGAGGAAGGCACGAGATCGATGCCATTACACAATTAAGCATTGATCTTGGAGCTCAATTAAAAACCCACATGGAATCTATTGACAAGAAGCTCCAAAGTCATTTTGACCAAGGTCAAAGTGCAAGTGCCTCCCACCAACATTCTACTCATCAAGTCAATGCTTTGGGAGTTGTATCCCCTACATCATACTATGGGATATGCGATATTTGCGGGATAGTTGGACATGAGCCTATACATTATCGAGGTAGTATTGAGCAAGTGAACGCCTTTCAAGCGTTCAAGCAGGGTGCCCCTTATCCTCATATGTTCCAAGCTTCCCAACAATAATCTCTACAACACCGTCCATATGTGCCACCTCCCTTAAGGGACAACAACCAGGGTTACCAAGGTTATATGGGCAACCCAAGGCCATTCAAGAACTACAAGCAACATAACCAAGGTAACTTCAACAACAATCAAGGATTCCAACAAGGGAACTTCAATCATCAAGGCGGTTTCCAAGGAAACCAACACAACCAAGGACATAAAAACCACAACCAAAACTCTCAAGGCCTTAATCAAGGCAACTCTCATGGGTTCTAAGGGAACCATCAACAACAACAAGCAACCCAAGGTAATCGACAAGAAAGCAAGCCAAGAAGTTGGTCTCCTATTCATGATTATGGTACTCCCTTAGCCCTCACCGATACTCCGCAAAAACCACAATCTCCACCTCGAGATTTCGACATGCAAAAATCTATGTTGGAAGTGCAAAAGAGTAACCAAGAAATGCAAAGAAGCCAAATGGAAATGCTAAGAAACCAACAAGAATTCTTTGCTCATCTTCAAAGGAAGAATATAGCAAGAGATGCTCATATGAAGATGCTCGAAACCCAAATAGCTCAAGTTGCTTCGGGAAGCTCTTCAAGACAAAAGGGGCAACTACCTCCTCATGGTGAAACGGTGAAATTTGAGCATGTGAATGCTATTACCTTGAGGAGTGGTTCATCTTATGACTCCCCCTTATTCCCTAGTGAGCAAGTACCAATGAAAGAAGTTGTATCCCCGATTCAAGAAAATTCAAGCTTGGGAAATCCAATGGAGGAGCAAGTTTTGTGGGAGATTGAGAAACCTCATGAAGACAAGCTTCCCCTACTTCAAGGAAAAGACAAAGGAAAAGGAAAAATGACATTTGAGAAGTCCAACCTTAATGAGTAAGACAAGGTGCATATCAAGTTGCCTTTCCCAACAAGGCAAATGAGGACCAAGGTGGATGTTCAATATGACAAGTTCCTAGACATTGTGAAGAAATTGGATGTGAGTGTCCCGTTTACCGAGCTACTTACCCAAATCCCGGCATATGGAAGATTCATGAAAGAAATCTTGGCTAGGACGAGATCCGTCGACAAGGAAGAGACCATAGCGTTCACGAGAGAGGTGAGCGAGCTTATTCAAGGTTCTATGCTTCCCAAGTTGAAGGATCCGGGTAGTTTCTCGATCCCGTGCACCATAGGCAACTTGAAGATTGATAGAGCATTATGTGATTTGAGTGCGAGTGTAACCATCATTCCCTATTCCATTTGTGAGCGACTTGGGATGAAGGAGCTCAAGTGTACTTCTATCACACTCCAAATGGCCGACCGTTCACTCAACCGACCTTTGGGGATGTTGTAAGATGTGCCAATAAGAATCGGGAAGTTCTTCATTCCGGTCGACTTCCTTGTACTTGACATGCCGGAAGATGCTATCGCTCCCATTATCCATCCTTGGGCGCCCATTTCTCCATACCGCCGGTGCTATGATTGATGTAAAGAACGGTAGGATCACATTTGAGCTAGGCGACAAGAAGCTCGTGTTTGACCTCCAAGGCAACACCTCGCCTACTAATGATGAGTCTTGTAATATGATCCACGCCATGAAAGACATCAATCTAGGGGATGAGTCGGGTGAAAGCTTGAAGAACAACTTCTATGGAATTGAAGATGATGATTCCGAGCTTGGGGCGGATGAATGCCCATATCATGATATTGAGGACAAGATGCAAGGCAAGAAGAAAGTTGAGCCTCCCGTGGGGCCACATGAGGATAGATGGACGTTTGGGTATATACCGAAGGATCGAAAGTAAAAGTTTAAGCCCTTGAACTTAGTAGATCGGGATACCCCGGGAACGTCGAGGCTAGGATGTGATGATCCTTGGAGTGGAGGTTGGTATTCCACTAACTTGATCGAAGATTTCTCGAGAGCCTTCGATTTGTTTCTTCGTGCCCTTGATGGCGATGGAATTAGCCAAGTGTTGTTAAAAAATGATTGAAGAATGCACCATACTTGGTTTGACGGAGTTCCAAAAGAACCATCTTATTGTATATATCTCTTTCTTGTAATTCTTTTTAGTCTTATAAACTTCTTGTAATTTGGAATTTTGTTGAGTGATGTGAGGGAGGGGATTCTAATGATTATTGTGAAGTTGTGTAGGATGATTGAAGTTTGAAGGGTGATTATGTGAGTTTTGGAGGCAAACGCTTGAAGCGATCTTGGGAGTGGTTCTATTATTGATTTTTGGAGCTTTGATGAAGTTATGTGCTTAGATGAGTATTCGCAAATCAAGAGAAGCTCCACTTTTATCTCCCATGATTAGCATCAAGTATTGCATGCTCGGTCTTCTATTTTTCCTACAAGTGTTGGCTCGGTGGGATTTTTATTGGAAGACGGGAGCTAGTTGGTCGTTTTTGAGCTTAGAATAAGCTTTTGGGGACGGGATTTCGGATCCCGAGGTGTTATTTGTCGATTGGGAGGAAGGTTCGGTGAGTTCTTATTGAAAGGAAGCTTCAAAGGCATCCCGGGCGAGAATGACTCATCTCGGGCGAGACGATGTCTCATCCCGGGCGAGACCAAGCCATCTCGGTCGGGACGATGTGACAAAAATTCTCATCTACTGACAGCCCATCTCGGGCGGGACGAGACCGTCTCGGTCGAGACGGATAGTGCATCCCGGGCGAGACCAAGTCATCTCGGTCGGGACGATGTGACAAAAATTCTCATCTACTGACAGCCCATCTCGAGCGGGACGAGACCGTCTCGGGCGAGACGAAGACTCATCTCGGGCGAGACGAGATCATCTCGGCCGAGACGGGTCTGTTAAAGCACAGCTTGTCTCTTCTTGCAGCCCAGCCCGAGTCCCACTTCATTAAGCAGCCCGCCCCGCTCCTACTACTCCCCTCTCACATATCTACCCAACCCAACCCATTCCCATCTCTTACTAACTCATCTTCAACCTTCTTCATCTTCTATAACACTAAATAAACCCCAACTTCATTCAAAACACCATAAATCCTCAAATACTCCATCAAATCTCATCAAATCACTTCCTAAACACTCCAAAAACAGTTTCCATCACATTAATAACTACCCTAGACCCATTTTTTACCATTAAAACCCCCAAAACTGAAAAAATCAAGTTTTTTATCCCCATTTTCCCCCAAATCCGAAAATTGGGGGTTTTCTCCCAAGCTTGATTGAACTCTTTAGGGTGTGTTTACACCATTTTTAAAGCTTCTTCATCTGCAATGGCTCCAAAGAAGAAAAGTAGGGTGATTCAAAGCAAGAAAAGGAAAAGTGCATCCACATCAAGACCCGAAGTCGAGCCCGAAGTGGAGGTCGACGTTGAGGAACCGGAAATTCCTTGCCATCCGGATTTTCCTAATCTTGTCTTTGGCTCGGAATTGCAAAGGGAGCAGTTTATTAAGCTTCTTGGTAAGCCTTTTGAGCCTACTAGATTTCTTTGTAAAATCATACTTAGAAAATTAGGCATTCTTAGGCAAACTAGAGAGTTTTTTGAGGGTATGGGCTTGGAGTTGTCGTTCAATATGCATGAATTGACTTACAAGCAACTCACTCTAGAGTTCTTCAGCAGTTTTACTCTAAACACTAGAGTCGACCCTCCGAGTTGCTTTTCGGTTGAACAATGTTGATTACCACTACACCCTACCACAATTTGGTGACATTTTTGGCCTCCCCCCTTCTCCTAGTGGTAGCATACCCGCCGACTTTAATGTAGTCGATGTTTGGAAATGTATAACCGGTCTAACCCTCATTGACTTTCGACGGTTGTATAGCCGTCATGTTCACCATCCGGTTGTGTGTATTTGGCATCGTCTTACTGCGGGTACAATATTTGGGAGGCCCGAAATGAGCACCTTCACTCAACAAGAGTTGACAATACTAGGTGCTTATTTGAATATCAAGAGCAAACCTAGGTTTGAAACCGACCTTCCCCTTGCTTTGGCGAAACATTTTCAAAAGATTAGTAAGGCGGGGAAAAATATGAGTGAAATTGTTCTCGGGGGACTCATTACACACGTGGCTAAGGCGATTGATCAAAATTTTAGTGAGGAAGAGTTAACCCCCGTACCGGGGGACACGACCATAGACGAGGACTGTTTAGCTAGGTACCATAAGTGGATTACCTATGAGAGGGAACATAAGAGGTATACATGGAATACCTCGGGTCGGCCACACTTCACTTTACCATGCGATACGCTACCGACCCTTAAGCCTATGAAATATTCCATCGTTCCGGTCCAAGAGCTTAACCTATTAGTGCCCGGTGCGGTAGGTGACCCCGGTGCTTCTTCCTCCCGTACCCCGCTTCCACGTCCAAGTGTGGCACAACAACCAACCCAACAACAACAACAACAAAGCAATACCCAACACTACCCCTTTTACACTTCACCCCCGACCTTTATTGATGTCCCTCAGTATGCACCATACACCCCCTTTGCCTACCCTTCGCCCCCGGCCGATCCATCTATGGCCGCTATGCTTAATGCTCTACACATTGTGCAATATGAGCAGAGGAGGGACGTTTACTATGCTCAATACCCTGGGTATCATCTTTTGGCTCAACAAGGGTATATAAATCCGCAAGGCTATCTCCCATCGTGGTATAGGCCCAAATACTTTCCGAACTACGTTAATCCTAGTAGTAGTGGCGCTATGATGGATGACGAAGAGTTTGAGGCCGAAGATGCCTTCGATGTTAATATGGGGGAGGGTAATCGTGAAGAAGAAGAAGATGAAGAAGAAGAAGAAGAAGAAGAAGAAGGTAGTGAAGAAGATGATGATGATAACAATGGAAGTGAGGAGGGGGATGATGATGAGCAAGATGACTATTGATTATTGAAACGATGGAGATGTGTTAGTTGCTAACCTTTGGTATGGCAACTTTCTTTTTGTTGTGTGCCAAATTTGGACCGTTTTTCCTCCCATTTAGACCCGTTTTTCCTCCGTTTTGCGAGATTAGAGCGCGATTATCGCCGTATTTTGAGTAATTCTCGCATTAGGGTCTCTCTTTTGCATTTTACGTGTTTTTGGTAGTTTTCTGTCTATTTTGATAGGATTTTCGATCAAAAGCGTGTCTGAGCTCCTATGAGCATGAGAGAGAGGGAAACCGTCCGAAAAGCAAAGCACACAACTCAAAATCCAAAGTCCAAACCCAAGAGGTGAAACCTTGAGCAAAAAGGAAAAAGTATAGTCCATTGGACATCTTCACCGTAGAGGTCGAACTTCAAATGGATATATCTAGAGTTCTAGACCTTGGATCGAAGTGATTCCAGTTGGAGGTGAAACCTTATCTTCTTAGCTTTCCAACGACATATCACACGCCCCAATCGAAGATCAAACAAGAGAGTTATGGCCCTCTAAAGTCACAGGGTGAAATTTCACCCGATGAGAATTTGACCGGGCGAAATTTCGCCCGATGGTGTTCCTCCCCAGACTACCATTTAGAACAAAAAGTTCATAGGGTGAAATTTCACCCTATGAGATTACCGGGCGAAACGACCGGGCGAAAGTTCGCCCACCGGGTGAAATTTCGCCCGATGGAGAAAAACGTCAAAAATGGCGATTCGAGAAGAAAATCTCACCGGGTGAAATTTCACCCGGTGGTGCTAATGTCGTCAACTGCAGGGTGAATTTTCACCCCATGAAGACTCATTGGGCAAAGTTGCATCTCAAAGAACAAAGTCTCACTAATGGGCAAGGATAAGATTTGGGCTTTAGGTTAAGAAGACCCATTAAGGCATTACTATATATATATCTACCCTAGTTTGTTGCCCAAGGCATCCACTATTACACTACTCCATCCACCATTTGTGTAGTTACACCATCCTCTTAGTAGAACAATCTAGTAGTAATTCTCTATAATTCTAGTAGTAATTTAGCAGTAGATCTACATAGTTTTCATCAACAATTCTCTAGATCTCAAGTTTGTAGAAGATTATATCAAGATTTATTTGAAGATTTGTGGGGTTTATTGAAGAATTAGTGACAAGTTCTTCGTTCTCTTCCTCAAAGATTCTATCTTTATTTATGCAATCTTCTTATTTCTTGTAGATCTTCATAGTTGGTATATTTCTCTTCCACTCTCTAATCTCTAGTTTAGATCTAATCTTCATAGTTTCTTTATATTTAGTCAGTATGCATGTTGTAGTTATTTTCTCCTTAGTTAATGTTTTTTTGTTTACCATGATTAGTGAGTAGATCTTTGTTAGGGGTTAGGGGAGGAAGGATTTGGGCAACGTAGATTAAGGATTCTTGTGATTGAATGCACTTGGGTTGATTTGTTTATTTTGGAATTGTTGTATGCTTGTCGACTTTACTTGATCAATTTAGTTGACTCGTATTCACCCTCGTCAATATGGGGAAACTCGGGGCTTGGGTAATTCCGACTTAGTGACCTAGCTTCTTCGTCGCGAAAGCGAGTCTTAGTGAGGTCGGGTGTAGAGACCGAAAGGTGACCCATCCCTTATCAATTGTGTATCGTTTGCTTAATTCCTTGTTTTTGTGTCCCGTTTCCGATTCCCCGACTTCCCTAACGCTTTTCCTATATTGACCTTCTTTTTAGTTATTAGACCGACCACCTTAGTCTAGTTTAATTACCTCAAACCCCCCTTAGAACCCAAACATATTTAGACTTTTACTCGACCGACTTTACGTAGACCGTCCCTTGGATCGATCCCGACCTACCACTACTACATTAGTTAGGTTAGTCGGTGTTACAAATATTGTTTGATCGTGCGGGCCGCGACGCCCGCTCATCAAAATGGCGCCGTTGCCGGGGACGGCGATTAGTTGATTGAGTTTTTGTCTTTTTGTGTTTGGTTTTGCTTCTTTCTACCCTAGTGCCACTGGGTGCTAGGAGACTCACCTTCTACTTAAGTCTTTGCCCAGGAACAAGTTATCACATTTTGGTTCGATTCCGAGCCAAAGATGTTTTCTAAAGTTATGAGATTCCAGGGAAATAACTCAACAAAGGTGATTCCACATCCATACCTCACACCACCAAACATTCATCCTATCCTTCCACCTCCTCCAAATCCATTCATATCACCAACTACTACCACTCCCACCACTAATAATCCACCTACACCTTTCCCTCCACAAATTTCTCCAACTACATCACCTCTTATCACTCCACAAAAAATTTCTTCACCTTCTACACCTCCCATTTCACCACCACCCCCAAGAAACTTCCAAGAACCCATCATGCCACCTCTTGATTCACATTCCCAACCCTTGGAAAGCACTTCCATGAACAATGAATCAAAGCTCAAATTAAAATCGGAAGAACTAACCAAGAGTTTTGAAGGTATAACATCTAATTCTAACTTAAGGGATGTGAACCAAGTTGAATCGAGGCCACCAAGACGACCTCCACTACCAAAAATCCCTTGTGAGTGTTGTGGAAACTATGGTCATAATTCCAACAATTGTCGTCCTTATAAAGGAATGTCCTATCAAGAATGCAATGAAGTCCAAGTGTTTCAAAATATCAATCCAATGCATCAAAATGACCCTTTTCCAAACACATACAATCCCGAAACAAGGAACCATGTGCGACAATACAACTCTTATGCAAATCATGGTGTACAAAATCTGGGACCAATGTATCAAGGGGCACAACAAGAAAGGTCATCCAATTCACGCCATCAACAAAGTTCTTTCATTCAAAGGCCTCCTCCCTACTCGCCTCTTCAAAAGGAAAATTTTAACAATCAAGGAGGCAATTATTTCCAAGGCCAAGGCGAATTTCATAATCAACGCATGAATCAAGGAAACAATTACCAAAATCTTGAAGGTAATTTTCGCAATCAAGGGAATAGCCACGGTCTTCAAGGTTATAATCAAGGTATTCAAAGCTTCAATCGAGGAGATTATATCCAAGGGTATCATTCCAACTCCAATCAAAGTTCCCAAGGATACAATCCCGAATATAACCAACCTCCACCTTTCCATGGCGATCACCAACAAGGTCAACGGAATGACCAATGTGAGGATCCTATTCAATTCATGATAAGGGCGATGACATTCCTAGCTTCCGAGATTTTGGATATAAGAAAGGAACTCAAAGGTAGAAAATCACAAGAAGCCACCAACGCTCCTACCTTTCCGGTAAATCCACCACAAGGACTACCCGGACAACCTCAAAATCCTAATCACTCACAAAATCAAGCATATGCCAATACCGCCACATGGAATGAAGGAAAAGAACTAGTAGGACCTCACAAAATCATGGGTCTAGAGAAAATGGGAAAACCGAAGGTGAAACATGTTGAAAAGCAAAGTGTCCCTCATTCTAGCAAGGTAACAAGACACCCTCCAACCACAACTTGTTGTGAGGAAAATCATTATGTGACCGATGAAACCGAACTTGAAAGAAGGGATCCTTCTAAGTATATCATGGGAGATAAGGGGTATGTGATAGAGGAAATTCAAAAAGAGAAAAATATGTCACCTCCTAAGCCACATGTGCCACCTTTGCCATTTTCATCTCGAGCTACGATCAATAGGAAGGACATCAAGTCCACCTCATTCTCCGACTTGCCGAAGAAGGATAAGGTAACTCCCCCTCTCACCGAGATAGCTGGCCGATGTGAGGATACAATTGTGGTTGCACTCACCGAAGAGTGTAATTCGGCCTTATCGAGCAAGATCCCCACCAAAATGGGTGATCCCGGGAGTTTCTCAATACCTTGCACAATAGGGAATGTAGAAATCAATTATGCTCTATGTGATCTTGGAGCGGCCGTGAGCATTATCCCTCTATCAATCGTGAATGATCTCAATATTAGCAACATGAAGCAAACACCGATCAAAATTCGACTAGCCGACGGTTCCATTAAGACACCGGTTGATATGATTAAAGACGTGCTAGTTAGAGTTAAAAATCTCTCGATCCCTACCGACTTTGTGGTAATGGACGTGAAAGTAAACAAGCATGCCCCCATAATCCTAGGTAGGCCCGTTTTGGCCACTGGCGGAGCAATCATAAATGTTAAAGAGGGGAAGCTTTCGTTTAATGTCGGTGAAGAGATCGTGCAATTCAAATTACCTAACACGTTTGAAAATCCAATAGTGAGTGATGTCTTCGGAAATGAAATATTTGGATACCTTCTAGACGCCGAGTCCCTTGTGATAGAAAAGGAGAATGAAGCCAAGTCGAGTAATTTACTCGATAATGTTGAAACAAAGGTGAAGCTTAATTATTCGACCACCGTGCAACCGCCTACAAGTTCATCTTCCAACACTTTTCCAACTTCCCGTAGGGGAGCTATCAAAAAATCCAAAAAGAAGAAATCGAGAAGTGTGGTGAACATGGAACCAAGAGACGGAGAGCTAATGACGCGCAATGAGGGTTTAAGCCCCATTGATAAAGCAAAGGTCAAAGTTGGCAATCAAAAGTTAATATGGGACGAAGTATCCCGGCTAGTACAAGAAGTTGAAACCATCCTCCAAAAATTATCAAGGATCATGTGTGTGTCCGAACCACGGGCAAGTTTTGATGGAGGTGAACTATGTATCGGTCGCTATGATGGCGACCCGGGTTGAGTTTGTATCACGTTTGATGAGGTTTGGTGGTATCCTCAACAACCACCTTGTATATATGTATCATATTTCTTTGTGTTTTCTTTTAGCTTTGTTAGCTTGAGAAAGATGGTTGAACTTGGATTTCGCAATAGAGCATTTATTTGGATAAAGATCAAGCTCTTTGGAGAAGTTATGGAGCTCATTTGAAGACCATAAGCATGTTTGTGGGAGATATTGATTATGTAATGTGAGTCGAGTCGATATTTGAATCTCTAGGTGATTATTGAAGAGCCATGAAATGGCAAGGCGGAAAAACGAAGGAAAGAAGACAGCCGGGCGAAACTTCGCCCGGTGAGACTCGACCGGGCGGAACTTCGCCCTACGGAAAGTTGCCAGAATTGCCATAATTGACGAAGATACCACCGGGCGAAATTTCGCCCGGTGAGATTTTCACCGGGTGAAATTTCACCCGGTGGAAAAAGTTGGCAGAAAATGATTTTCACGACGAAAAACCGTCGGGTGAAATTTCACCCGATGGTGCTTGACCGGGTGAAATTTCACCCGGCGACATGAGTTTGGCCGGATCACCTACACCTTTTTACTCACTACACTTTAAATTCCCTCCCTCACATTTACCCCACATAACTTTCCCTCCAAACACAAACACCAAATATTTACAATCTACTTTAAAAACTTTCATTTCCCTCCTCAACTACCTTTATTTATATCACCTTCACCTCACTTTCATTTCACCTTATCACTCCTCATTTCATTAAACACCACCTTCCATACCCCAACCACAATCATACCTCCATTCCATCCCATCTTGGGTGATTATTTTGAGTGCTTGAAGAGGTGAAGCTCAGGTTTTTTGGGGATTATTCTTGCAAAGTTATTACTATGGAGACAAGAGCAAGGCGAGCCGCTCGTAAGCAAGGTATGGCTTCGACTTTTACACCTTCTAAATCTTCTAAGTCTTCTAAGCCTACAAATTTACCTTGTCTTAATATTTCTTTAGCTCGAACCTTCTTTGAAAAGATCTTTCAGAGTACTAGGTGGCCTTGTCCCCACACAATGACCAATCTAGGAATAGTAGACGATATTAAAGAGTTATCGTCGAGGACCGGAACTAACAAGCTCCTTAGCCTCACAGCCTTCACCTATAAAGACCTTACTTGCGAGTTCCTCTTGCAATTGATTTGTGACTCTTTGTTGGGTAACCCTAACCTTTTAGACCTACCACTTGTCGTGGCGTTGCACTTCCACCGTATTATTATTACTCAACGCCCCTCCTTAGACTGTGGAGATCCTGTGACAGTAATTGCGAACAAATTGGGTTATTCGACCGACCACCTCACCCCACTAGACGATTCCATATGGCTTGACAAGGCCTATTTTCCGACTTGGATTTTTCATGTACCTCATCAGCGCCTCGTCTACATTAGCTGTGGAAGAGCTTTAATAGTTCCGAACACACACCGAACCACTATCCATGTTCACCAAAATTGGGACCTACCCTTGGGTCCCGGTGAATTCCGACTGACCAAGACCGAGTCGAGAGGAAGGGGAGTTTGGGAGTATGCACACTATAAGTTGCCCAAAGGCCGTACGATCTACGACCTTTGTGAGATTGAATCTGACTTTACCCTCTCGCCTAGCGACGGTCCGGAGGAGTTTTCTCCCGAGCCATCCTCCGAGGGTATACCCTTTTTCTATGGGTCTCCTAGCGCTTCATTTGCGCCGGACGATCGCTCAGACTAGACCCTCTCCTGGAGTCGGTGGTGTGTGTGTGTGTCGTGTATTTGTGTGTGGGTTGGGTCGGTGAGTCTCTAATAATCTATAATTGCATGTCCTCTGGTTGATTCCTTTCTTGTTCCTCTTATTCCTTGATCATTGTGATTGATTTATCTCTAACATAACTTTGCAAGTTGTCCCATTGTTCGATTGTTGCGGCCAAAGCGGCCTTGGTATTGCTCCCGGTCATTAGGCGATGTGATTACGTCGTTGACCTTTTGAAAATCCAAATTCTTCTCATTTTCTCAAATTTTTCTTAATCCGGGCTAGGTGATGTGACTTCACCTACGCCCATTTTTCATCCTTTCTTTTAATTTCTTTTCTTTTATTTTATTCTCATTTTCTTAGCCACTTGGCTAGGGTCTAGGTGATGTGATTGCACCTAGGCCCGCCATCTTTTTATCGTTTTCTTTTCGTTTGTTTTCTTTCTTCAAAAATTTCGAAAAATCCAAAAACATTTGAAAATTATAAAAATCCAAAAAGATTTTTCTTATTTTTCTTTTTCCATCTTTTTCGATCTTTTCCCCTACTTGTGCATTGAGGACAATGCACAGTTTTAGTGTGGGGGAGGGATCTACTATCCTTTTATTTTTCAAAAATCTTTCAAAAGACCATAAAAATTGAAAAATTCCGAAAAATCAAAAACTTTTTCTTTTTATTTCCCTTTTCTTTTCTCGTTTTCGTTATGTTTTCGTGTCCCTTGTATAGTCTTGTTCTCTACTCTTACAGGATAACCACCACCTTGATAGCGCGATTTGAAGAGATTATGAAAGCACCCGCTTGGTAACTCTCTTCCTTCTTTCTTCTTTACTTTAGTAGAGGAGTTATGTTGTTGCTATTTGGAGGCTCTCGAAGTGAGCATTTTGGTGTTGTGGTTGATTGTGTGCTTGAATGTTGATGGAGTATGGAGTTCATGACATTACTTGTGTTCTCTTTTATTTTGCTTTTTCATTTTTTGTGTGTTCCTTTTGCTTTTGTATAGTGTTCTAGGACTAAAACTTTTCGAAAACCCGATCACAAACTTATTGCAAGAGTTTACATTCCCATTATAGATAACCCATTGTAGATTTTGGACCTTAATCTAGTAGAATGACTCTTAGGCAATGAATTTGTTGATCCTTTAGCTTTGAGTCCACCTTTTCTACTAGAGGTTTACTTCGGGGTTTGCATTTGACCACCTTGACCACCCATGGAGGAGTTAGGCCTTGGTTTCCGCATCCCGTTTTCTAGATGACCTTGCTCGAATGACCATTGCATCTTTAGTCCAAATTCTATTCGCCTTTTTGTGGGTTATTTGGGGATGGCAGCCGCGTTTCCGGGTACCTATTTATCCTTTCACCCATACATCACCACAATAAGTTTACACAAAAATAACCTCAAAACTTGGTTTCGAACCACATCAAAAAGCCAAAAAAAGGGCAAACCAAAGCAAGAGAAAAAGGGCACAAAAACATGACAAAAACATGAAAAAGAAAAACAAAGGAGAAAGAAAAGGAGCTTCAAATGGAAAAAAATCGTATCGTCAAAAACGTCTCCATGAAAAAAAAATAGCCCTTTGATCGATTCATCGCCGTGAAGTGCCTACTAGAGGACCGAGTCCCGAGGAAGGAAGATAGCGGTGATTGGTCGATCCACCCCAAAAATTGTAAACACTTCACCTTTTTGTTTGGGCTAATTTAGGAAATTCGAGTTTGGAACGACCCTCTTGGCTTAGCCGAAGAGAGCGAGACTGCACCTACCTACAGTGTCGAACGAATCCATGGTTCACTTTTTTCCACTCCGTTATACACCCCGTAGTACCCCTTTAGGAGATTAGGAGGACCTAGCTAAGTCATCAACATTTATATTGCTTAATTGTCATAGTATTAGGCTTTGGTCCTTGTTTACGTGGGTAATTTATCTTGGAAGTTTATTGTTGTTTTAGGTAAGTAATTGGTGTCTTTCCCCGTCATCTCGATGAGGGATTCGGTGTTTTATTTTTGCTTTCGATGCGTCTATTCTTTCGTGTTATGTATTTTTGTGTGTTTAGTCGCATCCACCATTTTGAGCAAGACCCAACTTGCCTTGCATGGGAGTACTCTACCTCATGGGTATTTCGATGTGAGTTGAAGGGACAGAGCGGGCCCGTTAATTGCCTCGTATCGGCTTAGCATAGTCTAGCTTAGTAGTAGTAGTAGCTAATTTCTTTTTGGGTCTTTGCTCGAGGACGAGCAACGGTTTAGTGTGGGGGAATTGTTGTGTGCCAAATTTGGACAGTTTTTCCTCCCATTTAGACCCGTTTTTCCTCCGTTTTGCGAGATTAGAGCGCGATTATCGCCGTATTTTGAGTAATTCTCGCATTAGGGTCTCTCTTTTGCATTTTACGTATTTTTGGTAGTTTTCTGTCTATTTTGATAGGATTTTCGACCAAAAGCGTGTCTGAGCTCCTAAGAGCATGAGAGAGAGGGAAACCGTCCGAAAAGCAAAGCACACAACTCAAAATCCCAAGTCCAAACCCAAGAGGTGAAACCTTGAGCAAAAAGGAAAAAGTATAGTCCATTGGGCATCTTCACCGTAGAGGTCGAACTTCAAATGGATATATCTAGAGTTCTAGACCTAGGATCGAAGTGATTCCAGTTGGAGGTTAAAGCTTATCTTCTTAGCTTTCCAACGACATATCACACGCCTCAATCGGAGATCAAACAAGAGAGTTACGGCCCTCTGAAGTCACAGGGCGAAATTTCACCCGATGAGAATTTGACCGGGCGAAATTTCGCCCAACGGTGTTCCTCCCCAGATTACCATTTTGGACAAAAAGTTCATAGAGTGAAATTTCACCATATGAGATGACCGGGCGAAACGACCGGGCGAAATTTCGCCCGATGGAGAAAAACGTCAAAAATGGCGATTCGAGAAGAAAATCTCACCGGGTGAAATTTCACCCGGTGGTGCTAATGTCGTCAACCGCAGGGTGAAGTTTCACCCCATGAAGACTCATTGGGCAAAGTTGCATCTCAAAGAACAAAGTTTCACTAATGGGCAAGGATTAGACTTGGGCTTTAGGTTAAGAAGACCCATTAAGGCATTACTATATATATATCTACCCTAGTTTATTTGTTGCCCAAGGCATCCACTATTACACTACTCCATCCACCATTTGTGTAGTTACACCATCCTCTTAGTAGAACAATCTAGTAGTAATTCTCTATAATTCTAGTAGTAATTTAGCAGTAGATCTACATAGTTTTCATCAACAATTCTCTAGATCTCAAGTTTGTAGAAGATTATATCAAGATTTATTTGAAGATTTGTGGGGTTTATTGAAGAATTAGTGACAAGTTCTTCGTTCTCTTCCTCAAAGATTCAATCTTTATTTATGCAATCTTCTTATTTCTTGTAGATCTTCATAGTTGGTATATTTCTCTTCCACTCTCTAATCTCTAGTTTAGATCTAATCTTCATAGTTTCTTTATATTTAGTCATTATGCATGTTGTAGTTATTTTCTCCTTAGTTAATGTTTTTTTGTTTACCATGATTAGTGAGTAGATCTTTGTTAGGGGTTAGGGGAGGAAGGATTTGGGCAACGTAGATTAAGGATTCTTGTGATTGAATGCACTTGGGTTGATTTGTTTATTTTGGAATTGTTGTATACTTGTCGACTTTACTTGATCAATTTAGTTGACTCGTATTCACCCTCGTCAATATGGGGAAACTCGGGGCTTGGGTAATTCCGACTTAGTGACCTAGCTTCTTCGTCGCGAAAGCGAGTCTTAGTGAGGTCGGGTGTAGAGACCGAAAGGTGACCCATCCCTTATCAATTGTGTATCGTTTGCTTAATTCCTTGTTTTTGTGTCCCGTTTCCGATTCCCCGACTTCCCCTAACGCTTTTCCTATATTGACCTTCTTTTTAGTTATTAGACCGACCACCTTAGTCTAGTTTAATTACCTCAAACCCCCCTTAGAACCTAAACATATTTAGACTTTTACTCGACCGACTTTACGTAGACCGTCCCTTGGATCGATCCGACCTACCACTACTACATTAGTTAGGTTAGTCGGTGTTACAAATATTGTTTGATCGTGCGGGTCGCGACGCCCGCTCATCACTTTTCTTTTCCGTTTTTGATGCTCGTCTATTTTATTTCCCCCTTGTTATGAGTGTTTTGTTTGCCCTCGGAGCCTTTGTGGTGATCGCTCCCGATTCTCGATGATGTGATTACATCGAGAATCATTTGAAAATTCCAAATTTACAAGTCTTTTCTTTTCTTTCTTTATTTTATTTTTCCTTTAGTAGGAATTAGTCGGATTTAGGCGGAATCCGGGCTAGGTGACTTGATTACACCTAGTCCTCCCCACCCATTTCCTTTTATTTTCTTATTTTTATTTCTTCCCCCATCCATATCTTTTCTCGTCTCGGCCCATGGTGACTTGACTACACCCCGGCCGGACACATTCTACCCTTTCTTCGCTTTTCTTTTTGATTTTTAGCTTTATTTTCGTAGTTTCTTTTCTTTTCTGTAGTGTCTCCATACACTACGATCGAGCATGAGGACATTCCTCGGTTTAAGTGTGAGGGAGCGATATTCTAGTATAGTTTAGTTTTATTTTCGTAGTTTTTTCGAAAAATCTTAAAAAAAAACCATAAAAATTTGAAAATTTTCACAAAAATCAAAAAGGGTTTCTTTTGTGTGTTTTACTTTTTATGTCGTTGTATCGTATATTTTTTTGTTGTGCGTGTTTTGCCTCCCTTTTTCCTTGTAGGTCGCCTAATCGCCGTTAACTTTGGAAGGCTTTCAAGACATCCGGTAACGCCTTTTATCCCTTTTTCCTCTTTACCTCTTGTGATGTTCGGAGGAGATTTGCGATGATGTGTGCTCGGGTGGAGCTTTGTAAAGTTTGATGTTGGTTGGTTGCTTATTTGGAAATTCGGGGTGGTGTTTTGTTCTCTTTATATGTTTGTTTTGTTTTATTTTGTTTTGTTGCCTTTGTCTCTTTTTCTTTCGTTTTTGTCATGTCTTTGTTTTGTGATGTGTAGTTGTGTCTAGTGTGTAAAATGGTTTTCGAAAACCCGGTTTTGAGGCTAGTGTGCAAGTGTTTACTTTCCCTTTCTAGTAGTATGAATCGAGTCTTGGACTTTAGTCTAGTAGAATGACCCTAAATCAATAGTTTCGTTGGTTCTTTACCTTGAGTCCACCTAGTCTACTAGGGATTTACTACGGGATTTGCATTTTGACCATTATGACCACCCATGGTGTGAAAAGGCCTTGGTTGCCGAGTTCCGTCCCTTAGGTGACCGTGTTCGGGATTGTTTGATTAGTCCAAGTTCTCCACCTTTTTGTGGGTTTGAAGGGGGATCGCGACTCCCGACTCACCCATTCCCCTACCTCCTACACATATCCACAAAATAAAGTTGCAAATTGTTGAAATCATCTTTCTTAGTTGCAAAAAGAAATGCATACTACTCAAATCTAGCCAAAAGGGCAAAGAAAAGAAAATGAAAGAAAATGAAAGAAAGAAAAGATTGAAGAAAAAGAAAAGGCACAAAAAGCCAAGAAAAAGAAAATACAAAAGATGAAAAAGAAATGGCATAGCAACACAGAAAGCAAAAATTCAAAAGAAAGAAAAATGCCAAAAGAAAACCGTCGCACAAAAAGAATCCCCACATCTCAAAAATAAGCCTTTTTCCGATCGTTACCGTGAAGAGCCTACCAAAGGACCGAGTCCCTAGGAAGGATGATAGTGGTAATGGTCGGTCTTCCCTCATTTTGCAATCATATCCACCTTTTTATTTGGACTAGTTGAGCAGTTTTGGGCATGGGACGACCCTCTTGGCTCATCGCTAAAGGGGGCGGGGTCTCACTTACCTACAGTGTCAACTAACACCGTGGTTCATCCTTTTTCCATCCCGCCGATCGTCCCGTAGTACGTTCTTAGAAGGTTAGGAGGACCTAGGTAAGTTACCAACGTTTTTATTGCTTTGTTGTCATACTATTAGGGTTTAGTTCATTTCAATTTGTATTATTAGCTTGGGAACGTTGTCACTTGCCTTGAGTCCTAAACCGGTGCTTCTTTCACCGCTTTTTAGAGGGAAGTAGTATTTATTTCTTTTTTGGGTGCAACCGATTACTTGTTTGTTTGTATGTTTGTTTGTTTGTGTGTGTTATGTCCGGTTGCATCCACAGTTTTGTCGCAAGACCTTACTTGCCTTGCGGAGTGCACTTTTCCTCTAAGTGTACTCGCGTGAGTTGAAAGGGCGTAGGGTGTGCTAATACCCGCTCGGTTAGTAGTCTAGTTTCTTTTGTTTTTTTAGTTAGTTGGTGCTTACTCGAGGGCGAGTAAGGGTTAAGTGTGGGGGAGTTGATAAGTGTATTTTGTAGTGCCTATTTTGTTGTGTTTGGTCCCTTTTTACCTTGTGAAATCGCTCTTTGGAGCGGTTTCTGGGCTACTCATGCTTCCTTTAGTTCGTTTTAGGTTCCCGAGACCGTTCATGGAGAATTGGAACGATTCGGGCTCGTTTCATACACTTTTGGAGCCAACGAAGAGAAGGAACGATCACTCGGTGCCTTGGATTTGATCCCGAGACCTTGGGACCCATTTCCGAGTCCCTTAGACTCGATCCCGAGCTCCGAGAATCGATGAGAAGCCCATGTGAAGCAAGGAGGGACCTTAGAGCTCTTATTGGAGGCCTACAGAGCCTTCCCGACCGAGAGGGCACATTTGAGCATTTGAGCAGGCTGCTGTGGAGGCCTTCCCGGCCGAGACCATGATCCGTCTCGGTCGGGACCACCTTCCCGGCCGGGACCATTAGTCCTCCCGGGCGGGACGGGTGAGCTGCTGCGCGTGACTTTCTTTTCATCCTCCTTCATTCTTGTAACCTTATAAATACTTCTCCCTTGTATTGTTTAGGCATCTTACATTACATTAGACTATTTTAGACCTCTCTTCAATATTTAAAAACCCTAATTAGCCTCTCTTCATCTCAAGTTTAGTTTCATATTAATCTTTAGTTAATCCTAGTTTAATCTAGTTGATTAGTCTTGTATTAAGGGATTTCTTCAAGATTCATCCAAGATTGACAACCTTGGGAGTTTCATTTGGGTTTATCTTTTCAATACAAGTTCTCATCTTTTTCATATTCTTGCTAGTTTCGTATAATCCTCTTCTCCTCTTTACTTTTAATCTTTGTTACTCTTTCAAGTTTGAATCTTTATTCATTGTTTATTGTCCTTGTTAGTTCGTTATGAATGTTTGGATGTTTATGTTGATTACTCTTATTTATGTTAGTATTAGTTTCATAATGAGTAAGTATATTCCTTGTTGGGTTAGTAGGGGGATTAAGTGTGGATTATGGGTGATTAGGGTTTGATTGTGGTTAAAGGTGATTCCTTTGTTGCTAGTCACATATTGGGCATACTATGTGTTTGTTGTATTGCTTGTGTGGGTAGTAGTGGTCAATGCTTCTCATACTTGTTTCCCTCTTCTCATTGTTTGACTAATTTGTGATTGAATCCTTGTGTTTTGAGTAGCATCTAGCATGAGTGTTCGGGTCTAGTCTTTGACACGAAAGTGCGGACTTCGGCTTTGGCGCGAGAGCGCAAACCGACCTTAGTAACTAAGAGACACCTACACCCTTGATTACCCAATCATCCTACTACACTTAAGAACCCGACCTAACCCTACTCCCTTCCATATTTGATTTATCCTTCTCTTTAGTCATCATTTCTCTAGTTCATTTGCTTAGTTAATCTTTAGTTATTTCATTTAACTCATATCATGCATAGTACATTGTTAGTCCATTTTCATCACTTTCAACCATCATAGTTTGTCAATTATCGTCTTCTTTGTGTTTGTTTGTGACTTAGCCTCGTTTAGGTGAACCTATTCTAGACACCCTTAGCCGTCTCCGTGGATATCGACCCGACTTACCCTAACTACCCGTTAGGTATAGTTGGTTAATATTGATCGGTAGGACCCATGGCAAAATCCTACCATCATGCGTCAAGAACCACGACGATTTACCCGACGCAAAAATCCGTCAATGTGATGGATAGTCCGACACGTACAGACTTTGACTCAGGTCTTGACCGCCAGCATGGACGTCGGACTATCCGACATGTAATCTGGCGTACAAAGTACTCGCGTCGAAAACTCCACCACACTTTGAACCATTTGCGATGAATTATAGCGGCGAGCTCTCTACGATGGTTTCTACGACGCAAAAAGCTATTTGCGTCGGATTTGAAGGTATTTGCGGCAGATTTGTCCGCCGCAATTCGACCTGCATTTTTGTAGTGGTATACGGTAAATTAAATGTTAGATGCGGAAAATAAATGTTTGTAGTTAAATATGACAAGGTAAAGAGAAGCAAGGATTAGAATAGGGGGTTTGAACACCCTCAACCTACATGTCAAATGTCTATAACTCGACGGAGTATCGGTATGGACACAGGGAGCTTTTCGGATGAGGGGAGAATTAGGGCGTTTTTAGAGTTTTTGTGAAGCGTAGTACGCAAAATGAAAATGGCCGAAAAAAAGATCCTCTAAATGAAAAGTCGGGGTCATGTATTCATAGGAGATGTCGAGTTTTGAAATGCATTTCAGCGTCGAAACCTATTTTTGATTTTGACACAAGAGGCACAAGAAGGCTGGCCTCTTGATCCTGGAGCGCGTCAACTGGCGTGCCTCAATTCTAAGGTGCAGGACTCCGTGCGATTAAATTCGCAAGGATTGGAAGTTGCTCGAAATATGGGATTGATATCCGTGTTATCCGAGGTAAGATTTTACTCGTATTCCGTTTTGACTTTAATTTTGAGTGTACTTGGACTCTTTTTTGAATTTTGTTTGTTTTGGGTTTTCGACTTTGGCCGGGTTTGACCGGGTCGATAGAAGACGGTTTTGCCCCCAATGGCGGTTTTGGCTTTAAGTAGCTTTATTTGATTGGAAATGACGCACTAAGCTTGAATATGAGGTCAGTTTTGAGATATTTGTACTCCGTTATGTGCCAAGCCGGATACTATTTATTCCAAGCCCATACTTTAGCATATTGATGCATGTTGACGTCCGATCATCATCGGTGTTTTATTTTAGACTGCTACAGACACGAGCAGGCAAAATGCGGGTGTCTATAGAGCCCTCACTCTGAGTGATGCTTTGACAGGGCAATAGTCGGAATAGCCATCAGGTCAATGGAGGATTACAACCTGGCGGCCTTCTGGTCGGGTCGTTTATAGTCCAATAGACTGCGTAAAGGGCTCGTCAGCCATAAGTAAGAAATCATACCTGGCCTTACGGTGTTGACTCTATGGAGATCTTGAACGTACCTGTGATGTGATGGTTGTACATGTACATATTTAGACACATATTTTGGAAACACGCAGACTCGATTGACCCACTGGGGAGTAATGATTTATGATCTTTTCGTAAGAAATTTTAAAGGAAGAAGCTCGTGTTGATTTGATTTTTTTCATATTGGGCCTATAAAGGCATTCGAAAATGGACTAGCCTCTAACGAATAGGCACCCACCCGTCCGCGATTCAATATTCTGACGCGGAACCTCGCGCGCCTTAGAGCTTTCGAGTGCGGGAACCTGCGCGTTCCAACTCTTAACTTTCCCTTTTCGCTCTGCGGTGCGGATTCCGTGGTACTGGAGAGTTTTTGTCTTTAAATACGCGATTCTCCGCTTCACTTTTCTTCCTTCGCACATAAATAATTTCTTAAAACTCTTTCAAATTGTTAGAGAAAACAGAAGCATCCTAGTAGTTGCTATGGGTATTGAAAACTTGACCATGGTGCTGCAGACTTGGTCTCGTAGCTTCAAAGACGAGGAGAAGGTTTGTCTGAATGAGATGGGTGTCGCGTCCTTATTTTCGCTGTAGTATTTGAAGGTAAATTCTCATTTCTTCTTTCCCCGAATAAATAGCTGTTGTTGGAGGGTGGTGTCCCACCGCTCGTTCTGTTATTCCTTCGTTTTTTCCTAACCCGAGGAGGAAGCTAAAGGAGTTTCTGGGTCTATCTCATGCTAAGGTAGATCAGATGGTGCATGGGAACTCAGTGTCCCTGTTTGACTTAGCTGAGAAGTTCATGAATGAAAAGGATGTGAAGATTACTGCTGCTCATAGGCGTAGAGCCTTTGCCTTTTGTTTGTATGCTTCATTGTTCTGCCTCTGAGGGGCGTATGGAGAAGGACACCTGTATGGGTCACATCTGGGTGCTTGGTATAGTGGATCAAATGTAGACAGGTCAAAGCCCGACTTGGCTGATAATCGGGGAGATTATCGTGGGCCTAAACGCTAGGAAAATTGACCCTGATAGGAAACTAGCAGGCAGTTGCCGTATTTTGGAGGTGTTTTTTTTAATTCCCTACCTTCGGCATTCTTAAAGTCACGAACCTACTGTTGTAACCGCTCTAAGTCCTGCAGCTTGGACTAAGGCATGCGAGTCCTGACGCCTTAAATTTGAGGCGCGGCGCTCCATGTGCCTAGGTTTTGAGGTCATCTTGCCTTTTTTGCTCGTTTTTGTTATTTATTCTTGCTTTAGAGTGTTTTGGAGCTTTACCTTTCCAGATTTTGATGTATGAGAGTGTGGACATGACATAGGTCCACCCCGACGCGGCCACGCGCGGGTTTGGGGAGGCGAATGAATCTTCATATGAGATGGTCAAATTGAAATTTAAATCGAAGTAGGAGTCGCCACCGAACTTTGTGGGAGTTCGGGCCCGTTCGAACCTACTCTATGTCGTAGTGGGCCGTGTACAAAATACGGCCCATTTCCGATGTCAGAGCTTATTGGGTTCGTCCCTTTGCATTATGATACCGATACTGACATTATCGGATATCGTGTATTAAATGACTCTCGTTGCCAATGGATTCGGACATCCGGAAACCATGGTTCTAAGTAAGGGGTGAGGGTACGTGTTGGGAATTTCACTAAGAACACCCAACCCCGCCCGCACTTAGCGGCCTTTACTAAGATATCGTTCGTTTTTGGTGTACACGCGTTAGTTCGATAGTGGAATGATATGCAAAGATTATTTTCCCTAAGCATGCGAAAAAAATTAAATGGGTTGCTAAGTCGTTTAATGCATCTTAAACTAATAACGTCAAAGTTATATTTAGCATGTGAAGTTCGTTTTAGTCTAATAAAACAAAGATGAAAATAAATCGCTACAAACAATGAGCAAACGAGTTAGTAACGATTGAATAAATCGAATAAAGATGTAAATACGATGCTCGAAAAAAATAGAAAAAAGGAACGAAATTATGTCGCTATTCCCGAGGGTCGCGCGACTCGCCTGGGATGCCGGCGGGTCGCGTGATGGGCTGCCTCGGGATCGGTTTTTTTAAAAATCGGTAATTTTATTAAACCGCGTATGAATATTGAGTAATTCGTACTCGACTTAATTTAGCGATATTCGTTATATTCGATATTCGACTATGAAATCGATATCAAATATTCGGAATAATTTTAGAAAAAGTTGAAAAAGAAAAAAGTTTTGAGAAAATCGTTTTGTAGAATTAAAAGAAACGATGTTAAAAAAATAGTGAAAACACAAAAAAAGGCCGCGGGTTTCAGCCCCCCGCGCGAGTCGCCTGTGAGGGACGCGACTCGCGTGGGCTGCTGTCCCGACTCGTCTATTTTCGAAAATCGGTAATTTTTATAAATCGCGTACAAATATGGATTAATTTATACTCGATTTATATTTTCGATATTCATCGTATTCGATATTCGATTATGAAATCGATATCGAATAGTTACAATGATTTTTTTAGAAAACAATTTATGAAAATATTTTTGAAATATCGTTTACTAAAAAAAAAGAAAAAAAATGCGACAACGATCCATATTAAAAACGGACCGACCACACGACACAAAAAAAGGAATAAAAGACGAGAAAGAGGAAGAGAAAAGGAGAGAATCGGGTTTGATTTACACCCTCAACCTACATGCTTTGTTTTCTCGGAATAAGGCTCGTCGGAAAGTGGCTTAAACACGGGAGCGTCGAGATGATGTAGATGAGTTAAGGTATCATGTAGGGTGACGGGTTTTGGCCGGCTTGTGGGGTCGGATTCGTCGGGTTGATTTTGACGGTACTTCGATGCTATTTTTGGATGTATGTCGTAGATGAGTAATGTATGGGAATAATTGATTGATAATTTGTAGCTTTGAATAATTGATGTGAAATTGATTGATGATAGATGTAGATGTAGATGGGTAACGTGTATAATTGACGAGAATAGTTGATGGGAATAGTGTATGTGTTGTTGTATCGATGTGTATGAATTGTGTGTGTCGCGATGGTCCTTTTTATAGGAGAGGTCCTCGGTTGAAGCTAGGAAAGGTATCTCGTTTAGGTGATGAGAAATACCGATTTGGATAGGAAACGTAGGAGTTTGAAGGGAACGAGAGTCCCGTTTCTTGGTGAGGAAGCCGAATATCTTGGCTGTTTTGGCCGAGTGTTTGAGCTCGGTCGGTAAATTGATCTGGTTTTCGGATAGAATTCCTACTTGAGATCGAATTCTATCCTTGAATGGATTTATTTAATATTTTCGAGGCTGATATTTTGTAGTATCTGAGCCTAGGCCGAACTGGTGAGGTGTCACGGCTGGTCCGTGTGTCTCGGGCAAAAAATATCTTTGACCCGGTCGCTAAAAGACGGTTTTGCCCCTGGTGCCGGATTCGACCCAAATTAGTCTTATTTGACTCGAAACGACCTACTAGGCTTGGTTTTGAGGTTGGTTTTGTGAGATTTGTACTCCATAAAAAGCCTAAACCAAATGTCCATGATTTCGAGCCCATATCCGAGTCCATTAAAGCATGTTTGCGTCCGATCATCATCGGGTGTTTTTCGGAAACTGTTATAGACACCTGGCGGTCAAAATGTGGGTGTCTACAGAGAGGCTGTCGATCATGGAGCCTCCCCTCAATATGCTTAGATACCGCAGTAGTCAAGTGAGCTAGGAAAAGGCGCATGTGCTCGAGTCATGTCATAAATTGGGCTTACTAGGAGGAGGAGCTCGTAGTTCACGGAGGTCCTTTGATTAGATGGACCATTGCTTGGTGGTTCCATTCCACGTTGACAGTGCTGACCAAGCAGGATCAGGCCCGATATCTGGTGATTTTATCACTTGACTGTTTTGTTCATATATATCCGGACCGCATTCTGAGGCAATTTGGATTGACTCAGAGAATTCCAAAGATTGAGGCTATTATCAGTGTCCCTCTCCAACTAACGAACGCAATGTGCGACACTTGGCTGCAACGGTGGCCCACGTGTGTCATTTGGTATATCCCAAAGCCTGCCATTCGGTCTGGGCTTCTAAGTCGTATACTAAGTGGACGTCTAGGAGTTGGAGGAGGATCACTAAGCGTTGAAGACCGATAAAGCCTTCGACCTGTTCGCAGGGAACATGTCAAAGATAATAAAGGGTTTTTCGATGATGAAGACACTCCTGCTACCTTGGTGCGGCTGATGTCGGGTTCCAAGGCGAAGGCTAAGACGCGAGCTAGGGATACCGGTGCTAGAGACGTACGTGGTAGACTGAGCCATCAGACCAAATTGGAGAAGAGGCTCGGGCCGAGATTGATGGCTAAGGACCGACTTGGTCCTAGTGACAGGCTGTCGGAGCGCGTGAGGGCTTGGCTCGGGCCGACTACCGTGATGGGATACCTGGTTTCGAAGAAACGTGTTCGGGCTAAGAAGACTCCTGTGGTAATTCGGGAATGTCCGCCTCCGCCTCGTCGTCAGTGGACTCCAAAGGACTCAGAGGACAAGGGTGAAGGCAAGATTCCCCGAAGACCGCTCTTTCATCTTATTACTATTTAAGTACTATTATTATTGTTGTGTCGTGTTGTTTTTTGGAATTTTGTATTTGATTTTACCCGAAGTTATCGGTATTTCAGTAATAATAAAAAGAAGTTTAGCCGAACTAGTTCCATCTCTCATAATTGCAGTTGTTATGCCCTTGCGGGGCTGCCTACGTATCCACAGTTAGTGGAATCAAACGCGACGTAGTTTAAATTCTAGAATTTGCAATTTTGAATATACGTCAAGACTAGTAGTGCGAGATGTGTACGATGGTAGGACGAATGATCCTAACTCATTGACTTGTCTTTGAAGAAATAAAATAACTTTGATAACTTTAGCAAATGACATTGAGAAAGGGTTAAGGGTAATATCGCTTCATTTGGTCTAGGTTGGTACGATTGGTAAAGTCGTTCTCGTCCAAGTCTATCAGCTTTACAACACCTCCGGATAGAGCTTTCTTTACCAGATATGGCCCGGTCCAGTTGGGTTTAAGCTTTCGCCTTGGATCGATTGCCATTAAAGCTCGAACAGATTTGAGAACCAGATCCCCTTCTTTGATATGCCTCGACCTAACTTTTTTGATGAAGGCCCGTTGTATCCTCTTTTGGTATATCTGAATGTTGTTGAGGGTGCGGAATCGCCGTTCGTCCAATAGAATCAGCGAGTCGTACCGCGCTTGAACCCATTCAGTTTCAGGTACTTGGCTTTACAATAAAATTCAGAGGGACAACACTTCCAGCTCGGCTGGCTGGACTGCCTCCATCCCGTAAGTTAGGTAGTATGATGTTGCTACGGTGGTGGTGCGGATCGACGTTCTATACCCCCATAGAGCGAAAGACATTTTATCGGGCCACTCTCGGTAATTATCAATCATCTTTTTAAGTATGGTACCAATTATCTTGTTGGCAGCCTCTACCACTCCATTTGTTTGTGGACGGTAGGGCGAAGACGTGTGTCTTTGGATTTTGTACTTAGCCAACAGGGCCGCAATATCAGCTTGGAAATGGATCCCATGATCACTGATGAATTCATGTGGGATCCCATACCGACATATGATTTTATTTTGGATGAACATAGCTACATGCTTGGTGTTCAAAATGCGGTAGAATTCGGCCTCGACCCATTTGGTGAAGTAGTCGATGGCTACCTAGATGAAGCAGTGACCTCCCAACCATGAGGAGTTGACTTTTCCGATTTTCTCGATTCCCCACGTCGAGAACGACCATGGTGAGGCGGTGACGTCATAGTATATAATAAAGACGATGGCATGTGTTGCACATTGGTGAAGATCTAGCAATTATGACAGTGTTTGACATAATGTCAAGTCAGTTACCATACTATTCCAATAATATTCGAGTCTCATTATTTTTCGGACAAATATTTGGGCATTCATGTGAGAGCTACACTCACCGTCATGTACTTCGGTCATAACCTTTTAGGCTCTTATCCCGTCAATGCATAGTAGGAGAGCCCCCAGTGTTGTTTTTTTGTATAGCTGCCCGTCGTCTGTGCGGATGAATTGGGTAGCTAGCCGACGTAAGGCTGTCCTGGCTTGGCTCTCGATTTTGGGAGGATATTTTCCCGTCAGCTTGTATTCCAAGACCGCTTGATACCAAGGTTCGGGATCATTGATGTGATCTATGGCGTTGATGTACGTCTTTCCACACAAATTGGCATGTTGGTCAAGTGATCGGGAATATTCACTAAAGATGCCAATTTGGAAAGTGCATCAGCAAACTGGTTTTCTTCCCTGGGCAAGTATACGTATTCTACCTTTTGGAACTACTTTTCGAGAACTCTTACTCGCGCCTGGTAGGCCACGAGGTTAGCATTTCGAGTTTTCCATTTCTGAAGGGCCTAATTGATGACCAAGGACGAATCACCGTGTACTCCAAGGTTTGTGATTCCCAAATCAAAAGCGGCCTGTAACCCGTGGATGAAGGCTTCATATTCGGCGTCGTTGTTCGTTACATCAAAGTCTAGCTTAATGGATACAGGAATATGCTCCCCATTTGGTGAGATTAAAAGGATTCCGACTCCATATCCCCAGAAGTTGGATGCACCGTTGATAAGTGCCATTTGCAGTGTCTATTTCGTAGTGTTTTGGTCCCATTTTCCTTGTAGAATCGCTCCTTGGGAGCGGTTTAGGGGCTTCTTATGCTTCCTTTAGTTCGTTTCAGGTTCCCGAGACCGATTTGGAAGAGTTGGAGCGATTCCGACTCTATACATACACATTTTGGAGCCAACGGAGTAAAGGAACGATGATTCGATGCCTTGGAATCGACCCCGAGACCTTGAGACCCAATCCCGAGCCTCCGAGACCCAATCCCGAGTCCCGAGAATCGATGGGAAGCCCATGAGAAGCAAGGAGGGACCAAAAAGTTCATAATGGAGGCCTACAAGGCTCATCCCGAACGGGTATGGCCTCATCCCGTCCGGGATGAAGAAGGAAACGAAGATGAGCCTACTGTGAACCCATCCCGATCAGGAAGGTGGCGTCCCGACCGGGACCGACCTCGTCCCGACCGGGACCACCCTGTCTCGGCCGGGACGGGCGTGCTGCTGTCGTGCTTTGTTTTCTTTCTTTTCCCTTCCACTTGAAACCCTATATATACCCCCCCTCTTGTATTAAGACACTATCTTATGTTATATTCTTCACTTCTCCTTAAACCCTAGACTACTTTAGGTTAGATTAGATTAGATTAGTGTAGATTAGTCGGTAATTAGTAGTTAATCGTAGATTAGTGCTTGTAATTTGGGAATTCTTGAAGAATCCAACCAAGATTGACAACCTTGGTTGATGAATTTGGGTTTTCTTCCATTTATGCAAGATCTCTTCCTTTATTCCTCTCTAGTGTGGTATAATTTCCTTTTCCTTCTCTTTAATCTTGTTTTATTAATCCAAGTTTGAATCTTTAGTTGATTGTTTTGTTATTGTTCATTGTTATCATTAGTTTGTGATGTTTGTTTTGTTTCTTTGATGATTCTTCTTGTTAGTGTTAATTCTAGATTAGATATGTTAGAGTAGTGTTCTTGCTAGGGTTAGTAAGGTGATTAGGGTGTTAATTGAATGATTAAGGGTTTGTTAGAGATGTTGGTGGAAGATTTGGGTTTCCTCTTGGTTTGGTGCATATTACATGTTTGTTGAAATGCTTGAATGACTAGTAGATGCATATGCTTGTTTTTCTTGCCTTTCTCTTGTGGGTGTTAGTTTGTTTGTGGGTTCGGTTCCCTCACTAAGTTGCGAGAGCCCGGTGAGGACGACCCCTAGGTCGGTCTAAGTAGCGAGAGCCCGGATGCGACCTAGGCCACTATAGCACGCCAGAACCCTGTTTGTCATGTGTGTCGCCGAGATGGGTTATAGGATGAACCTCTAGGCGGGTCTAAGTTGCGAGAGCCCGGACCAACCTAGATTACCCTACTACCTCCTTCGCTCTAGTTCTCCCTTGACCATTCCGTTACCCCTTTGACCCCGACCTAATCCTAGCCCGGTTTCCTTAGTTGTTTCTCCTTAGCCTTAGTCATAGTCTATCTCCTTTGTTTGCTTTCTCTTTAGTCATAGTCTTAGTCTAGTTTTCTCCCCCCTCTACCATTCCTAGTTTAGATTAGTTCGTTGTCTTAGTCTAGTATTTGGTCCGACCTAGTCTAAGCTATACATTATCGTCCCCGTGGATACGAATCCCTACCATCAATTTGGCACCGTTGCCGGGGACGGTGCTAGTTTAGACTTTGTTTTCCTATTTGCTTGACTTAGTCTTTGTGTTTGTGTTTTTCTTTTTTCTTTTTGTTACTTTGCTTCTTGTGTGTGTGTGGTTTATTTCTCTCTTGTCTAGTGCCCAAAAAGCACTATACTTCTCACGTTTGTTCTTAGTCTACAGTTTGTGCTTAGAGGTGGTGACTATCTTCTTCTTGCAACTTAGAGCCGCTTTAACGGACGGTTGCTAGGGTGAGAGGTTTCCAACCGGGTATAAGCTACGATTTTCGAGCAAGCATGGGGTTTGATCTAAACTCCACACACTCGGGAGCCGATATGAGCTACTCCTCTTCTTCCATGAACCAAGGGTATGACATGACGTCCCCCTACCACTATCAAGCTTCTTGGGGTGACTCTAGTGGGTATGAGCCTCAAGGTTATGAAAACGGCTACCAACAAGTGAACGATTACCAATCCTATGATCATGGTGACTATTACTCAAGCTATGAATGTGAACCCACCATGTTCAATCGAGATTCACCTTATGGAAGCCAATACCCCCAAAACCCACAATATTACCCTCCACCCCAACCATAATATGAACCCCATGACCCACAATACTACCAATCATCCCAACCGTGCTACCAACAATATGATGCCCCACCCCTTGGGCATTATCAAGATTATCAAGGAACTTTACAAGACCCCAATGATCACCAATTGCCCGACATGGAGGTGTTTCAATCGATTCTTCAATTGCAAAGGAGCACACAAGAAATGGCCATTCAAATGCAAAAAGAGCAAGATGAATTCATGGCCCGATTTCGAAGGGAGAACGAGGCGAGGGATGCTCGATTAAATGCAATAGCGGTTAAGACCGTAATGCTTTTATCCCGAACATCGCAATTAGATGAAGGGTGCCCACTTGAGAGAGAGGAGCAACCTAATCACGAAGCTGCCGATGTAGTTCCCTTTGATAGAGAGATTTGCTTTGAAGAACCTCAATCGTCTACCCAAAAAGAGATGGATGAGGATATGACCCTTGGTGAAGGCAACATTGGTGAGGAATTGGAGGAGGATAGTGAGTTGGATGATTTGGTGGAGTTTGTGAGGATGCTGGGTGAAATTGATAGCCTTGAGTTGCCCTTGTGCGATAATTTGGACAAGCATCAAGAGCCCCTTGCTAGTACACCGAGAGATGGTTTGGAAGAGATTGAAACCGCCGGTAGAAGTTTCGATCTTCTCCTACATGACGATGTGGGGACAAATGATGAAGATGGGGAACCACAACTTGAGGAAAGTGTGGGGGTGTGCAATGAAGAGATGAGGCCAAAACCGCTTTTTGTGCCTCGTTTCTTGGAAATGAAGCTTGCTAATGATTGGAGGCGATGCCTAGGGAGGAAGAGGTCGGTGAAGCTCGTAGGATGGATAGACCCCGGAGATGACATGCAAGATGATTTTGGGTCTTGGGAATCCTACTTCTTGCCTCCTCCTTGGAGGCCGTGGAGGTCGGTTAAGCTCGAGCGCTTCTTGGGCCTTCATTATGATGTCGGTAGCGCGTTCGACTTGCTCCTCCATGCCCTTGAGGGCTACGGTTGAAGAAGAGTCCACCATCCTAGGTTTGACGGAGTTCCTAAAAGAACCGTCATGTTGTATATTCCCCTCCTCTCTTCTTTAGAGTACTTGTGCTTGTATTTGTGTTTTTTGTTTCTAGGACTCTTTTGTTTTGTGACATTCTTGTCATTTGGATTTTTTGATGAGCGATGTGAGGGAGCGAATTTGATGTGTATATGAGCTTTGTTTTATAGGTGAAATGTATGTGATTCCTAGAAAGGAATGGTTGATGATGGAGTTTGGTTTGCGAGCGAGGAAGTCGGTTTTTGAAGCTTATGATAAGCTTTTGGGCTTGGGGAAGCAAAGAAGACTCATCCCGACCGGGAAGAGGGCTTCCCGACCGGGAAGAATGAGGAATCCCGACCGGGAAGGAGCCATCCCGATCGGGATGAAGGTACAAAAATTCGGACTCACTGGAGTGCATTCCTGACCGGGACGAAATCTTCCCGATCGGGAAGGGTTTATCAACCCGATCGGGACCATCCATCCCGACCGGGATGGTCCCCTTTGACTCCACCATTATACCCCCTCCCAACCTCCCTACTCCTCCTTGTTCCTATCATATGACCCATACACCTCACTTTACACCGAGATCCACATCAAATCCCACCCCCCTCACACCTTTACCACCTCTACCATGCGGTATTATCGAGAATGGAGAGGAATAGCAATGATGAAGACAAGCTTTGTGCCTACATTGATCTATGAGACGATGGAGCGGGTGAGTTACTAGCCGATTGGTTTGGGTAACTATCCTTACTTTTCCGTCTTTTATTGCTTGTTTTCCTTTGTTTATTCCCTTCCCCTTGAGTCATGGTATCTTAGTGGCCTTCGAGGCCTTGGTAGTGGTTGCTCCCGACTCCCGACGATGTGATTACGTCGAGAGTCTATCGAAAAATCCAAATTTTACAAGTTTTTCACTCTTTCTTTTTGAGGATTTAGTCGGATTTAGGCGGAATCCGGGCTAGGTGACTTAATTACACCTAGCCCTCCCCTCCCATTTCCTTTTAATTCCTTCTTTTTATTTTCTTCCCCCTTCCATATCTTTTTCTCGTCTCGGCCCATGGTGACTTGATTACACCCCGGCCGGACACCTTCTACCTTTTCTTCACTTTATTTTTGATTTTTAGTTTTATTTTCGTAGTTTCTTTTTCTTTCTTTTGTCTCTCCGCACCCTACGATCGAGCATGAGGACATGGCTCGATTTAAGTGTGGGGGAGCGATATTCTAGTATAGCTTAGTTTATTTTCTTAGTTTTTCGAAAAATCTTTAAAAACCATAAAAATTTGAAAAATTTTCAAAAAAATCAAAAATATTTTTCTTTTGTGTGTTTTCATTTTGTGTCTTTGTTTCGTGTATTTGTTTTGTGTGCGGGTTTTGCCTCCCTTTTTCCTTATAGGTTGCTTAAATCGCCGATACCTTTGGAGAGCTTTCAAGACTTCCGGTAACATCTCTTCACCCTTTTTTCCTCTTTGTTCCTTGTGGAGTTTAGAGGATTTGTGTGTTGTGGTGTGCTCGGGTGGAGCCTTGTAAAGTTTGAGGTTGATTTGGAGGCTTGTTTGGATGATAGGGGTGGTGTATTGTTTTGTCTATGTGTTTTGTTTTACCTTGTTTTGTTTTTGTTGCCTTTGTTTCTTTTCCTTTTGTTTTCGTCATGTCTTCATTTTGTGTTGTGTTGTGTGTCTTGTGTGTAAATGGTTTTCGAGAACCCGGTTTAGAGACTAGTGTGTGAGTGTGTACTTTCCCTTCCTAGTAGTGTAAATCGAGTCTTGGACTTTAATCTAGTAGAATGACCCTAAATCAATGAGTTCGTTGGTCCTTTACCTTGAGTCCACCTAGCTTACTAGGGATTTACTACGGGATTTGCACTTTTGACCATTATGACCACCCACAGTGTGAAAAGGCCTTGGTTACCGAGTCTCGTCCCTTAGGTGACCGTGTTTAGGATCGCTTGATTAGTCCAAGTTCTCCCCTTTTTGTGGGTTTGAAAGGGAATGCGCAACCCCGACTTACCCATTTACCTACCTCCTACACATTCCACACAAATAAAATGCAATTTGTTGATTTCTCTCTTTCTTGTTACACAAGGAAATGCCAAAAATGCCAAATCTTGCCAAAAAGGGCAAAGAAAAGAAAAAGAAAGAAAAAAAATGAAAGAAACAAAAGAAATGAAGAAACAAAAAAAGACACAAAAGCCAAAAAGAAAATAGAAAAGAAGAAAAAGTATGGCATGGCAAAACAAAGCAAAAATGCAAAAGAAAAGAGAAAATGCCAAAAGAAAACCCGACTCACAAAAATAACCCCCACCTCTCAAAAATAAGCCTTTTTCCCGACTTTTGCCGTGAAGAGCCTACCAAAGGACCGAGTCCCGAGGAAGGATGATAGCGGCATTAGTCGGTCTTCCCTCATTTTGCATGTTTTCCACCTTTTTACTTGGACTAGTTAGGCGGTTTTGGACACGGGACGACCCTCTTGGCTCACGCTAAAGGGGGCGGGGTCTCACTTACCTACAGTGTCGACTAACACCGTGGTTCTTCACTTTTCCACTCCGCCGATCGTCCCGTAGTACGTTTTTAGAAAGTTAGGAGGACCTAGGTAAGTTACCAACGTTTTTGTTGCTTTATCGTCATACTATTAGGGTTTAGTCCACCTTGGTTTGTATTGCTAGCTTGGGAACGTTGTCACTTACCTCGAGTCCTAAACCGGTGCTTCTTTCACCGCTTTTAGAGGGAGGTGGTATTTCTTTTGTTTTGGGTGCAACCGTCTAAGTGTTTGTTTGTGTGTTTGTTTGTTTATGTGTTTTGTGTCCGGTTGCATCCGCGGTTTTGTCGCAAGACCCAACTTGCCTTGCGGAGTGCACTTGTCCTCTAAGTGCACTCGCGTGAGTTGAAGGGGTGTAGGGTGCGCTAATACCCACTCGGTTAGTTTAGTAGTAGTATGTGCTTACTCGAGGGCGAGTAAGGGTTAAGTGTGGGGGAGTTGATAAGTGTCATTTGCAGTGCCTATTTCGTAGTGTTTTGGTCCCATTTTCCTTGTAGAATCGCTCCTTGGGAGCGGTTTAGGGGCTTCTTATGCTTCCTTTACTTCGATTCAGGTTCCCGAGATCGATTTGGAAGAGTTGGAGCGATTCCGACTCTATACATACACATTTTGAAGCCAACGGAGTAAAGGAACGATGATTCGATGCCTTGGAATCGACTTCGAGACCTTGGGACCCAATCCCGAGCCTCCGAGACCCGATCCCAAGTCCCGAGAATCGATGGGAAGCCCATGAGAAGCAAGGAGGGACCAAAAAGTTCATAATGGAGGCCTACAAGGCTCATCCCGAACGGGTATGGCCTCATCCCGTCCGGGATGAAGAAGGAAACGAAGATGAGCCTACTGTGAGCCTGTCCCGATCGGGAAGGTGGTGTCCCGACCGGAACCGACCTCGTCCTGACCGGGACCACCCTGTCTCGGCCGGGACGGGCGTGCTGCTGCCGTGCTTTGTTTTCTTTCTTTTCCCTTCCACTTGAAACCCTATATATACCCCCCTCTTGTATTAAGACACTATCTTATGTTATATTCTTCACTTCTCCTTAAACCCTAGACTACTTTAGGTTAGATTAGATTAGATTAGTGTAGATTAGTCGGTAATTAGTAGTTAATCGTAGATTAGTGCTTGTAATTTGGGAATTCTTGAAGAATCCAACCAAGATTGACAACCTTGGTTGATGAATTTGGGTTTTCTTCCATTTATGCAAGATCTCTTCCTTTATTCCTCTCTAGTGTGGTATAATTTCCTTTTCCTTCTCTTTAATCTTGTTTTATTAATCCAAGTTTGAATCTTTAGTTGATTGTTTTGTTATTGTTCATTCTTATCATTAGTTTGTGATGTTTGTTTTGTTTCTTTGATGATTCTTCTTGTTAGTGTTAATTCTAGATTAGATATGTTAGAGTAGTGTTCTTGCTAGGGTTAGTAAGGTGATTAGGGTGTTAATTGAATGATTAAGGGTTTGTTAGAGATGTTGGTGGAAGATTTGGGTTTCCTCTTGGTTTGGTGCATATTACATGTTTGTTGAAATGCTTGAATGACTAGTAGATGCATATGCTTGTTTTTCTTGCCTTTCTCTTGTGGGTGTTAGTTTGTTTGTGGGTTCGGTTCCCTCACTAAGTTGCGAGAGCCCGGTGAGGACGGCCCCTAGATCGGTCTAAGTAGCGAGAGCCCGGATGCGACCTAGGCCACTATAGCACGCTAGAACCCCGTTTGTCATGTGTGTCGCCGAGATGGGTTATAGGATGAACCTCTAGGCGGGTCTAAGTTGCGAGAGCCCGGACCAACCTAGATTACCCTACTACCTCCTTCGCTCTAGTTCTCCCTTGACCATTCTGTTACCCCTTTGACCCCGACCTAATCCTCGCCCGGTTTCCTTAGTTGTTTCTCCTTAGCCTTAGTCATAGTCTATCTCCTTTGTTTGCTTTCTCCTTAGTCATAGTCTTAGTCTAGTTTTCTCCCCCCTCTACCATTCCTAGTTTAGATTAGTTCGTTGACTTAGTCTAGTATTTGGGCCGACCTAGTCTAAGCTATACATTACCGTCCCCGTGGATTCGACCCGACTTGCCCTATCTACCGTAGGAATAGCCGGTTATTATATTGATGGTTGGGACGTGACGAATCCCTACCATCAACCGTCAAAGTACAACTCCCATGTTTTTGTGTCCGTATGGAATGTGTCCTCGTCCGAGAAAGACCAAGTATCAGTACACTCACTTTCTGTTATGGAGCTGCCGGCGAGAAACTCGGCAACTGTACGGCCCTTAATGGCTTTTAGCGGCACAAATTTTAAGTCGAACTCAGCCAATATTAGAGTCCATCTTGATATTTTGCCGTTTAGGATTGGTTTTTCGAACAAGTATTTGATTGGATTGATTTTTGATAACATTTGCACTTGATAACCGAGCATGTAATTTCGGAGCTTCTTGGTTTCCAAGACTAGACCGAGACAAGTTTTCTCGACACGTACCCCTTCACTTCCCATTCTAGGTATGGTGTAAAAACCTTAGCTTGCTCATGCTCGGTTCCCATCGCAGTGCTTATCCGACCGACCACGTCACCTAATCTAAACCGTTCAATCAACGTAAAGTCCATAACTTCAACCCTAATTACTAAAACACTTAAATTCAATCCGAGTAGTTGTTATTAGATCCGTTGTTTATCGTCTACGCATCGTATATTATTTTCGTATACAATCTAAGGGTGCAACTCCTCATAAACATGATTTACTTATGTTCTCACACTTTATTGTTTTATTCTCATGATTTACCGCTTCTATGACATTAATCGCATGCTAAATCACCTAATCTAAAGCTAAAATGTAGACAACTCACACTAATTAGAAACTAGAACAAACACAGAAGTTGGTCTAAATCCAGCCATAGAGCTAGGGCACACGACCTCGTGCGCTCGAATGCTGAGGCGCCTTGTGTGCTGCGTCCTCCCTGTGTGTTTTCGTGTCTAAGCATTACAATTAAAACGAGTAGTGGTCCAGTTCAGTATTAGTTTAAACGATGAGCATCCCGCATCCTAGAAACCAGAACGCACAGGGGCGTGCGCCTGACTTCTGAGAAGCTAAGCACAACGTCTCACGTCCTTATTAATGCAGTACAGACGCACTTTAAGCAGAATATCAGGTAAAGTATATCACGTAAACCGACAAATATCCGTATTATCGCTTAAACCTTTTTTCCAGAATCGCTAATACAAATAACTAATTGTATTATCTACTCTCCTACGTGCAACTTAACATGCAATTCTTTTCACGTGTTATCGCATATTCTCGCATGGAAAGAATGTGAAAAACTTAATTTGACAATAGCTAACTTGCTACTAACTCAACCAACTTAGCTAGGATAAATTATCGCTAGGGTTAAAACATTATTGGTTGTTATTTTCCTTTTCACCAATTAAGAACGAGAAACGTACGACATCGATTGATTAGTAGAGGCCACTATGTGCGGGCGGGATTGGGTGTTGATGTTCCTAATGTTGGCTTCCCGGTACGTATACTCACCCCCTTACTCGAATCTCTGGATAAACAGATGGCTTAATCCTTGAAACGAGAGTCATTCCAGACATATAGTGCTTAAGGGTACAATTCTTTATATTTAGGTCCCATGTCACTCAACTTTATTTGAGCCAACTAAGGGATCAAAGTTGACTTAAATGATGTCCGAGCACCCCATAATTGTTCGATGGCGACTCCAACATCACATCTCGAATTCGGTTCACTAAACAACCACCAGACCAAATGATCCGACCTTAAAATATTTATAACCACAACTCGGTCGATTTCAACGGAAACATAGATGCGCACATACATCTATCTAGTACAACCCATAAATCATCAACCAAATCGAGGCCCGATACTTTGCCCTAAACACGGGATCAGACCGACCCCTGGAAAATCGTGGGGTGCACGCGCGGGGGTGGACGTGAAAATAAATGATTTTAACTTGTCGATAACAGAACTTCGAAATTTATTTAGCTAAGTTATATTAATGTTTAACATCTTTTGTAAAAAAAAAAATAGGCTCGTGTCACTAGAACAAACATATTGATCGATATTGGAGATCAATAATTATTAAAGTAATTTCGTAAAAATAGGTTGAAAATTACAATCTTAGGTGAAACATTAGTCTATTTTGGTAAAATGAACCTCAAGGCTACGATATCGACACTTAAAATTGCTTATTTTCACATTTTTCATGCTTAAATAGTGTTTTTGGTAGCGTTTCACAAAAAAAAATTAAAATTTTAGGTAGTGTTTGACAAAATTTAAAACTTTAGGTAGTTTTTCATAAAATGACCTATATAGTAGGTAGTATTTCACAAATTAATCTTCAATTAATATAATATTCTTCTCCCTTATTTTTTTCAATCAACACTATCTTCTTTTATTGATATAATGCCCCCTCCTTATTTTTCTTCCCAAAATAAAGGTGAAGAATACTAAAAAAATATTGTGGGTAGGAAGTTTAAAGATGAACCAACTGTTGTAACGGAGGTGTCCCATTACCAACGGTTTGTTGGTTATGCGAGAAGAACAAAACAAATAGCCAATAATAGTAAAACTGACACACAGATTTACGTGGTTCACCGGCAAAATCACAGGCTACGTTCCAACCGAAAAGGAGACAAAATTCACTATAGTGGAAATAATAGTACAACGGTAAATCCTAGTACATGCGCTTCATAGCTCACTGCTAAAGCCAAAAGTACTACCAATTCTACCAATCTGATAGTAATCTCAAACTGGAAGAGACTACTCAGATTGAGTTCGACCTATGACGAACTCACTGATGAGACGAAGGACACATGATCTTGCGGCCAACCTAGATCTGAACAAACTCCAATGGTCTCCAACGAAGACGAGATCAGTAGAAACACCAAGTAATAGGGACTCGGAACATTGATATTTCCCCTAAAAAAACCTCACAGATTAACCCTCTATATTTGTGTTCTCAAATATCTCTATCTTAATTAACCTAGAAACTATTCGGGTCTTTATATAGTATTATTCCACTCAAACTAGTTACCTAAACTAATTAAGAAACAAATAAATATTAACCAAACACAAACTTTCCTAAACCAATCAATATTTAATGTTTCCAAAACAAGAATATCAACTTTAGGAAAAATATCAAAGGACAAAACAATTCAAGACCCAAAAAGACAATTGTTAGACACTTATTTCATAACACAGCCATGTAAAGAAAGTAAGAAAATTAAAAGTGGATGGAGGGAATAGTTAATTTTGTATAACAAATGCTTAATTTTTTTTTTGAGAAAGCGGGCTTATATTATATCAATTTCCGCGAGTGCAAGAATTGCATCCAAAAAACTCGAGACATCATTTCTTCCCCACTTCTCGCACATATCCTAGCTACGTGATGGGCCACTACATTACCATTTCTCTTAACGTGAGACCATAACAAGCGATAAAATTTGATCTAAATCAATAATGTCCGACACATGTAGCCCCAGCTGACTCCTACTTTGCTCCCAACCTTCACAATCAATCACAACTTTTGCATCACTCTCAATAATGACCCGAGACAAATGCTCAATGTTCAATTAATTAATCATGTTTTTTTTATACTTGACTATCTTGGTTTATGCAAAATTTGATACCAGCATATTGTCTGTTTGTATACCGAAATTTATAAATAAGAATTCGCGTAATATTTTTTCACATGTTGATGCAAATGACACTAATATATCAAAAAGTTATGAGTAAATGTAGGTCGTGTTTAATTGTGAGCTATAAAATTTATTTACAATACTCCCATTATTTTCACGGGCAATAGAACTAGTTCCATATAATAAAACAACAAATAAAAAAAAACGGGCCTCATTTTTAAATAAAAGGGCCTCTCTTTTTAAATTTCGCTCCGGGCCTTTCTTATCCTTGAGACGGCTCTAGGTAGGGCCGTAGGGGTATCATGTAGAAAAGTGAAAGTTTAGGAGTACCGCGTGAAAAAGCCCAAAATATTTTTTGGCAAATTAAAGTTGAAATTGTCATAATGTATAAGAGTATTTTGATAAAAAAAATATTACATAAATCACAACACTACCTCTTTTGTAGTAGTACGGAAATAAATCATTCACCAAAAAGTTCCCCAAAAATAAAAAACGAAGAGAGAAATTCATCTCTCCCAAATCAACATTCCTACCAATCCTAACATTATTTTTCTCTTTCTCTTCTTTTGGTAACCTTAATTTCATATCTCTTGATCCTTCGTCTACCCTTTATCTAGGTATTCCCCTTCTTTTATTCGCCCTATTATTGTTTTATTAACCTCTATTTTTTCATAGTTTTCTATATTATTGTTCTCTTTTTATTTGCTGTATTCGACAGAGTTCGAGTTTAGAATCACATGAATCATCAATATCGTATCATAAGATGCCTTCTTTTTGTTATTTCGTCGAGATAATGCCCCAATAATAATTGATTTTGTTCTATGAAATTGGATTTTGTCTTCTTGATGAGTTCATTTTTTTTTATCATTGATTTTTCTTTGTATGATCGAATTGTTGGGGTATTCTTATGTTGTAGTTATTTAACGATATTTGTTGTCGTTCTTGTTTATTGATTTGTAAAAACTACCAGGTCATTGACTTGCAATTTTTTAGCAAAGCATTAATACGTGATAAGACGGTATTTTTCTACTAGTTATTGTAGTAGTGTCATTTATAATTCTTCTTTACCGATTTGGGAATATTATAAGGTTTAAACTGGTGATTTTTTTAATGGAAATATTAATGCGTGATCGTATCAAGGATGGTATTTTAATGTTGTAGTTATTGTAAAGGTGTCGTTTGTCTTTCTTGTTTATTGATTTAGGATATTTATTAGGTCTTTGACTGGTGGTTTTGTTTTGATAAGCTAATATGTCGTTCGGGTATTTTCATCCATTATCCAGTTGTGGGTGGTATTTTTATGTTGTAGTTATTGAAATGACATATTTTGTTTTGGATTTTGACATTTGACTTGTGAAATTCTTTTTCATTTGTCACTTGTAGATTAATGTTGTGAAATGCTCATGATAATATCTCTTATAATGACATCTTTATCCTTGAAATAGATGGATAATGGTTGTTCAAATGGATACACCTACGCTTTCATCTAGGAAGGATGCCGAACACCTTTACGCCAAGGCATGATTTCTCGTATTTCATTAATATATTTTTTTTTGTTTCAAGGCATGCCTCTTTTATATTCTCGGTGTATTTATTTCTTCTTTTGAATTAATGTGAAAGTATTCTTCATTGCTCCATTCTTGATATTTTAATTTGGTTATACTAGTATAAGTCACTTCTAAGCTTTTATCGCTTTAAAGCTTACACTTTCACCCTCTTAAAGGGTTCATGCATCATCTTTTTTTGGTAAATGGTAAATGTCCTTCACCAAGAATTAGTTTCTGTGAAAGTAATGCACATGAGCGTTCTCTTTCTCGAAGATCTCCTGGTTTTATGTGTCCTTTCCTTCTTCAATATTCACTTATGTATATTAATTTAGTTTGTACATAAGTTGTGGAGTTATGTCTTTCCTAATAAAGATTTCATGACTATAGTGATACTAGTGTTTGGAATAGAAATTTTAGATTTGATTATAGGATATTAGCTTAGATCATTGTAATGGCTTGGGGGTTTGCAGAATGTGGAGTTGGAAAACACTCGACACAAGTCATCACATTCCAGAGTTCCTTGTGATCCTAATGTTTGGCAAAAAATCAGAGAAAATTATGAAGCCATTATCCTTGGAGATGATGTCTTTTCTGAGCAGAATGAAGTAGAGCTTGCTTTGTGGCAACTGCACTACAGACAAATAGAAGAGATGCGAGCCCTCTTTAATGCAGTCCTGTCTTCAAACGCTGTTTCTATGACACAGAATGGAAAGGGTGGCCCTGCACGGCCCGATCGACTATTGAAGATCCGTTGCCAGTTTAAAACTTTCCTTTCAGAGGCAACTGGATTTTATCATGAACTAATACTGAAAATTAGAGCAAAATATGGTCTACCACTGAGCTCTTTTGCGGATGATTCTGCAAATCAGTTTCTATTGTCCGAGGATGGGTTTGATTTCATGTCATCGTTGCCTAATCTACCTTGGTGACCTTGCGCGGTATAAAGGCGTATATGGTGATGGAGACTCTAAGACCCGTGATTTTGCTGCAGCTTCTATTTATTACTTGCAGGCGTGTTCTCTTTGGCCATCCAGTGGTAACCCTCATCATCAGGTATTTTATTATTTTTTTTATTGGCTGCAGTATATTTGTCCATGTTGCCTAGTTCTAGGGGCCTAGGGTCAACATAAAAATCTCTTCTGTTTCTTAAACACGAAAGTGAAACCAAATCTTAAAACTCTAAACCCCGTTGGTTCAGACACCCTAACTGATTTTTAAAGTGTAACTAGGTGGGGTTCCAGTCATAGAAAATCAAGTGCCGGTTTTTTTGAGAAAATATGGCAAAAGCGGTTACCCAATCAAAATTTTGGTCACCCAAAGTGTTAGTATGTGTTGTACATTTTCACTATAAATCATAATACGCTAACTTTATGCTTTTCCTCAGCTGGCAATAGTTGCTGCATATCATGGTGAAGAGTTCACCACAATATACCGTTATTTTAGGAGCTTGGCCGTTGGAAGCCCTTTCTTGACAGCAAGGGACAATCTGATTATTGCATTTGAGAGGGTAGACTTCTGACATCTTTATCTTCCCTTAATTTCATTAGATTTTTACTGTATGCGAAAGTTGCCTCACATACTATTAATAATCGTAAAGAACTCTATGGAAGTATGGTCTTTGATATATTTTATACAACCTATTAGCATCTGCATATATTGTTTTAGTGCATACGTGGGTGGCCCTCTTTTGGATGGTAATGGGAAGATGGGACAAGTTAGTCGCATAACCGTAGTGATCTTGTGCATATACTTTATTACTTTCCATTTTCTTAAGGTGGCTATGCATTACTGTCATTTATTATAGTTGTAACTCTTGACATATTTTTATGTAAGCTTATATTGTAGAATCGGCAAAATTACTTGCAACTAATTGAGGATTGCAAACCGTCAAAAATCAAGGTTGGTGCCCCTCGTATGAATCCAAAAATGAGAGGGAGATGTGAAGCTAAAACTTTTTCAAAAGATATTCGAAGCCAAACCGCTCCAAGTAAAGAAAAGGCTCTCATTATCCCTGAAACTTTTAAAGCATTCACTGTGAAGTTTATTAGAATGAATGGCATATTGTTCACACGTACAAGGTATTTTTCTAGAATTAGAGTGCTCTTAGATTATGTTTGAATACTTGTTCATGCATTCACAATTTGCTCCTCCTGTTTCCAGCTTGGAAACCTTTGCAGATGTGTTATCTATGATCAAGAGTGAGCTTATGGTGCTTCTTTCATCGGAGTCTGAAGAGCAATACAATTTTGGGTCAGATGCTGCTGAATGTGGACATTTCATTGTTATGATGGTAGCCATTCTAATATTTACTGTGCACAATGTCAAGAGAGAATCTGAAAATCAATCATATGCTGAGATTTTACAACGGTCCGTTCTGCTACAGAATACATACACTGCTGTTTTTGAGTTGATGGGACATGTAGTTGAGAGATGCTCACAATTGCGTGATTCTTTGTCCAGTTATCTATTGCCTGGTGTGTTGGTCTTTATGGAATGGTTAGCTTCCCATCCAGCCATTGCCAGTTCTAGCGAACTAGGCGAAAATCACGCTCATGCTAGATTGTTCTTCTGGAATACGTGCATTACCTTTTTCAACAAGCTATTATTGAGTGGTTTGTTGTTCGATGGTGAAGATGAATCATGCTTTTTCAACACGAGTGAGTATGTAGAAGGTGAAATGGGCGATCAACTTGCTTTGTGGGAGGACTTTGAGTTGAGGGGGTTTTTGCCTCTACATCCTGCTCAACAAATCTTAAAATTCTCCGTGAATCATTCTTCTAGGAATGAAGAGGGTGTGAAAGAAAAAAAGACCCGTATTCACCGGATTATAGCTGCTGGCAAAAATTTCTGTAATGTAGTTCGGGTTGGGGAGCAGGGTATCTTCTTTGATCCTAATATGAAGAAATTTGTTGTAGGCGCTGAGCCACAATCATGTGTTGGTTTTGCCTTGAGCACAGTCCCAGAAATGTTTTTCTTTAATGGCACGGGCCAAGAATCCCCAGCAGAAATGAAACCAAGTCAGGATTTTGTGAAACCACCAGTGCCAATGTTTGAGGTAGAGGACGAAGAAGAGGTCATTGTTTTTAAGCCATCAATTGCAGATAAACAGGCAGATGCAATATTTCCTACTTACACTTCATATGAGGATTTAGGTTTGGTTCCCAATATAACCCATGTAGATTCAGAAGTTTATACTCAATCGGTTTCAGAAACAGCTGATCATGAAATTGTTCATCAGAATGATTTAGATACGCCAATGAGAGATCTTGCTTCTGCTGTTAACGCTAATACAACTGGTTTGGTGTCAATCAAATCGACTTCATTGGTGAATGGATTTAAGAACATCAATATATTGGGTGATTTGAACAATCAAAAGCCATCTGAGTGTTCTTCAATCTTACGATCAGTTGCACTCTCACTACCATTTTCGCAATCTATCAATGTCAACCCTGATAATGTTTATCCTATGGCGATGTCTGATGTCATGTCATCTAAGATTGATGTCAATATCTGCACACAAACTACTGATAACTTGTGCGATTTCAAGCCTCACTCAATATCCTCGACTAATTCTAAGAAGAATCCAGTTAGTAGGCCCACTAGACACACTGGCCCTCCACCTGGTTTTACCTCTTCTTCTCCTAAGTGTTCTGATATTCATGGCTGGTCAAGCATGAAGAGTGAAAACCCTATAATTGATGATTATAGTTGGCTAGATGGATGTAAAAAACTATTCTCAACAAAAAATAAATCTGGTTTCAACATCGACACCAATCTCAACGGATCTGTTTTCAACCATCTGGACAAGAGCGATGCAGTGCCTGGGGCGATTAACTTCCCTTTCCCCGGAAAACAGACGTCAACATTTCATATTGCAGTTGAGAATCATAACCATAGGCAGGAATATCAGTTTCTTGATCACCTGAAGCTCTATGAACAACAAAAGCAGTTGAAAGTAAGCCAACCAATGCCACTACCTAAGCAATTTCAAAACCAATCTATGTGGGAAGGTCATTTTATGGTGTGAAATCATGTTGAAAGTATGGAGGTATGCAATTGTATCTAACTAAATTTACTAATGGATTGTTAGTGTGGTATGCATGCACCGTTGAAAATTTCTAACTTCTAACTTGTGTTTGATGTTTTCTTTTCGTTGGGGCATACAAAATGATTCTAAACACTTTCTTTACTTTTTATATTGTGAAGTTCATTACAAGGTTTCCTAGAAACAACCTCTTGTGCCTTTAGCACATGGGTAAGGCTACATACATCCAACCCCCAGTATCCCTTGAGGCATTGGGGGTAATTTTGTATCTATGTTTGTGATGCTTGTTTGTGGAGGGGGTTTAGAGATTTATCAACTTGCTACCTTTGTCAGGGATATACTGAGATGAATATCTGGAGACAAATGCTACAGTTTCTGCATTGTGCTTCATTCCTGGATTGATGTTATGTTTTTGTTGAAGCTTGAGTGATTTTGGGAGTGTAGCAGGCCGCCTGCATCGAAAAAGGTAATGTACACACGCCCTATGTTTTTTATCGATATGTATTTAGGATCATGGAAATTGTCGTTTGGCATGCCCAAGGTACCTTTTTCTCTTCCCAATGCATTATGGAATTAGTAACTGTTTAATAAATTTAGCTCGAATTACAGAATTACTAGTGGCTGATTTAATTTGTAGTAACAAAAACCTTGTGAACAGCTATGAGACCATGAGTCCTAGTTTATTTCTTATCACTCGATCGTTTCTTTGTCAAAATTTGGTTTTGGTATTGATTCCATGCAAGAGAATAAATGAGAGACTTATATTTATTTATTTTTGAATGAATTAGCAGTATATTTCATTACTTCAAAACTGTTGGGCAAAAATATAAAGGTTTCAAAGTATTTGCTAGATAGTCATTGAGCTATACATCATCTTTCTTCCCTGTTATTTTTACAACAATATACTTCACAATAAATGCTCCGTACTTATATTTTTTTGTATAGGTGTTGTTATATCCTGATGGGATGGATTAAGTTGGTGGTTGAGTAGGATTTTGCAGTGGAACTTTGAAGGGTTGGCGCTAGCCTGGTTTTATTTGCATGGCTTGTCCGTGGAGGGTGTGGTCGTGGTCTTGGTCAGGGCTGGGTTGACTTTTGAGTTTTGATGCTGGAAAAGTATTGACATAGTCCACTAGACTTTGAAGAGGTATCAACGTGTTGTCTAGGCAACACAAAACATCACCGATCTCTGAATCATATCCAGGAAGCTGATTAATATGGAAGTAATATAAGAAAGCGGTGATGTGAGTAATGTCGTTAACATTATACTCCATATGAAATAAGCCCTAATCAAAAATTGTGTTTTTGGCCTTCCGTACTCTCTAGTTGTAATAGTGAAATGTGATGAGGAAGTAAGAACCTTTTTATTTTTACCCGAACTTGTGTGTTATGTTTCTCCCACATGTTTGTTTGTGGGAGTAGATAATAATAATTACTAAGATATGTTATAATGTTATTAAATTTGATTTCTATGCTCTTAACGACGCTTGGTTTACTTGGTCGGATGATTGTTTACTGCATTGTCTTGTTTTTGGTTTTACTTTTTATAAAAAAAGTATATTACTTCCACTTTTTGTAAGTATGGGTTCCAGGCTTCTAGCAAAATCCTTGGAGGTGTAACAATGCTTTTTTAGGGCTTGCATGGGATGAAAGTAGTCATTAGATGAGTAATGTAGAAAAAATGAACTAGAAAATGGAGAAGAGTAGCGATGACAGTAAGTGGAAATGGAGAAAAAGAAGGTAATGTAGCTTCTTTGTGGACACTGCAAAGCTCACCCGCGGGGGCACAAGCGGTTGTTTGTGACGAACGAATCTCTTGGTAAAAATGTTCTCGAATTCAAGAAGAGTCGTCCTCCAACATTGCGGGAGTTCGACCCCTTCCAACCCACTCTATACTTAGACTAGCCAAACAAAAAGCAAGATTTGGCTTATAGTACTATAGCTTATGGGTTCGTCCCTCAGCATATCGAAAATCGAATGAATCTCGTGACCAATGATTTTGGGCACCCTGAGACTGAAGATTTAAATAAGGGGTGAGGGTACGTGTTGGGAAGCCTCTTTGGGAGACACTCAACCTCGTCCGCACATAGCGGCCTCTTCAAACATATCGATTAGTGTTTGATTACGCGCGTTAGCAAGACGATTATGCATGGCAACCATTGTTTTGAATATAAGCATGCGAGTTATGTTGTACTACATCGTTTAATGCACATTTTAATTGTCGAATTTTTTTTAGCATTTGAATGTTCATTAAGAAACGTTAAATTGCCAATCAATCGAAATAAAGAACTTGAAATGTAAATTACAAGTTACACGTGCAGAATACAACCCGAAATTCACAATACTTTGTATAATTGCATATATTGAATCTAGAATGTAAATACAAAGCTTAAAACTCACTAATAATTAGAATACGTAAACAGCAGTCGTATTAAAAATTGGACAGACTCAGATCAGTTTCGCACTGCAAAACACACTGCCTAGAGAACAGGAATAGGCACCTGACATAAGACGTTTTAGTATTGAGACGCCTGACACCAGGCGCGCTGATACTAAGGCGGTGGATGAAAAGTATAAATTTTATACAATTTTTCTCCCTTATTTAGCTCGGTTTTAGATGCCTTTTACACTCTTTTTAGCGGTTTTACGACCTAATCCATGTATTGTAGTGTTTTGCAGATTTTGTTGAGATTTGTTGGATTCTTGGCGTATTCCCGTCATTTTTCCTCTTTTCGAGGCATCACTACGTAAACTCGAGCCGAATAAATGAGCTCAACAACCAATAAGGACAAAATCGTCAAAAGAGACAGAAACACGAACATTTACGTTGCATGTGCATGAAGTTGCATAGGAGTGTTCGAAACCCCTCCCCTAGTAACTCACACCTAGTACCTTAATAAGCACAATTTAGACCCTCTTTTTAGGCTCTTTTTGATACCAATTTGGAGTGGTTTCAATGTTAAGTATTAGAGTATTGTTATGTTTGGCTTGGACCCAATCACTCGAGATAGCATCACATGCCGAAGAATGAGAGCCATGCAGAGCTCGGTTTCGAACCAAACACTTGCAAACCTAGGGAGTCCAGAAGCGTCTTATCCGGGTAGCATAACCTTGAAATGACCATGAGAAATAAACAAGCTAAAGCATGCAAGAAAACAAGAGGAAGAAGCAAGAAGAAAAAAGAAGACGAAGATTTGGATCAGGGTCGCAGGAGCAGACTACGGGTTCCAGCGCAGCCTACGCCGCCCTGCGCAGACCGCGAGATTTCACTTAAAATCGCAGAATTTCGTTTTCCCCTTCTCCTTATTATGGGCTTGTTGTAACACCCCATTGTTTTTCCGAGTCAATTATAAAGCTTGACTTTTCTACTTTTATTTTAAACAGGGTTTTTAAGTTGGAAAAATATTTTTAATGTCGTTATAAATATTAAAATATTTTGGGTCGTCTTATAATAAATCGGTTTTGATTTTCTTAAAGTAAAACGTTTTTTGATAAGCCGACTTTGTATCGGATTCGATTTCGAGTCAAACACAAAAAGAAAAGGAAAAAAAACCTACATAAGAAACCCATGTATCTTCCCCCCAAAACCCCATCATAATTCATTCATCCATTCCCCCTCTGCCTGCCGCCATATTCCCTATTTCCCCTCTGTCCTCGATTTCTAGTTTCCAATTGTAATCCGAGAATTTGATTCTTCATCCTTATTCTAGCACGTTCTTCGTCAAATTGTAAGTATCAATTTTATTAAAGATCTTCATTCATTTTCTGTATATATTATACACATATAAATCGAGTTTTGTGAGTAATTCTTATGTTTTATTAAACTTATGGGTGTTGTTTAAATAATACTTAAGAGTGATTTTATTGTCCTTAATTGTCGATTTGTAGTGGAAAGAAGGGTCGTATTTGTTGAATTTGGGTTGGTTAGCATGTCGGTTGCTTGAGATTTTGTTAGTAGGTCAATTGGAGGTAAGACGTGACTAAGAGAATTAGCAGAGATGTGTTTATACAAGGATGATGAAGCGATGATACAACAATGATGCAGGGGTGTGAGAGATTATGCTTGTTTGTTTTAATCCATTACGTACATACAAGTCAATTTATTGTTTTTTTTTAGTATTAATGGGTACCTCGATCATTAGGCTTACTTATGTGAATAATGAATTTGGGATTTTAATCAGGTTGTGTCCGAAACGGTATCTCTAGTATTTAGAAATTTTGAGGATGCTTTAATTACATAGGTATGTCCTGAGGAAATCGTTTGATATTTATTAGCCGAGTGATTAAGTTATTGAAAAAATTTATATTATTTGTAGCTTGTGCGTTCGAGGAAAAAGAATTCTTGGAATATATTAGCTGAGTTGTGACCGTCTTGAGAGGTAAGGACATTTTAACCTTTTCACCTTTAAGTAAAGAGCATGTTTGGTTTAATTATATTTTTCAAACGGTTTTATAAATTATTTTGTCAATTGTGAATTTTTACGATACTCTTGTAATATTTTGGATATTGGAACTTTGTGACACAAGTCACGTATTGGTATTATTTTGTTACAATCTTTGGTGGTTACGACAGACTCTGGGAGCTCTATTGGTCTATGAGGTTAAGGTGCGTCTGAGACGTCCCTGAGATTTCGTCCCGAAACTGAACTCCTGGCCCTAGTTGTGTTAAGTGGGGTTTCCGGCCCCCACTTGCTAGGTAGTTAGACTTCCTCCTTTGGCAGCCTCATCCTACTGACTGCCCAAAAGTGAGTAGTGCGCACTATAGTAAGTCTAGCTAAGCATAGGTGGTACCTCTAGATCGTGCTAAAAGGGTAGGACCTTGGCACACAGGTGGTGACAATAATATTTTGGTTTATTTTGGTTTTGACTACTGTTTTCACAGTACTTTTGGTTTGGTATTGAGACAATGATATTTAACTTTGATTTCAGTTTACTACAATTTATAATTATTGTGTTACGTTTTCGAAGTAATATATTTTACTCAGCTTTGCTGACGTCCTTTTGTTTTGGGTCGTTCCCCCGCTGGAACCTGTACCTATTTGTGTTTTGGGTACAGTTGATAGGTACAATTAATATGCTGCATGGGTGCATTTGGTTCGGGATGCTGAGCGACGAAGAATTTTATTATTTAACATTTACCTACGAACTATTTATATTTATGTTGAATTTTGGTTGAAGTTGTTTTAAACCGTTTTGGATTTTGTGGGACTTAAGTCTTCCGCTGCAACGTTTCTATTTAAATTAAGGAAAAATTACAAATTACCACCATGAGTTTACGGTATTTTACAAATTACCACCATGTATTTTGTTTTTTACAAATTACCACCTATGTTAGCATGTATATTTGCAAACTCCCACCGTATTTCATTTCCGATTGTCATTTAACTTAATTCCCGAGTTAATTCGTGAATAAACAATATAATGACAAAAATACCCTTACCATCCTACAAATAGTAGAGATATCGATGTACGGATTGTTGTCGGACTTTTCGACCCAAGAAAAAACCCGGAATCGATTAAGCATTTAATCGAATCGAGAAAAAACTTTTAGGAAATATTTGACATTGATTATGTCTTTGAATTGATTAAGAATGTCGAATTCTTGAACAATCAATCGAATGAACAAATTAATCGTATATGATAATTGAAACCGGAAAATTGGTAATAGTAAAAGATCGATTTCTAGAATTAAAAACTAATTCGATGAGTTAAAAAACCTGATTTACAACCTAAAAAATACAGCCACATTCTAAATTCACAAACCCTAAAATCAAAATCGAAAGAACAAATTCAAAGCGATTGATCAAAGTTAGTAAAAATGAGAAATTTGCTACATTTTCTGATTAATAACACCAAATTAATAACCCTAAATCCTCAACTTCACCGGCTAAAACAGCCCAATGCTCAATCACAACCTCTAAAAGCATCAAAGGACATATTTAACACTATCAATTGAAATTAGTAAGAACCCTAAATCCCAAATTTTACAAGCTAAAACAACCACATTGCTAAATCGCAAACCCACCTTCCTAGATACTAGACGCACACCCTAGATAAGAGGAAAATGAGGCGAGAAGGCAGAGGTGTTGTCGTCTCGATTGGGTAACCAGTGCTGCGCCATCGAGGTGTTTCCCAGCTCGTCAGAGATCTGCTGAAGTTAGGGTTCAAGGAGGGGCATTTTAAATCAGACTCCGATGGTAGCACATCGGTATCAAACTTCCAAGGTAGCAAATCGAGTGTTGACTATTTATGTGTTTGAGTGGTGATGGTGGCGGATTGATATAATGAATTATTTGGTTTTTTTTTAAGATGAAGATTGTGATTTGCAGATGGTGATGAATGATGGAGTAGGTGATTACAGAGGAATGTTTTTGATTGAAAAAAAATGTGAGGGCATTTTTGTCATTATTTCGTTTATTCACTAATTACCTCGGGAATTAAGTTAAATGAGGATCGGAAATGAAATACGGTGGGAGTTTGCAAATATACATGCTAACATAGGTGGTAATTTGTAAAAAACAAAATACATGGTGGTAATTTGTAAAATACCGTAAACCCATGGTGGTAATTTGTAATTTTTCCTTAAATTAACTATCGAATTTATATTTCTTTTAATTCATATACTATTCTTTTGCCTTGCATTTGGCCTTGTGAGCTAAATGCGGAGTAACGGCTTTAAATTTTCCGGTTTTATTCTTTTATTTTGGTCGCAAAAATTTAGGGTTGTTACACTTGTAATTCACCTTCCTTGTGTTACCCTATATAGATAAGGCACTTGTTGTTATGTCTAATTTCTTCGACTGGAGTTTGGTAAGAACGGAATGATTATAACTTTTGGTGTAAGGAATATTATCTTAGCTTTTACCTCCTCCTATCCATATCGTTTTGCCCCTTTTACCCGATTAGCCTCACTTCATACCTTATGTAAGTCCTCGGCATGTGTCTTTACCCGATAGAATGCGTATGTACGGTTGGTAGAGATTGATTTCATGTTAGATTGCATGCATGTTCTCGTAGGTCGTAGTTAGGTGAGAGTTTTGTCTTTCTGATTCTACATAAACTCACAATATCACCCTTTGTTGTATGATGAGCGACCCGTGAGAGTCGGACATAGACGAGTCTTGCAAGGTTGAAGGTTCGGTATTGTTGTCATCGGTCTAGCTTGTCGTATGTGGTTGTCTGCATTAACTTTAATAATTGCGCATTGGTTTAGGTGACTTTGGAGCATACTTGATATGGGTTAAGTCGTCTCACCCAATCAAGAAAAACCTAATGCTACTAACTAGAAGATAGCGGCGGCAAGTAAGGTATCGAATCCACAGGGAAACGGTTAAACGCGTCTAATAGCTATGGCGATTCTAAATGCTCTAAACGGTTTGATTGATGGAAAAATATTAAAAAAACTACTAAAATACGAATATGAATAAAGGATTCTAAAAATGAGATGGAAACTAAGGTCACGGGTTCACGATAGATGTTTGACAATTATGCGACAATAATAACAAACACATAAACATGCTAGTCGGCTATAACACGTTCTCTCGAATCGTGTCAACCTAGGAAGGATCTAATGGGCTCTCGCAACTTATTAGACTCCCTACCAAATCGCGCGTGATCTAATCCTAATTCGGCTTTCGCACAAGAACTAGAATTTCTCAAACAGATTAAAATGTTGTGGCCTTTAACAAATTAATCGACAAACAAAACACGCGAAAGTGGAACTAGCATAATTATAAATTTAGTATCAAAGCAACATAACCGTATAATAATCCATTGATCCCCCTCGACCCTAGCGAGAAAATTAGCTACGCATGTGTAGACACCCACATTTTGACCGCCAGGTGTCTATAGTAGGTCCCACCAAACACCCGATGATGATAGGACGCAAACATGCCTTAATGGACTCGGATATGGGCTCGAAATCATTGACATTTGGTTTAGACTCATTACGGAGTACAAATACTGCAAAACCAACCTCAAATCCAGACCCAGTGGGTCGTTTCGAGTCAAATAAGACTAATTTGGGTCGATTCCGACACCAGGGGTAAACCGTCTTTTTACGACCGAGTCAAAACCCGGTCAAAAATATTCTCGAGACACACGAGTCAGACGTGACACCTCACGCGGCTGATTCGGTTCCAAATACTACAAAAATCAGCTTCAAAAAAATATTAAACAAATCCGTTTAAGGATAGAATTCGACCTCAAGTAGGAATTCTATCCGGAAACCGAAACAGTTCACAAACCGAGCTCGGACACTCGGCTAGAACTCCCTAAAAAGCCGAAATACTCCTCCTTCAGCCGAGTTACTTGGCTTCTCCTCCAAGAAACAAGACTTTCGTTCCCTTTCGAACTCTCGCGTTTCTTATCCATACCGGTATTTCTTGTCATAAAAACAAGGTTACCTCCACTCCTATAAATAGGACCTCATATTCAACACAATAAATAACGGATTGAACCCGACCGAAATATACATTCATACATCTATCATTCTCGACATCTAGTAAAAGCAATACAAAGCAAATCCCGACTTATTCCCGAAGAAGTCTCGAAATACCGACGAAACCACCCCCATCCGGCCGAACCCGACGTCCCACACGACCAAAAACGCACCATCCCAAACTCACCCGCATCATCTCGACGCTCCCAAGTTTAAACCACTTTCCGACGAGCTCCATACCGAGAAAATAAAGCATGTAGGTTGAGGGTGTAAATCAAACCCGATTCTCTCTTCTCTTTTCTCCTCCTCTTCGTCCTTTTCTCCTTGTTTTTTTATTTTGTTTTCGTCGGTCGTTTCATATTTTAATATGGGTCGTTCGTCACGTACTTTTATTTATTTCTAATAATCGATACTATAAAACTATTTTTCATATAACGTTCTTAAAATACGATACCGATTCTCTAATCGAATATCGTATCTACAAGAACTAAATTAATTAATTCTCGTTGATGCTAATAAAATCATCACCCTTTTTTTAAAACAATATTCGATGATTTTAAACACGGAGAGAATTAACATCTTTTTCGTTCAAATCTTTTTTTTTCACTTTTCGTACAAAACAAACTTTTTTTTTAAACCTTTTTTAAAAGTCATTCCGACTATTCGATATCGATTTCATAATCGAATATCGAATACAACAAATATCGAAAATATGAATCGGGTATAAATTAATCCATATTTGTACGTGATTTATAAAAATTAATGATTTTTCGACAAACAAAAAATACCGGCAGACCACCATGCGGGTCGCGCGCCTGTCAGGCGACCCGCGCGGTAGCCTGATTCGTCGGCTTCTTTTTTTTTCGTTTCCTAGCTTTTCTATTTTTTATTCTTTTCGAGTATTACATAAAAAGCGACTTTTGTGACATATTTCGATAAATACTTCTTTTTTTTGACTTCGGTCAACACGTGTTAATCCATCACGTACCATAAATCTTTTCTAAAAATCATGCATATTATTTATTTACGTCTTTATTCGATTTATTCATCGTTACTAACTCGTTTTCTCGTGTTTGTAGCAATTTATTTATTTTATTGTTTTATTAGACTAAAACGACTTCACATGCTAAAATAACTTTGAGTTATTAGTTTAACATGCATTAAACGACTTAGCAACCCATTTATTTATTTTTCTCACATGCTTAGGAAAATAATGTTTGCATATCATTCAACCGTCGAACTAACCCGTGTACACCAAAAACGAACGATATCTTAGTAAAGGCCGCTAAGTGCGGGCGGGGTTGGGTGTTCTTAGTGAACTTCCCAACACGTACCCTCACCCCTTACTCAGAACCATGGTTTCCGGACCGAATCCATTGGCAACGAGAGTCATTCAATACACGGTATCCGATAATGTCGGTATCGGTATCGTAATGCAAAGAGACGAGCCCAATAAACTCTGACATCGGAAATGGGCCGTATTTTGTATACGGCCCACTACGACATAGACTGGGTTCGAATGGTTCCGAATAACCACAAAATTCGGTGGCGACTCCTACTTCGATTTAAATTTCAATTTGACCATCTCATATGGAGATTCATTCGCCTCCCCAAACCCGCGCGTGGCCGCGTCGTGGTGGACCTATGTCATGTCCACAATTTGGCGACTCCGCTGGGGATCAACTGATGAGTTACTTACCATCGGCATCCCTAGGGTGAGACTCGAAAAGAAATCGTTCGAATAGTAATGTACACGTTTTAGTTCAATGGGTCATGCATAACCCAATTCTTTCCCGGGCCGGTTACTTGTGACCGACGTCCCACTATACCACGGTGCGTTCCTAAATGGACCCACTAAAGACTTCGATTGCGGAACTCGCATGGGTTTTACGGCAGGTTCTAAGACCAACTCGGCTTAGGAAGACCGTCCTGATTAGCGAGAAAGCTATCGTCGTTGGTATAGACCCTATTCGACCGACCGAGACTTAGATTAGGAGCATACATGGTGTCATTATACTGTTTCCGTGACTACGTTCTACTTGGTCCATGTCTCGTCTTTTCAAAAACCATCGTTTTCAAAAACTTGCATCTTTTTCGAAAACTATCCATTTTTCAAAACCCGGAAAGCTACCAAATTTAGGACTTATGATTTTGACTCAAAATAGCCTATTTTCTAGCCGGTATGCTGTCCAAACCTTTTCAAAAATCCAAAATCTCGGCCCGATAACTTTTTTTCGATTTTCAAAAAAAAAACGGGCCATCCTATCCGACTTTGCTCGATTTTCAAATCCAAATCCTCTTTTCAAAACTTTCTTCTTCTTAGGACTTCCCGTATTTAGCAGTGTCGGGTCATGTCATAAGTTGTTAGAGTCTATAGCGTCGAAACTCCATCGATCTTACATCACGAGTTTCTACCCCATCCCAAGTCCGCCTTATTTGTCAAGGCACGGCCCACCTACGTAGGACAAACTCCTACAAAGGGAAGCCCACTTACACAATCGAGTCCAAAGTCTGGGGATTAGCTCACACGTAGGTCTTTCTTCACACAGGACTAGGCCCATTCTGCCAAAATCCTAAAGAAAGCCCACCATCCACGAGTCACCCGTCTAGGAGTCTGTTTTTAGTCGGTTTCCGAGTCTAGTCGTCTTTTCTTCTTGCTCGGGATGCACTCTTCGATCTGGGTTCGATTCTGATTACACGGTGTTCTTACAGACAGGCCACCTCACACCCGAACCATGACTAAGGACGCTATCGATCAACTGAACACCTCGTTGGCCAAGATCCAAGAACAACTCGACCGAATCAGGGGCGACCAGATCGCCATTGTTACCCGGGTTAGCGCCATAGAACAGGACAAGCTGAGGGGTGAAGATGAAACTCATGGGCCATTAGCCGAATTGACTAGCGCAGTCATCAAGCTACAAGAGCAGGTCCATTTGTCGACCCACAACTCGATTCACACGGAGAATGCTCGGACTTATGCGCCCCTAACCGACGAATTGCCCGCCAATCTCAACCTAACGGGCCTCCTAATGTTCGACGGAACCGAGGACCCGGTATTACATATCCGGGCCTTCAAGGAGTTTATGGCCCTAAAGGGAGTTTGCCTCCTCGCTAGAGAAGCATCCGAAAGCCTGGTTCTATAGGCTCGATTCCAAGAAATACAAAGTCTTGGGACGACGTTGCAACAGAATTCGCTCGGAACTACGCCGACAATACGGAGATCCAAACCACGATGCGGACCCTGGAAGTAATGGCCCAGGAACCAAAGGAGGGGTTTACGAAATACCTTCGGCGCTGGAGGGCTGAAAGCGTCAAACTGGTCGATAAGCCCAGTGAGAAAGTCCTAGTTGAAGCCTTTGTCAAGAATCTCCTGCCCGCCTACCGGATCCATCTCCGGTACGCCATCATACCTAGCTTCGCGATCCTAACTGAGATGGGAACGAGAATCGAGGATGATCTAAGGTTGGAAAGCCTCACTAAGGCCTCCACCAAGGGGTACCAAGGGGCCAGCTCATCAACAAGCAAGCCCACATCCGGCGCTGCTACTCGTAGCATTTTTGACGAGGTAAATCTACTTGATAACCCGTCCAAGAAGAATACCACACCCCGGGTATTCACCGACATAGGTACCACCTATGCAAACGCCTTACAAAGGCTCTCATCAAAAGGCCTGATCAATCCGATAGGCCCAACACCTGATCTTCCAGTCGAGCGTCGCTCCAAGCTTTACGATATCCAAGCCTACTGCAAATACCATCAGGGTAAGGGACACAATACCGAGAAATGCTGGAAACTAAAGCATCTTATCCAGGATCTCATCGAAAGCGGGAAAATCCCTTTACCTGGAGGCAAGCCCAACAACAAGGACAACCCGTTGACCACTCACGCCATCTTCTCCGGGGAAGTTATAGACTGTTCACATCTCATTTCCCCGTTTATCCCGCAAATCAACGGGATCTGGTGCGACGATGAAGATGACGTCTATCTCACCAAAGGAGAAGTCGTCCCTATCACGTCCGAGGAGATCCAGAAGGTTAAGTCCAAGGCCTTAACCAGCAGTCACGCCCTCGTCGTCACCGAGCCGCCACCTAAACCGGAGGTCGTCCCGGAAGAGCCGCCAACTACTGAAAAGGCTCTTGTGAAGCAGCTGAGCAAGACTCGAGTTGACCTCTCTATATGGCAACTCTTAGTTAGCTCTCAGGAACATCGAGAGGCACTCACTAAGGCCCTCGACCAAGTCAAAATCGACTCTACGGCTACTCCAGCTGAAATAGTAGCCACGGTTCTGCCCCACCTAAAAGGGAAAGCTAAAGAAGAAGGCCCACTCATCACCTTCTCCAATGCTGATTTGCCATCATTTGGGCCAGCCCACAACATGGCTCTCTACATCACAGTAATCTGCCGTGGAAAGTATCTGCCCATGACCCTAATCGACGACAGGTCCGCAGTCAACGTCCTCCCCTTGAGGACCGCCAAAGCCCTCGGTATCACCGAGGCCGACTACATTCCTACAGCTCAAACCATTCAGGCTTTTGACGGAAGCCCAAAGTCAGTAGCCGGGGCCGTGAAGCTCACTATCATAACGGGCCCGATAGAGAAAGAGCTGGAATTTCAAGTGATCGACGTGACTTCTTCCTTTAACCTTCTTTTAGGAAGACCCTGGATCCACGCGACCAGGGCTGTGTCCTCCACCCTGCATCGGAAGATCAAGCTACCTTTGCACGATACCGTCATCACTCTAGAAGCCACACCTATGACTGTGGCTAACTGCAACACCTCGGACCGCACCGATCTTTGGGGGTTCGACTTCATAGGGACTGTCGAAGAAGAATACCTTTTCCGACCCTACTTCACGGTTAGCATCGACCGGATGTTGCAAAGTCTGGGCTTTCTACCGGGGGCTACATCAAGGCCCAATCTACCCGCAGGAAAAATCCTCGAAGTTCTCGATAACGAGAGGATTCAAACCGGTCTGGGTTACACCCTGACCCCGGAAAATATGGGCCAAACCGAAGCCGGCAAAGTCATCTTCGTCACACCGGTGTTCAAGTCCGTCCAAACGGGCCTATATCGGCCCACAACCACGCGCCCTGGGACCCACTTGGCCCAGGTCTGCAACTATATACCAGACGACATCTTCGCCCTCGTCCAATCCGAAGATGCTAAGAATGCTGAGCCCGCACTGGGGCTACTATTTGGAGAGGAGCTCGCGGCCCCAACGTCGAAGGAAGAACTCGTCAGTCTTATTCTCCATAGCCGCACCTTTGATCCGTCCAAGCTGATCTCGGATGTCGGATCCGGAACAGGAAAGAGAGCCTGGAGGAAAACTGTCAAGTAGACTGACAGTCAAGGAAGGACTTTCAAGCTGATCACAGGGGAAGGAGAAATGCCAGAATCTGAGTCTGAGTCTGAGTCAAAGTCCGAGTCAGAGTCTGAGTTTGAGTCTAGTGAGTCCGGTGCTAGGGTCAGTCCTGTAACACCCCCTCTCCCTTTAACTTTTCCTGGTGCTTCGGGGTCTGTCCCGGGCACCCTACCTATCCCGCCACTGACTAGCGATCAGATGGCAGCTCTTTTCGAGCTATTTTCTCAATTCATGAATAATAACAACCATTCTGCTTACGACTTGTCTCTTTTTCAAAATTTCCTTAAATTTCAAAATTTTCTGTTTAATGACATTGAGAAACCCGACGAACAGGTATCCATCCTTACCTCCACATTTGATCGAGCAACTAGAGCAAAGGGAATCCCGCAATCCAGTAATCGAAGAAACCGAATTCATCAACGTGGGAACAACCTTAGAGCCTCAGATGCTTAAGATAGGGTTATCTCTAGGTCCCGGGGAGAAACAATAATTCATCAATCTCCTTCAAGAATTCAAAGACGTCTTTGCGTGGTCCTACAAGGACATGCCGGGGATAGACCGCGAAATAGCCGAGCACCATATACTGATCAAGGAAGGGTTCAAGCCGGTTAAACAGAAACTCCGACGCATGAGGCCCGAATGGTCCCTCAAGGTCAAGGAGGAAGTCGACAAGCAATTCAAGGCTGGGTTCATACGAGTCTCTGAGTATCCAGATTGGGTTGCGAACATCGTGTCGGTCCCTAAAAAAGACGGTAAGGTACGTGTCTGTGTAGACTTTCGGGATCTTAACAAGGCGAGCCCGAAAGACGATTTCCCGTTACCACACATCGATATACTGGTGGATAACACAGCTGATCATGCCCTTCTATCATTCATGGACGGGTATGTCGGGTACAATCAAATAAAAATGGCAGAGGAAGATATGGATAAGACCACCTTCATTACACCTTGGGGTACTTATTGCTATACCGTCATGCCGTTTGGTCTCATCAATGCCGGGGCCACCTATCAACGAACCGCCACAACTTTATTACATGATATGATGCATAAAGAAGTGGAAGTTTACGTGGACGATATGATCGTCAAAACCAAGGACCGGGACGGTCACATCACCGCCCTGAGAAGATTTTTCACCCGATTACGCAAATACAACATGAGATTAAACCCTCAGAAATGCAGTTTCGGGGTAACCTCTGGCAAATTAATGGGTCACATCGTTAGCCAACGCGGTATCGAAGTCGATCCAGCCAAAATTAAGGCTATCACCGAGATGCAGCCTCCTAAAACCGAAAAGGAGATAAGAGGTTTTCTCGGGAAGGTCCAATACATCAGCAGGTTCATTTCAAAACTAACCATGGTGTGTGAACCGATCTTCAAAAAGCTGAAAATAGGGGAACGGTTACTATGGGACGACAAGTGTCAAGCAGCCTTTGACAGAATCAAAGAAATCTTGTCTTCACCGCCGGTCCTGATGCCACCTCAACCCGGTTTGCCTTTGTCGCTGTACCTAACCACGACAGAGACAGCCATGGGGGTTATGCTAGCTCAAACGGTCAACTCCGAAGAACGAGCTATATACTACATCAGCAAAAAATTCTTAGAGTATGAGTGTAAGTACACCATGCTCGAAAAGACGTGTTTAGCTTTAGTCTGGGCCACTAAGAAGCTCCGACATTACATGCTCAGCTACGAGGTACAGCCGTACAGGTACTGTCAAGAATGGATCCGATCAAGTATCTTTTCGAAAAGCCCATCCTCAACGGCAGGATATCAAGATGGACCCTGATGTTGGCGGAGTTCGATCTAAAGTTCGTACCATTAAACGCCATCAAAGGCCGAATAGTAGTCGAATTTCTCGCCGACAGTCCCGTAACCGAAAAAGGACACACCGACACTTGGTCCTTCCCGGATGAAGATATTTTCCATACTGACACCGAAACGTGGGATTTATACTTCGACGGAGCATCAAACTTCCGAGGATTTGGAGTCGGAATCCTCCTAATCTCGCCAAGAGGGGAACATACTCCCGTGTCTATCAAACTGGACTTTGACGTCACCAATAACGCTGCTGAGTATGAAGCATGTATTCACGGGCTACAAGCCGCCGTCGATTTAGGGGTCACAAACCTCCGAGTACACGGCGACTCATCTCTGGTCATTAACCAAGCACTCCAAAAATGGAAAACCCGAAATGCTAATCTCGTGGCCTACCAGGCACGAGTAAGGGATCTCGAGAAACAATTCCAAAAGGTAAAATATATATATATATATCTACCTCGGGAAGAAAATCAGTTCGCAGATGCACTTTCAAAACTGGCATCTTTACTAAACATTTCCGATCATATGACCAGCATGCCAATCTGTGTCGAAAGGCGATCCGGGCCAGCATATATCCACGACATCGAAGATATCGAGATACCCGATCCCGAGCCGTGGTATAAGGCTATCCGAGCATACCTAACAACCGGGGAGTATCCTCCCGGGGCCGACAATCGAGCCAAGAAGGCCTTACGTAGGCTAGCGACCCAGTTCGTCCGTACCGACGACGGACAACTTTACAAAAAGACACCGCAGGGGGCTCTCCTTTTATGTGTCGATAAAGGTAACGCCGAAAAGGTTATGGCCGAAGTACATGACGTCGAGTGCGGTCCTCATATGAACGCCCAGATGCTAGTCCGGAAGATCATGAGACTCGGATACTACTGGAACAGCATGGAAACCGATTGTCAGCTTTACGTCAGACGTTGCCATAATTGCCAAATTTTCGCCAACGTACAGCATATGCCACCATCCCTGCTGTATACCATGACGTCACCCTGGCCATTTTCAACATGGGGAATCGATATAATCGGAAAGATAAACCCCTCGGAAACCGGAGGACACTGCTTCATTTTGGTAGCAATCGACTATTTCACCAAATGGGTCGAAGCGGAATCCTACCGTATTCTCAACGCCAGCCATGTTGCCAAATTTATCCAAAATAGGATAATATGTCGGTATGGGATCCCTCATGAATTCATCAGTGACCATGGGACCCACTTCCAAGCCAAGACGGCAGCCTTGTTAGCCAAATACAAGATCCAAAGGCATACGTCTTCACCCTACCGACCCCAAACCAATGGAGCGGTAGAAGCGGCTAACAAGACTATTGTCACCATACTCAAAAAGATGGCTGACAATTATCGGGACTGGCCCGACAAGATACCATTTGCCCTTTGGGGATATCGGACCTCGATTCGTACTGCGACCGGGGCAACACCGTATTACCTCACATACGGGATGGAAGCAGTCCAACCTGTTGAGTTGGAAGTACCGTCACTCATAATCCTACTCGAAAGTCAAGTACCCGAAGCCAATTGGGTCCGAGCACGATATGACTCGCTAGTCCTTTTAGACGAACGACGATCTCGTGCCCTCAACAATATACAGATTTATCAAAAGAGGATCCAACGGGCCTTCAACAAGAGGGTGAGGCCCAGGAATATCAAAGAAGGAGACTTAGTTCTCAAGTCTGTACGAGCTCTATTACCAGTAGACCCAAGGGAAAAATTCAAACCTAACTGGGCCGGACCATATCTGATAAAGAAGATTCTATCAGGCAGAGCGGTAATGCTAACAGATCTGGACGGGAACGAGTTTGTCAACCCAACTAACCTGGACCAGCTGAAACGTTATTACCCTTAACCCGTTTCTCTCAATGTCATTTGCAAAAGTTTATAAAAAAAAAAAACATCTTTTCAAAAATAAACTTTTAGAGACAAATCAAAAGTTAGAATTACTTATTCTACTGTTATAAACATCTTGAACCAATAGTCTTGATGTATTTCGAAATTGCAAATTAAGTCTGAACTACGCTTTGTTTGATTCCGCTATTTGTGGATACGTAGGCAGCCCCTCAAAAGGGCACAACCACTGCAATCGAAAAAAAAACAGGAACGGTTTTTAATAAACTTCCTTTATTTATTTCAAAAAAAATTCAATCACAAAAAAATTCAAAAAAAAAACACATAAATAATACTAATATCTAAATAATAAAAAATCTAAGGCGTCTTTCCCTTTCCCTTGTCCTTAGCTTCTTTCTCGGTCCACCGGCGTCGACGCGGAGGTGAACGCTCCCGAATCACCAAGGGAACCTCCTTAACCCGGGCTCGTTTCTTCGAACTTGACTCCCCGGTCACCTCGGTCGGCCCTAGTCGGGCCCTTACCCTCTCGGGTAACCGGTCCCTCGGCCCTAGTCTGTCTCGGACCGCTAGCTTTGGTCCGAGTCTTCTCTCCAAGTCGCTAGCACCGGTCTCTTTAGCTCGAGTCTTGATTTTTGACTTAGAACCCGACTCCGGCCGGATAAAGGTAGTTGGGATTTCTTCTTCGTCAAAGAAGCATCTATTATCTTTTACTGATTCTCTGCGGGCCAAGTCAAAAGCCTCATCGGTCTTCAAAGCCTTACGGACTTCTTCAGATTCTTCGGAAGTCCATTTGCGATATGATTCAGAAGCCCAAGTGGTTTGACAAGGGCGAGGTATGGTCCACATGACACGGGTAAACCAGCGTTGTAACCACGTGTCACACATAGCGTTCGTCAATTGGAGCGAAACGCTAATGATTGCTTCAGTTTCGGGGATCTGTTGGAACGAACCGAACTGCCTTAGAAGACGATCTGGGTAAATATGGACGGTCCAATCCAAGGACAAGATCACCAGGTAACGGGCTTTATCTCTTTTAGCTAGGCCCGTCATCTTCGAGAGGAACCACCAGATCACGTTCCACTTAATCAAGGGCCCGCCATTGAATTTTAGTTCTTCATCCCAATACTTCCGATTTATGTGATGGCTCGAGCTAATTCGTCTGGACCGCGAGCCAATTTGAAAGCTTCGATATCTGGATATGTTCACCGGGGGCTCTATGATCGACAGGCGCTCGGATAACCAGATCTGTAAAATTTTCGAAAAGTCAAAAACTTTCAGAAAAAAAAAATCGAAAAATTCCGAAAAAAAAATCAAAATTTTCGGAAATTCAAAAGTTATCGGAAAATTCAAAAAAAAAAATCGGAAAATTCAAAAAAAAAAATTCGGAAATTCAAAAAAAAATTAATTAAAATGTTTTTTCGGAAATTAAAATTAATTTTTCGGAAAATTTTCAAAAAAAGGGGGTCAAATACCTGCAGAAGACGAATACTGCCCGTTAATTGCCGATCTGGGTCAAGCCTCCTAGCGTCAAGGCCCATGATAATCTCCCCAGTTATCAGCCAGGCTGAGCTATAACCTGCCTCCATCTGATCCACTATGCTGATCAACCTGATTTCACCTAGACATGAGTCAGCATCCATCCGACCTTCGAAGGCGTATCGATGTAGCATACAGAAGGCAAAAGCTCTACGCCTATGGATAGAAGAAATTCTGGCACCATTTGGATCCATGAATTTGTCGGCCAAGTCAAACAGGGAAACAGAATTTTCCTTTACCATACGAGAAGTCTCAGCATGAGACAACCCAAGAAAATCCCTCAGTCTCCTCCTTGGATCAGGATAAAAAGGAGGAATAGCAGGATGAGCGTTTGGGCACCAACCCCCGCTGCAATCTCTTCGGGAAGGGGACATATTTCTCCCCGGGGAAAAGCGAAAACATGGTGGGTAGTATCCCAAAAAGTTAAGCAAGCGTCCAAGAAATGTGCATCCACCTTGAGTCGCTGAAGCGGGAACAAAGCCACAATCCCCATCTGAGTTAGCTGAACCTTGTCTTCGTCTCGGAAATTCTGGGCCCACGCGTGAAGCATCGCAGTCAAATGTTCAATACCCATAGCAGAAAGTTTTGTTTTGTCTTAAAAGTCTAAAGGATTTTTAAGATAGAAGGAAATATTTGATTGGAATATGAGAAGATTAAGGGCGAGAACTCTCTATTTATAATAGAGAAATCTCTTCTCCTAGTCATCCTTGGAATAGAGATTTTTATGATGTTCCCTACTTCATCTAGGCATACAGGCCTAACCAGAAGATTTTAGGAATTCGTGTCAGAATCTGATCAGGAATCAAGTCATCCTAAGCAGTTTTATTTCCAAAAAAATTTCAAATTTATTTTTCGGCATTTTCCAAAAAATTTCGAAAATTTTATTCGGCATTTTCAAAAAAAAATCAATCATTTCCTTCCCCAGCGTGAGTCGGTATTTTATCTGAATATTACATGCAATTTACAGACAGATACCCCAGCTCCCGAGGAATTCTCCAGTGGAAAGGTACAAGCGACATTTTTTGGATGCATCTGTAAACAGATACACCCGTAGCCTCCAATGCAGACTCCCACGTCATTCAAAGATGGGATGTGTCTGTAAGCTGCCAAGGCAAGCACCCGCGCAATTCGAAGATGAGATTATCTGTAAACAGACATACCCAAGACTTTTTAAGAAAAGTCCCCGCGACATTATTGACATCTATCCAGGTATGATATCTATCTTATGGTTGGCGAGCCCTTCACGCAAGTCTAATGGACTCTAAACGACCTGATCGGAAGTCTGCCAGGTCTTACTCCTCGATTGGTCTGGTAGCTACTCTGACTTTCGCCTTGTCCAAGCCTCAGTCAGAGTGGGGGCTCTGTAGACACCCACATTTTGACCGCCAGGTGTCTATAGTAGGTCCCACCAAACACCCGATGATGATAGGACGCAAACATGCCTTAATGGACTCGGATATGGGCTCGAAATCATGGACATTTGGTTTAGACTCATTACGGAGTACAAATCTTGCAAAACCAACCTCAAATCCAGGCCCAGTGGGTCGTTTCGAGTCAAATAAGACTAATTTGGGTCGATTCCGACACCAGGGGTAAAACCGTCTTTTTACGAACGAGTCAAAACCCGGTCAAAAATATTCTCGAGACACACGAGTCAGCCGTGACACCTCCCGCGGCTGATTCGGTTCCAAATACTACAAAAATCAGCTTCAAAAAAATATTAAACAAATCGTTTAAGGATAGAATTCGACCTCAAGTAGGAATTCTATCCGGAAACCGAAACAGTTCACAAACCGAGCTCAGACACTCGGCTAGAACTCCCTAAACAGCCGAAATACTCCTCCTTCAGCCGAGTTACTTGGCTTCTCCTCCAAGAAACGAGACTTTCGTTCCCTTTCGAACTCTCGCGTTTCTTATCCAAACCGGTATTTCTTGTCATACAAACAAGGTTACCTTCACTCCTATAAATAGGACCTCATATTCAACAAAATAAATAACGGATTGAACCCGACCGAAATATACATTCATACATCTATCATTCTCGACATCTAGTAAAAGCAATACAAAGCAAATCCCGACGTATTCCCGAAGCAGTCTCGAAATACCGACGAAACCACCCCCATCCGGCCGAACCCGACGTCCCACACGACCAAAAACGCACCATCCCAAACTCACCCGCATCATCTCGATGCTCCCAAGTTTAAACCACTTTCCGACGAGCTCCATACCGAGAAAATAAAGCATGTAGGTTGAGGGTGTAAATCAAACCCGATTCTCTCTTCTCTTTTCTCCTCCTCTTCGTCCTTTTCTCCTTTTTTTTTATTTTGTTTTCGTCGGTCGTTTCATATTTTAATATGGGTCGTTCGTCACATACTTTTATTTATTACTAATAATCGATACTATAAAACTATTTTTCATATAACGTTCTTAAAATACGATACCGATTCTCTAATCGAATATCGTATCTACAAGAGCTAATAAAATCATCACCCTTTTTTAAAAACAAAATTCGATGATTTTAAACGCGGAGAGAACTAACATCTTTTTCGTTCAAATCTTCTTCTTTTTTTCACTTTTCGTACAAATAAACTTTTTTTTAAACCTTTTTAAAAAGTCATTCCGACTATTCGATATCGATTTCATAATTGAATATCGAATACGACGAATATCGAAAATATGAATCGGGTATAAATCAATCCATATTTGTACGCGATTTATAAAAATTAACGATTTTTCGACAAACAAAAAAAACCGGCAGACCACCACGCGGGTCCCGCGCCTGTCAGGCGACCCGCGCGGCAGCCTGATTCGTCGGCTTCTTTTTTTTTCGTTTCCTCGCTTTTCTATTTTTTATTCTTTTCGAGTATTACATAAAAAGCGACTTTCGCGACATATTTCGATAAATACTTCTTTTTTTTGACTTCGGTCAACGCGTGTTAATCCATCACGTGCCATAAATCTTTTCTAAAAATCATGCATATTATTTATTTACGTCTTTATTCGATTTATTCATCGTTACTAACTCGTTTTCTCATGTTTGTAGCAATTTATTTATTTTATTGTTTTATTAGACTAAAACGACTTCACATGCTAAAATAACTTTGACGTTATTAGTTTAACATGCATTAAACGACTTAGCAACCCATTTATTTATTTTTCTCACATGCTTAGGAAAATAATGTTTGCATATCATTCAACCGTCGAACTAACCCGTGTACACCAAAAACGAACGATATCTTAGTAAAGGCCGCTAAGTGCGGACGGGGTTGGGTGTTCTTAGTGAACTTCCCAACACGTACCCTCACCCCTTACTCAGAACCATGGTTTCCGGATGTCCGAATCCATTGGCAACGAGAGTCATTCAATACACGGTATCCGATAATATCGGTATCGGTATCGTAATGCAAAAGGACGAGCCCAATAAACTCTGACATCGGAAATGGGCCGTATTTTGTATACGGCCCACTACGACATAGAGTGGGTTCGAATGGTTCCGAATAACCACAAAATTCGGTGGCGACTCCTACTTCGATTTAAATTTCAATTTGACCATCTCATATGGAGATTCATTCGCCTCTCCAAACCCGCGCGTGGCCGCGTCGGGGTGGACCTATGTCATGTCCACAGCATGATGATTACGAAACAACAAATCACATACATGGAGTTCATGATAAAAAGGTGAAGCAAATAAATCTAATGATAAACGAACGAGAATCTAGCGAACTAAACGGAACAACGAATTGCAAATAAAGAAAATTACGACGAACTAAGTAATTTACGATGAAGATTGAAACGTAAAATTGAAAATTGCATAAAACGAATTTACCGAAATCGAGTACGAGTTGAAACCGAGTGCTAGAATGCTAAGAGTCACGAGTTTTCTAATGTAAAATTTTCTAAGTATCTAAAAAGTGATGATAAAAAATAATACAACTCCCCTTAGTTATACAAAAATAGGCGGAAATGGGCTGGGAGTGCACGCCGGCCGGCTGGCAGGCCGCCTGCCACATGCAGGGGCCGAAGCGCACTAAAAAATCAAGCTTAAAATGCCTTTGTGTCATGCCGGCCGGCCAGCAGGTGGCCTGCCACATGCAGGCTGGCGCGCACAACACTAAATAGAAATAGTAATGGGCCGCTTTCCATGGCCCAATGAATCGACACTTCTCATTTCTTCTTCGCCTAGACGTCCTAAAGTACAGGTTTTGTCTCGGGATCGTTCTTCTAACCAGATATGAGTGTAAATGCACGTAAAGACCTGAAATCGTGTAGAATCTACAAAAACACTCACTCAAAGCAAAATGTTAGAAGAAACGGCTCTAAAGAGCGCGTTCCGACCGGAAAAGACAACGGAATCGAGGGAATAAAACTATATAAACACGACACATCAAATTCTAGAGTCATGGTATTGGCCAAAGTGGGTCAAAAATTTAAGAGCTCAATCAAATTCTTGGATGAACGGGAGAATTTGATTGAAATTCATATTAAGTATGAGTGGAAACCGGTGTGGTGTTCCAAATGCAGGGGATATGGGCATGAGGTCGCTGATAATATGTGATGCGGATGGCCGTGAATGCTCGGATAAAGCTTCTATTGAGGATGCTTTTCTCAGGTATTACAAGGCTCTTCTAGGAGACTCGTGTAATGTCGAGCCTATCAATGTGGGTATAGTTCGAAGAGGCAAACTGTGCTTCGAAGAACACAAAACGTGGCTAAATTCTAATGTCACCGAGGAGGAAATAAAACGGGCTATCTTCAGTATTCCGCGAGACAAGGCTCCAGGCCCGGATGGTTTCTCGAATTAATTTTTTATTGATTCTTGGGAGATTGTCAGTGAAGATGTAGTGACAGCTATACAAGACTTTTTTGCGTCAGGTAAGATTCTGAAACAGATAAATTGCGCTAACATTACCTTGATTCCTAAAGTGAATAGGCCGAATAATGTGAAAGAATTTCGACCAATTGCTTGTTGCAACGTCTTATATAAATGTATTGCCAAAATTATTGCTGTGTGCCAAATTTGGACCGTTTTTCCTCCCATTTAGACCCTTTTTTCCTTCGTTTTGCGAGAATAAAGTGCGATTATCGCCGTATTTTGAGTAATTCTCGCATTAGCGTCTCTGTTTTGCATTTTACGTGTTTTTGGTAGTTTTCTGTCTATTTTGATAGGATTTTCGACCAAAAACGTGTCTGAGCTCCTATGAGCATGAGAGAAAGGAATATCGTCCGAAAAGAAAAGCACACAACTTAAAATCCAAAGTCCAAACCCAAGAGGTGAAACCTTGAGCAAAAAGGAAAAAGTATAGTCCATTGTGCATCTTCACCGGAGAGGTCGAACTTCAAATGGATATATCTAGACCTGTCAAACGGGTCGGGCGGTCGGGTTTCGGGTTCGGTCATTTCGGGTTCGGGTAAAATACGGGTCGGGTGTATTTCGGGTTTGAAAAATACGGATTTTATACGGGTCGGGTTCGGGTCAAATACGGGTTATTAACGCACTTTACAAACATTAATTTTCTTTCCTTTTTTTTAATCATAAATACAATTTTATTCTTAATTTTCTTACTCATCTCATTTAATATATGATATTAGTGGGAATAAACATGTTTTATTTAATATATCTTTTAATTTACATTGATATTTTATTTCTATAGGAAGTACGAATATATATGACGAACTTTGACTCGATTTATTGATTTTTTTCTCATTATAATAATCATGTGATAAAAATATGATTTTAAAGATGTATATATAAATATTATATCTTAAAATTTTGAGAAAAAAAAAATTCTTAGTGTTTTTGAGAAACTTTATTGTATAATAGTAATATTTTTTTAATTTATCTATTTTCGGGCGGGTAACGGGTTCGGGCGGGTTTTGACCCAATATATTCGGGTTATTATCGGGTCGGGTCACTTCGGGTTTCGGTCATTTTCGGGCGGGTTTTTTCGGGTTTTTTTTCGGGCGGTTTCGGGTCGGGTTTTCGGGTCGGGTCAATTTTTGACAGGTCTAATATATCTAGAGTTCTAGACCTCGAATCGAAGCAATTCTAGTTGGAGGTGAAAGCTTATCTTCTTAGCTTTCCAACGACATATCACACGCCCCAATCGAAGATCAAATGAGAGAGTTATGGCCCTCTGAAGTCACAGGGCGAAATTTCACCCGATGAGAATTTGACCGGGCGAAATTTTGCCCGACGGTGTTCCTCCCCAGATTGCCATTTTGGACAAAAAGTTCATATGGTGAAATTTCACCCTATGAGATGACCAGGCGAAACGACCGGGCAAAATTTCGCCCGATGGAGAAAAGCGCCAAAAATGGCGATTCGAGAAGAAAATCTCACCGGGTGAAATTTCACCCGTTGGTGCTAATAACGTCAACCGCAGGGCAAAACTTCACCCTATGAAGACTCATTGGGCAAAGTTTCATCTCAAAGGACAAAGTCTCACTAATGGGCAAAGATTAGATTATGGGCTTTAAGATTGTGTGACCCATTAAGGGATTAATATATATAGATAACCTAGGGTTACATTTCAATTTGAGCCTTAAGTGTGCCTCTTAGGAGTAGGGTAGAAAACTCTCTAGTAGTAGTTTGTAGTAAGCTCTCTTAGTAAAAATCTCTACAAACAATTAGTAGATCTACTTAATATTAGTATAATTCTCCTATAATTAGTAGTAAAGCATCCATCTTTATTGAAGATTGTGGTTTAATTTGAAGATTCAAGGGTTTTAGAAGGGTTTATATGACAAAGATTCTTGTTTTATTTCTTGAAGATTCTTATTTCTCTTATTGAAGATTGAAGATTTATGCATGGATTAGTGACAAATTCTTGTATATTTCTTCCAAAATTCAATCTTTATATTAATCTTCATCTTCCTCTTTAATCTTCTCCTTAGTTGGTAAATTCTTTCCTCTCCCTTTTCTCCATTAGTATAATTTATTAGTGTAGTTTTTATGCATGCTTTAGACAACTTCTCTCTTATTAGTGTTTTATTGTTAATCATCATGACTAGTGAGTAGATTTCTTTGTTGGGGAATTAGGGAGGAGGATTTGGATTATTTTATTCAAAGGATGTTGGTGGATTGTTTACTTGTTAATTATCGATGTTAAGGTTTTTGTGTCTTTGTTGACTTAGAATCGCGACTTAGAACTCGTGGTAGAAATTACCTTAAATTGAGACTTACCCTTTCGTCGCGAAAGCGGGTTTAGGTAGGTTGGGTGAGGAAACCGAAAGGTGGCACTCTCCTTTTATACGTTGTAACAAAAACTCGATCCCGAGACTATTAGACCCCATTTCCGAATCCCGACTCTCCCCAACACCTTTCCTATTTATTGACCCTAGCCTTCGTAGAATAACTCGTTAGCAATAGTTAAACCTCTCTCGACCAAAACTCCCCATCTCAATCCCATCCACGATTTAACTATAGACTTGACCGACTACCCCTCGACCGTCCCTGTGGATCGATCCCGACTTGCCGCTACTACGTAGTAGTATTTCGAAGTTTATAAATATTGTTTGACCACGTTGGATAGGCGACAATTCGACGCGCATCAATTATTTGTATGAGACTTGCTCGGGTGTTGCCCGATATTATATCACCGACGCAAGGAGGTTTTATTGAGGGAAGGAGTATTGTGGAGAATGTGCTGATTTGTCGGGATTTGATTAAAATGTATAAGAGAAGCCATATCTCGCCTCGGTGCTTATTTAAGGTGGATATTCACAAGGCTTATGACAGTGTGGAGTGGAGCTTTGTGGATCAAATGCTGCGGGTGTTGGATTTCCCTGACCATTTCCGCGGACTGATTATGGAATGTGTGAAGTCGGTCTCCTATTCTCTTTGCGCTAACGGAGACAATTTCGGGTTTTTTCGAGGAAGAAGGGATTTGAGGCAAGGAGACCCAATGTCACCTTTGTTGTTCACAATATGCATGGAGTATTTCTCCCGTTTGTTGATTCATGGCACGTTGGGGAGGAAATTCAAGTATCACCCTAGGTGTGCGCCGATGAAGCTTACCCACTTGCTCTTTGCTGATGACTTGCTCCTTTTTTGCAAAGGGGAGACTGAGTCGATGGAATTCTTATGGCTGGCCTTTGCCAAGTTTAGCAGAGCTTCTGGTTTGACGATTAGTGTGGGTAAGTCCCATGCCTATTTTGCAGGAGTAGATGATGACAGGAAGGCCGCAATACCGCAATTCTCCGGCTGTGTTGAAGGTACTATGCCTTTTCGCTATATTGGATTGCCTATTCAATGTACGCGATTAGGTAAAGGTGATTGTGAAAAATTGTTAGCTCGAATTGTGTCGAGAATTTCTAGTATTGGTGCCAGGAAACTGTCTTATGCAGGTAGGTTGACTTTAGTTCAGGCTGTCCTATCTCAGCTGCACAATTATTGGGCTATGATGTTTATTATCCCAAAATATGTGATGGCTCGTATTGGATCTTTATGCCGCAATTTCCTTTGGAATGGTGGTATTGAAGGTACTAATAGAGCATTAGTGAGTTGGGAGAAAATTTGTTACCCCAAGGATGAAGGCGGGCTTGGTCTTAGAGACTTGGCAATATGGAATGAGGCAGCTGTGGCGAAATTGGCGTCGTGGGTTTTTGATCAGCCTGACCGGTTGTGGGTCTGGTGGGTCAATAGTATTTATCTGAAGGGGACCGCTTGAGGTGATTATCAGCCTAATACTGATGTCACCTGGGCGTGGAAGAAGGTTTGTCAGGCTAAAGAGAAGATAAAACATATGTATGTGAATGGGTTGTGGCATGGTACTCAGCCTGCCTATTCGGTATCAAGAGCCTATGAGGAACTCCGGAGTCATAAACCCCGGGTCTCGTGCGCAAGGCTGGTGTGGAGTGGGTGGAGTGTCCCTAGACATAGCTTTATTGCCTGGCTAGTTTTTAGGGGGCTCTAAACACGAGGAAAAAATTATTGAGGTTTGGGATTGCGGACTCAGACCTTTGTTATCTGTGTGAGTCACACGAGGAGACTTTAGAGCATCTGTTTTTTGGGTGTTGCTGGAGTTCTCGGGTGGTAGACATGTTGAGTGGGTGGGTGAAGAAAAGCATTCCGAGGAGTGGAGGATTGGCATGGGCGAGCGGCATAAGAGGAACGAAATTTCAATGCAACATTATCCGTGCCATGATCAATGCCACAATATATCATGTGTGGAGACGGAGAAAGTTGTGCAGAATAGAGGGGATGGTCCAACATCCGGAATATGTAGTCAAATTGATTAAGATGGACGTGCGCAATAGAATAATGTGTAACACTAGATATCCTCTGCTTGCTAAAAATGCTAGATGGCTACGTAATTTGATGTAGTCATATACTTGTAAATTGATTCGTCTGATTTAATATATACTTATCTTTCACCAAAAAAAGAAAATAACTGAGACTATATTCCTCACAAATAATATAAGAAAACAATAAATGGCCGAGACTTAGAGAGTTGTGAATAAAAAGGATATGAATATATGATTTTGGTTGAAATGAGTAAATCGTCTGATAATAATAAACCTTAAACTAATTCCACCGGTTCCACTTGGACTGTCCTGGAGGACTCATCCCTCTCTCAAAAAAATACAGAGTCTTCTTCTTCTTCTTTTATCTTTTTGCTGTAACCCTTTCCTTAATCCTCTTATCTTGACAGAAAACCCCTCTCTAAACCCTCCTTTACCAAAATTAAACAAAAAAAAAAAGAAAAAAAAAATAGTGAGAAACCCTTTAGCCTTAAAACGGCGCGGTGCATGTGTAGCAGGAGTACCCAACAGTTGGGCAGAGCTTCTTCTCGAGCTATAGCTATGGCTGTCTCTTATTCTTCCTCTTTTAAACCTTCTTTTCCTCCTCTCTTCTGGGCTTCTTCTTATCCTTCATCTCGTTCTATTCGTACCCGCTTCTTCTGTTATTCTCCACTTGCTCGCGAATGGTCTCTTTTCTTCCCTTTTTATTATGTATTTACTCTGCTTGTATTGCAATTCGCGGGAACTCTCGAGCCACTGGGTTATTTATTTATTTATTTATTTATTGGATTTCTCATTTCTGTTGATGGTAGGGTAAGTTTATTCGTGATTTATGGGGTGTTGTTGCTGGGAGTGGGCAAAATGAATGGTAGTGCTATTTATTTGTTGGGGGTGGGTAAGCAGTGTTTAAGGTGCAATTTGATGATAAGAAATAAGTCGCCATTGTGTCTAAGCCCTCTTTGGGTAGGAAATTAGGAGGGAATGGGGGCGGGACAGGACGAGGCTAGGCCAGGAGAAATGGGGTAATGCTGATATCCTTTGAGCCTTCTTTGGAGCTGTTAACGGAACAAGGAAAATTGTCCCCGTCCCCATCCCCATCCCCGTCCCTTTTTATTGTATGCACATCCATCCAGACAAGTGGTTTGTTATTTCTTGTTGATAGTCGACAAATTATGATTGTGCATTTGGGCTCCCGTGATGATGTCAATTTTTGGTGGCTGCCTGCTTATTTGGTGCACTTGATACTACATACTGCCCGCCCAATTTACCTCCGATTATGTGTTATTTTGGGAGTTTCTTGTTGAAGGCAGGGTAATTAGGTGGTGCACACTCAAGACTCAAGACTCTATGTTAGTCATTGTACCTTGTGTTAGCTCTTAGCCTGCGATGCCATTATATGTTTATATAGTACAATTGTGTAATTAAACACAGTAATGTTTAAGTGCTGTTAGCTTGGAAAGGCATTATTAACATTTCCATTACTTAAAGTATCCTAATTGTTACAGGGAGGACCATATACGCCAGCAGCGGAAGTACGGACTTTCCCATAATGATGATGAATTATGGACCCGATCCACAGAGTCAAGAAGTAAATATGAACCACCCATGTGTACTTTGAGGCAACCTACAACTAACTCAACTAATGCTTTTCCAGTAGATTCTATGCCTCCATGTAATGTTTGTTGTCTTTCATAATTAGGTTTTATGCCTCCATGTTATGTTATCTGTCTTTCATATAATCAGGTTGTTCATGTACTATATATATTTTTTTTAAATTCTTTATTATTTGCTTCATTCGATTTGAAACACACTTCACAGCCGACAACAAATAACTCTATTTTGTGGGGGAGCCTCTCTGGAGGCAATTTTTTTTTGGGGGGGGGGGGGGGGGGTTATTCTTTAGAACACCTATGATAGCATAGGGACATCAGGTTTTGCCATAATTTATGGGTGAGGGAATAGACCTCTGAATAGCTTCTTGTTGATAGCACAGGGACATCATTTTTTGCCATAATTTATGGCTGAGGGCATAGACCATCTTGAATAGGTTTGCATCTCATTTTTGAGGAGTAAATATCGTGAACCATGCGATGAAAATTCACATGACAGCCTTGCTCACTTGTTGCTATTCTTAATCTAGGGAGATTGTCAAGACAAATGCGATACGAGGAGCATGGACAACCAAAGGTGGTCACAGGTTCCGAAAAAAGTCTTTGGAGACAGAACACCGAGGAAGTAAAGACCAGTAAATTGTGCTTCAGCCAAAGTGTGGTAGAGGTTCAAAGATCGCCTTCTAAGGTCGCAAAAAAGCCCCCCAAGGTCTCTGTAATTGAAAGCATAAAAGAGAACTCTAGGTCTGTTGGCATCCTTTCCAGAACTGGTCCTCCTCATATTTCTGCTGCAGCCTTGACAATTGAACCTGATTGTAGCCCAGTTGAAGCACATGAACAGCTGCATGCTGGTAGCCTTTTCTTTTGTTCTTGTGTGTGGTGGCTGTTAGTATTTTTTGCCATTGTGGTTCTGGATAGGACGATCAACAAAGGACACAATGATTTAAAGTATGAATTTTAATCCTTGACAGATGCTACTAAAAGGAGTCTCAACTCTGATGGTGTCCTGATGGAGAAAGCCAATGGTGTGTTATTGTCACAAGGCAAAGATAATGTGCATCAGAAGTCTGTTAATGCTGATTGTAGTGCATTTCCCGAGGGTGAAGTTATGGCTCTATCTGCTAATGGTCTTTCATCATCTGAAGTGTGCGACGATTATATTATATCTCAGGAAAGAGATGCTGATAACCAATCTAAACTACGCTGGAGGCTTTGTAGCATCTTTAATAAAGTTCTTATAGTTGATAATATTACTACTGCTAGAATGGTTGTGCATAAGCTTACACATGAATACAAGCACTATGTACATGCTTGTGATACTGAGGTATGTTAGTACCATTGAATTTATAAAGTTCTCAAACTAATGCTTTGTTTGTATAGAAGGATTTGAAAGGAAAGGGAGGAGAGGGATTTGGAGGAGACAATTTCCCTCGTTTGGATAGCAAAGTGAGGTTGGAGAGATTTGAGGGGAGGGAAATTGGATCCCTCCCACAAAGCAAATTATTTCCCCTCCAACATGGGAAAGATTTGGACGGAAAACTACCACCATTTTCCCTCCCTCCCCTTCCCTACATTTCCTTTCTCTCTTTCCCCCTCCCCTCTCTTTCCTTCCATTTTTGTTCTCCAAAGGTGTAGGAGTTATAATACTCCTTCCATCCTATTTATATCGTTTTCAGATGACTTTGTGGTCAATGATGTTAACTTTCACTTATTTTCTATCACAATATACATGGGTTTGTCACATACCATTCTCTTTAAAGAGTACATGCTGCACAGTTCATTCTGGAGTCTAAATTGTTGTATAAGCTGTCGGAAATCATGGCTAAACCTACCTTCTTGAGGGGGAGCGGAAAGTATGTCTTTTGCATTGCACATACCATTCTAACAAGTTAAACCAGGATCACATATTTACGATCTTACACAACTCTGTGGATCATATATGTAGCTTATGATATCTTGCAGTTGTCATAATTCATATTGTACTTTCTTGTGTGTCTATTTATGAAACATTTGTATTATGTTTCGAATTTCTCAATATTGGTATTACTGATTGGCCCTATATATGTCATATTGTCATGATAGGTATCCAAGATCGATGTAAAGCAGGAAACACCTGTAAATCATGGTGAAATTATCTGTTTCAGTATCTATTCTGGAAAAGATGCGGACTATGGAAATGGGAAAACGTGTATATGGGTAGATGTGTTAGATGGAGGTGGGAAGGATATTCTGGCTGAATTTGCTCCATTCTTTGAAGACTCGTCAATTAAAAAGGTAAAATTTTACATGCGGTTTCTCTTAGAGAGACATCCATCTTAAGATTAAAACGGGTCAAATCGCATCTCACTTAGATAAGTAAGATCAATTTTTTGTTAGTTTGTAGGCATATGCCTTTTGTCTCATCACCTGTTTAAGTTTAAGACAAATATACGTGTCTTAATTAAGAATTTGTGAAGTTTTTATACATTTAGTATTGGTATATAATATTTGGTGCAACTCTTAAAAATTCTAAAAGACAAAATAAAATGTCTGTTTAATGTTTTTCATCGCTTCTAAAACAGCAATAAAATCTAAGGTTTGTATTGCACTTCTGTAAATTTGCTCCAATATTCCATCATTTGTATTGCCATTAAAACTGGTGTTTTCAGTCTACTTTCTCTTGGCTGCATACTTCTTAACTATTTTTTCCTTCAAACTTTGTACTCTCCTTAATGTTTCTCTCCTCTCTCTTCTCCTTAGGCCTTTCCTTTACAACATTTCTCCCTTTCACTTCTTGACTTACCTTATCTTTTCTATTTAATTTTCCTTTTATACAGTTTCTTGTACTACCACCTCACATTAACGGATCTATATGACTATTCATGTTAGCCAGTCTTAAATGTTTTAGAACTAACGCTACGTTTGGATACAAAAAATGGAGGGAGAACGAGGTCTCTCCAGATATTTCCCATATTGGAGGGATTTTTAATTAGGCCTGGAGGAGGGAAAATGGACCCCTCCACTTCTCCATTACAATCCCGGATCTCCATTACAATCCCGGAATCATAACTTTCTTATGAGACAAGGGATTTTGTCCATATCCCTTTACCTACAAAGGCCTCCATCCAAATGATAGGCAGGGAAGGGTTAGCATGAACTTTTTAACATGTTTAGTTACCGCTTTTTCAACATTATGTAGGTCTGGCACAACTACAGCTTTGATTGCCATGTTGTAGAAAATTATGAATTCGAGTTATCAGGATTCCATGCTGATACAATGCACATGGCACGACTGTGGGATTCCTCCAGACGGACAGAGGGTGGCTACTCTCTTGAGGCTCTAACAAGTGATCCAAGGGTCATGAATGAGAGCACGATGTTCGAAGAGGAAGACTTGATAGGTAAAATATCAATGAAAACCATATTTGGAAGGAGAAAGATGAAAAAAGATGGGTCTTTGGGGAAAATTGTCTCTCTTCCTTCCGTTGAGGAATTACAGATAGAAGAAAGGCAACCATGGATCTGTTATTCTTCTTTAGATTCCATGAGTACTTTGAAACTATATGAGAGCTTAAAATCCAAGTTATCGAAAATGCCGTGGGTAATGAATGGTAAATGTAAGGGGAATATGTTTAACTTTTATGAAAACTATTGGCGGCCTTTTGGCAAACTTCTTGTGCAAATGGAAACTGAAGGAATGTTAGTAGACAGAGCATATCTTGCAGAGGTTGAGAAGGTGGCTATTGCTGAGCAACGAATTGCCGCCGACCGTTTCCGGAATTGGGCATCTAAGTATTGCCCAGATGCTAGGTATATGAACGTGGGGAGTGATACCCAACTAAGGCAACTCTTTTTTGGTGGAGTTTGCAACAGGTATTTCTTTTCCCCTTTTTCTTTTGGTCTTCTTAGTCTTCTTTGAACTGTTTTGAAGTATTTGGACCCCTTTTTTTTTTTAAGAAATTTAATTAATCATTGAAACCCATCCGACAGTTAAGAGACTATGTCAAAACTGAATCTGTACATGTCCAAGTTAGAATCGACAGCTTTTGTAATGTGTAAATTACTAAATTTAAATGAGATTTGCTTCTGGGTATTATCTACAATATTGTTGCTGTTCATCATTCAACATTATTTGAGGGAATTTGCTTATCTAATACTACTATGTACATCATTCAACATTATTTTTTTTGCACATGAGGGTCACACCCTTGGTGTCCCTTAGTTAAGATTTATCTTACTTGTAACAAAGTATGAGGTTCATTCATGGGGGGTTTTTAAGGGGTGCATGGGGTGCGCCCACACCCCCCAAATTTAAGAAATAAGAATTTTAGTGCTATAATGTATCATAGTGATAGAGTTGGTTTAATGGTTAGATACATGGTATGTATGAAAGAGGTCATGAGTTCTATCAAACATTTTTGGTTCTCCTATTTTTTTGTTTATGTCAATACAAAGTGGGTCATCTTTCAACAACAACAACAACAACAACAACAAAAAAAAAAAAAAACACAAAAAAAACAAAAAAAAAAAAAAACTTATTTTTAGGTTTATCTAAATACAAAATGAACAATTTTTAACACAAAATGGCACGATTGCCCTATTGTTGAACCATTAATAAAAACATGCCAGTGTTCATATTTTCATGTCAAGAATAGTTTTTTTTTTTGGATTTTTCAAAAATATTGTTGTATTCACTTGTATCCATGTACTAATGAACATGTTTATTATCTAAAAAAATCTAATAAAAAACTAGTTTGTTCTTATAAATGATTATTCTTTTTTACCAGCGTAACTTTTAGATAATCAGTCTCATCATAGTTGCGAGAAATTTTTATCGCTTTAATAAGAGGCTAAAGAGAAATATATATGCAAAAATTGTGGTAGTAATTAAGCTTTAGCCTTTTTTTTGTGTTTAAATTTGAATCTTGATGTCAAAATTAGAATATTCTTCCACTTATCGAATCTCACGTGATGGGTTTGTTTTCCGCATCCCTAAGTGAAAATCCTAGAATCGCCACTGGGTTCATTTGATTTGATATTTAGCAATGAAGATTTGACATCTCTTGCAAACCATAGAGATGACCACCAGGTCCGCGACTAGACTCCAACATTGAACCTGTGTTTCATTATTAATAAATATGATCTCTAGTTTAAAGGTGAGATGTTTCTGTTATTCTTATTGAGAAATGTCATGGACTCATGGCTATCTGGTGGTTTTCTGTATCTCATAACAGGAAGGACCAAAATGAGTTTCTTCCCACTGAGAAAAAATTTAAAATTCCGAATACTGATAATGTAATTGAAGAAGGAAAGAAGGTTCCGAAAAAGTTCCGTGATATCACATTGTACAAAATTGGTTCTCGGTTAGAGACTGAGTTGTACACGGCAAGTGGATGGCCTTCTATGAGTGGAGATGCTCTAAAGGCTCTTGCTGGGAAGGTATCAGCAGAATATGATTATACTAGTGAGGCTTCTGATCTTGAAGCATTGGATGCTTCACAAAACTCGACAAGTAAGGATGTGGATATATCTGCTTATGGAATGGCTTATGCTGCCTTTGACGGAGGACATGAGGGAATGGAGGCCTGTCATGCGATTGCTGCTTTATGCGAAATGTGCTCTATTGACTCATTGATATCAAATTTCATACTTCCCTTGCAGGTATATACACTGTTCCCAAACTGCATGACTGTATCCATGCACATTACTCTATGTAGTATAAAGGTAAAACAGTCCAAGCAATCAGACTTAGCATAAATCTCACCGACCAGTCTAGCACCTGAAAATCTAACCGACCAGTCTTCGGGGAAGTATTCGGTTCTATTTGCACTTCTGTTTGGTGGTTCTACCTTCTTTTGGTGGTGTGCCTGTGCGTGAATGGTTGAAATTTTATCATTACAACAAGGGAAAAAATACTGTAGCCATCAAGTTTCTTTTACCTGAAATTTAGACAATCAATTACTCCGTAAATCATTAATCAAAGAAGAGGGCAGTAAATCAACATTTCTCACTGCAGTCAAGTTTTTAACATCAAAAATTTGGCAATGAAATGAACATTCTTACATGAAGAGCAAGTTCATTATTGTTTTACTATTCTGTGACATGTATGGCAAAAAAAAAAGTTGTCTGAACATGACTTATGGAGTCATGGTCAAACCGCAATGTCGGTCAACAAATTTAGCAAGAATTTCAAAGCATAGGAATTTGGCGTTTCAAAGCATAGGAATTTGCCTTTTTTCCCCTTTTTCATCATAAGAAAAGATAATGTGCTTTATGTAGAAACAAACATAAACTTCTAAAAACTTTGTTTCAACAACACAACTGAAAAAAGACTAACTTCGAAAAGATCTGGGTTGGCTACCACGAAAATTTGTTAAAAATGTTGATAAGAGGTAAAACATATTTCAAGAAGGGTATTACTTTTTTGTACTTCAACATCACTCAATCATACTTAAAAATTACTACCCTACCCCTCTCATTTCCTCCTCCCCACCTAAGTTTCTAGAGAGAGTGAAAAATATATCCCAAACTTCATCTTCCTCCACCTTCTAGCCACCGCACTGCGTTTTTTTAGATCGATAATGTTATTATTTTATCAAGAAATTCTTCAGGTAGAATGATGTTATGTTTTACTCCGTATTTAGTATTATATCATAATTTTTTCTCTAATTTTTATTTTTAGTATTAGTATTATTATTGTTTCCATATTTTCAATGGAGTCAGGCTCATCACTCTTGGTTTTGGATTATGGAATAAATCAAAATGACTTAGTAAAGTGGTTACACTTCTTTCTCTTGTGAAGTAGCGGTCATTAAATGATGTTCTTGACGTAATTTTCATCTTGGGTCATTCGGAAACAACCTCTTTGTGTTGCTAACACAAAGGTAAGGCTATGTACCTCTTTGTGTTGCGGGTGCCATTGAGGCACCGAGGTGATGTTGTTGTTATAGTATTAGTATTATTATTGTTGATTGTGTTGTTGTAGTGTTAGTATTATTATGGTTGGTTATGTTGTTATTACTATTAACTAGTATAGACCCCGTGCAATGCACGGTATTTAAAATAATTTTATCTTATAAAATATCTCATTTAAAGATTTAAAATAAGAAATTCATTATTTTATATTAACTATTTACCAATAGTGTACTTTAGATACATAATTTTTTTTAATAGCAAAACTAATCAAAATACTTAGTCTTAAAATGCATTAAATAAAGTGTAATTAATGACAATGTTGCTTATATAAATCATAAATAATGTTTAATATAATTAGAATAGTAAGGACAATAATTTTAAAATGGTTTTCTTGATATATTTTTGAAAACTATGTTGATATAATTTTAGAATATTAAGGACAATATTTGTAAAAATTGGTTTCTTGATATATTTTTTGAAAACTATGTTAATATAATTAGAATATTAGTCAATATTTTTAAAGTTGGTTGGAACTGTCTTATTAGTCTATACCTGAATGATACTTGTATCTTGAGATTCTGTGAAAAAGTCAAATCATAAGATAAGTTAATGTGTAGTGAAGGTTCGAAAATATACATGCTGAATACGTGTTGTATTTAATTTAATACCTTCTCATCAAGTAGGATCATTTCAATCCGACTAAATTCATTTGGATTATTATTCCAAGCCGGTACGGAATACATCCTAATGACTCTTACCCTGATTCTCCATGTTTCCTCGGTGTCATTAATGTCACCGACCATATTGAAACGTCGGGATTGAGAGACAACCATTTTTTGGGTATAGTGTAAATAAAATTAGAAGATTAGAAAATTAAAAGATTATTACGTATACTATAGAAGATAAGCTAGAATGATGTTTGTATGTGTATTGTAGTTCTTCTATTAATATAGAAGATTATAAAATTAAAAGGTTATTACGTACGGAACTAAATATGAGTTAGGTCACTTTCAATTATATGACATATATATAATCAATCTAATCAATCAATTAATTGCACAATTTAATCAATCAATCAATTAATTAGTACGATATATAGAATAATTAAGATTGTACTCCGTATATGATATATGGAATAAGATTGTGCATATCATAATAGTATGACATATCATAACAATATAGAGAAATAATTATAATAATTTCATTTAGTATAGACTCAAATAACAAAAACGTATCTAGACGGAAGCTAATTTTATGAAAAAAATGTACCCAATTAATGACAATATAAATGTTATGTACCCAATTATAACAATATATTATTCTATATATCATACTAATCAAATATACTGTTTATCAATCAATTAACAATATATACTAATTAATTATACTGATCAAATATACTGTTAATAATCTAATCAATCAATTAATTGCACAATTAATCAATCAATTAATTAGTATAATATATAGAATAAGATTGTATATGATATATATATGAAATAAAGATTGTGCATATCATAATAATATGACATAATTATATTAGTAACAAATTCGGTATACCGAATATGATTATGTTAGATATTATGTATACCTAATATATAAATAACGGTTTTTCTAACATGTGCCCACTGGGCACATGTTAATAATCTAATTAAGGGAACATTTACCATGATATTATCCTGAGAAGTTGAAATATTAAGCTTTAGTTACCATACTTATACGATATCAATTTTAATCTTGCCCGAATTAACTTATTAACGTGTGCCCAGTGGGCACACGTTAGAAAAACCGTATAAATAATTATAATAATATCTTCTAGTATAGACTATGATTACACTGTAACTCGGCTCCCCTCTAACTTCTTGTAATTTATTTTGGTTTTTTTTAATGCAAGTTCCATTTAAAAAAAAAAAAAAAAAAAAAAAAAAAATAATAATAATAATAATAATAATAATAATTATTATTATTATTATTATTATTATTATTATTATTAATATGCACGGGTAATTTCGATGTAAACCCAACCAAATTATATAAGCCCAAAAATAGGCCCATATGATAGTAGGCGGTAAATTTTTGTAGAATTGTTATTTGGTTAGTGGAAAGGAGATGTAAAATATTGTACGGGATAGTGCAATATCCTATTAACAAAAATAATGCAGCTATTTGGTTAAAACGGAATACAATATGTTTATACTTTTTTTTAAAAAGTTGATCATACATTCCATATTAAATATTGTATGTGATATATTTCATTTAAAACATGTGATTTTCGTAATCAATGTAATCAATCAGATTTCGTTAATTACATACTTTCTGTGATGTATAGTTTTATGTGTGATATAGTGATATTTAAATCAGTAAGATGTTAAAGTGTAGTTGGAGAGGAGAAGGGTCACACACATGAGGTCAAGGGTTCGATTCGCTCCTAGCTCATTTGGTCTATTTTTTTTATTTTTATTGTGGATAGCTTTAGGCGGGAAAATATATGAGTTGTGTTATTTGGTTAATGGAAAGAGGGATTTCAATTCTATTTTTATTATTAATATAATATTTCTTTTACTTTTATTTGGGAAAACAATTTTTTTTTCTAATTTATTATTATAAATTTTTCCCCCATGCTGCCCGCCTTGCCACCACTCTCCCACCGCCCCTAAACCCTAATTATTAGAAAAAACCTTAATTATGAAAAAGTAAATTTGTATAACAATTATTACTCTACGAAAAAGATTACCGAATTATAATCCATAATGAAGTCGCAAGTATGATTGATTGATTTATTGAAATGTTGATATTTAAGTAGAGATTTTGATTTTTTGAAAAAAATTGGTTTAAAAGAGGAAAAAAGTTAATGAAAGTTGTTTTAGAATATAAAAGGGTAAATCGGAAAATTTAGGAAATTTCAGGTATGAAAGAGTAATACAACAACAACAACAACAACAACGGAGCCTTAGTCCCAAAAGATTTGAGATCGACTAACATGAATCTATATTCAAGTTGTCATCCATAAAAATAACATATAAAAATAAAAAGAAAAGCGAACGATAAAATAGAATAATACGTAATAAAAATACACTTTCAAACGCAAAATTGAATTGAAAGAACTAATAATAAATTTTAAAGGCTTGCAAACCCCGTACTAGAAGGAAAAGAAAAACAAAACAAAAAACAAAAAAAAAGATAAAAATACTTTTTGAAAAATAAAATAAAAGAATTAAGAATAAATAAAAAGAACAAAAGGATAGACCTCAAATATCTTCCCCCCACACCATCCTATCCAACGTCATATCTTCTCCAATCGCAAAATTGAGTTTAATGCATTAATAATAATTGTATGGCTGCATGGTACCTCTATGTTTTTTCACATTCTACATGGTAGCCTTCATTTTGGTCAAAATATTTTTGACTTACGATAAGTCTTAGCTATAAATTCCAAAAGAGACAATTTTGATTTTAAACCGAAGATTTTTACGAACGATCAATTTGGACAAATATCATCACTTTCGAACCACGGGACAAAAAGTTACTCAGTCAAAGTTTATTGACTGAGCATAACTCTTAGGCCCTGTTCTCCTGGACTTATAATGACTGAACTTAACTGAATTGAATTGAAAGTGTCTGAACTGAACTGAATGAGTCTCAACTGAACTGAATGAGTCTGAACTGAACTGAATGGGTCTGAACTGAACTGAATGAGTCTGAACTTAACTTAACTTAACTAAAATAAATAAATAAATAATAATAATAATAATAATTAACAATAATTGTTATTATTATTATTATTATTATTATTATTATTATTATTATACTAAATATTATTATTAATGACAAATAATAATAATAATAATAATAAAATAATAATTAATAAAATTAGTAAATAATAGAAATATTATTATTATTATTTATTAATAATAATAATAATAATAATAATAAAATTAATTAATTAGTTAATATTAATATTAATAATATTAATATTATAAATAATAAGTATTATTAATGTTAATATTAATAATAATAATAATAATAAATTAATAAATTTTAATTTTAATATTAAAATTAATATTAATTAATAATAATGATTAATAATTAATAATAATTATAATAATTAACAATAATTGTTGTTATTATTATTATTATAATAATACTAAATATTATTATTAAAGACAAATAATAATAATAATAATGATAATAAATAATAAAAATAATTAATAAAAGTATTAAATAATAGAAATATTATTATTATTATTTATTAATAATAATAATAATAATAATAATAATAATAAAATTAATTAATTAATATTAATATTAATTAATTAATTAATTAATTAATTAATTAATATTAATTAATTATTAATAATATTAATATTTCTATTAATATTAATATTATTATAAATATTAAGTATTATTAATGTTAATATTATTATTATTGATTATAATAATAATAATAATAATTAATTAATATTAATAATAATTAATTAATATTAATTTTAATATTAATTAATAATAATAATTATTAATAATATTATTATTATTAATATTAATATTATTATAAATGTGAAGTATTATTAATATTATTATTATTATTAATTATAATAACAATAATAATAATAAAATTAATTAATTAATTAATTAATAATATTAATATTTTTATAAATAAGACGGAGTAAGTATTAATAATAATATCACTATTATTATTATTATTATTATTAATAATTATTAATTATAATATTAATAATATTAATATTATTATACTTAATTGTAATAATAATAATATTATTATTATTAATGTGTCTGAACTGAACTGAACTGAATTTGTCTGAACTGAACTGAACTGAATGTGTCTGAACTGAACTGAAACTGTCTGAATATAAGTCCAGGAGAACAGGGCCTTAGTACAAGTTTCGAAATTGGAAAATAAAAATTCTCAAATTGAAGATCTTGTAAAGACAATGAATTCAGAGAAAATATCGTCATTTAGAAAATGTAAAAACACAGGGTTACCATGTAGAATATCCCTAAATTTTAAAAGCTTACGAGACCCCAGATTAAAAAAAAAAAAGAAAAAAAAAAGAGGAAAATAGTTTTTGAAAAATAAAATAAGAATAAATAAAAAGAACAAAAGGATAGTTCTCAAATATCCTCCGCCGCCTGAATCCTCTACCTCCGCACAGTCCTATCCAACGTCATATATTCTCCAATCCCAAAAGGTATGAAAGAATAATGCTTAAGTGTAAAAAAGTAATTCTGTTCAAGAATCCTTGACCAGTCAAATGACTTCTAAATTTCCAGTGGTTACCGAAAACTGATATTTAACAGTTTAACCTTCATTTCAAAAGGATAAAAAAATGCGAGAAGGATTTTCTTAGATTGTGCATCAATTATATCAGGTCTCTCACTTCCTTTCTCTCATCATTAGATTGTGTGTGTATCTTAGGAGAGTGTATTTGTCTGACCTTTATTTTCATGAGCTGAGGAGTGATCATGCTGTTGCTAATTTCAATTTTAGCTACTTTTCAGTTATGCACTCTATATGCATGATGATGTTGATTCCTCTATATGGCTTGAATATTCTTTTTCAGTTATTCCTCTTTTGTAAACAGAAGTCTCAGTAGTTGTTATGTCCTTCAGGGCAGTCATGTGTCAGGGAATAATGGGCGTATTCATTGCTCATTGAACATAAACACAGAAACGGGCCGGTTATCTGCTAGGAGACCAAATCTGCAGGTAGCTATCATTTGTATGATGATGATTCATCTGAACTTTATTTTGTGTTACTGAATTTGTATCAAGGTCTGGTCTATGTTAATCTGGCTCGGTGGCGACTGTCAAATGCCACTTGGTGCTGAATGTTTGGCGCAGCTGTTTCACGAAATAGTTCCACGTTTTGGTGTAGAATAAGGTGCCAAAATATTGTGTTCTTTCCAGCAGGTATGCTGCTGCAAAGAAGTAACATGGGATCTGGTTTGATGATTTTTATATTGTATAGGTATCCATAAGGACCTTTCTTATTCATTTTACCTATTTCTCTGTCTCCCCCTCTCTCTCAACTATTCTCCAGAACCAACCTGCTCTAGAGAAAGATCGATATAAAATTCGCCAGGCTTTTGTTGCTGCCCCCGGAAACTCACTGATAGTTGCTGATTATGGACAGGTCGACAAACTGTTCCTCTCTTAATTCCTTAGCTATTCAAATATCTGATTTCCAATTATAATGTAGTTCGTTTGTTCCCTGTGACAGTTGGAACTTAGGATTCTTGCACACCTTGCAGACTGTAAGAGTATGAAAGAAGCATTTGTGGCTGGTGGCGATTTCCATTCCAGAACCGCAATGAATATGTATCCATATATTCGGGAAGCAGTAGAACAAAATGAAGTAATTCTAGAGTGGCATCCACAACCTGGTCAAGAAAAGCCTCCTGTTCCTCTGCTTAAGGTAAATGAAATTCTTGCCTTAGTTTGGTGATACATCTTTATATCAGTTGAGAATACTTGGTCTATAAACATATATGATGTACGTGTTAGGTTTTATCTGTGTTCAAACTTCAAAGTTTGGCTCGGGAATTCTTGTTTAGGTTAATTGTTGCTGTTTGATTTGAGGAGAATCCATAGATTTGTGATTAGTGTTGCATGACTTAAAGTACATTTCATCCGTTGATCATTTGCATTGCTCTTAGGATTCGGGATTCAATACCCTTAAGCGAGGAGTCCAGTACACTATAATTCTGTCAGGCCAGTATAACTCTTTGACAACAAGCAAATACAAATGAAGAAAATATCTCGTTGTAAGAGTGTAAATCGTAGAAGGACAACATGTTCTTTTAGAAATTTTTTCAAGGGGTTTCAATGATTTTAGAGGAAATTAATTGAGAGCCCTTAGCCCAAAGTTTAGGCCCTTTACAACCAACCAGATACAATGAGTGTCCAACTATTATTGGAAATAAATATGACATTTTTTTAACACAATTGCAGCAAAGAGAAAACTTTTGGTTGATGGTGACCCATTCGATGACTTTTAGTTGATGGGTAGGTTCTTAACTTGCAATGTTGCAATACATGACTAACCTTTGTGGCTTGGTATTGATTAATCCAATCTCGCTCGGGGCTTGAACTTTTCAGATTGGTTTGACTTAGCTTGAGGCAAGCTTTGACTGAATCTGTTTTAGGGCTTGTCAAACGGGGTTCAGCTAACTTATACCCCCTCACTACCTTAGAAAACCTCATGCTTGTATGTAAGGAAACTTAAAATTCTTGTTATGTCCGTGTCTCAGCCAAAACGCGTTGTGGATTGACGAGTTACATGTAATTCTGTTTCATCTCTCTCAATTCACGTTAATGGCTTAACTATTTCTTAGGATGCTTACGGATCTGAAAGAAGAAAGGCAAAAATGCTCAATTTTTCAATTGCATATGGGAAAACTCCCATGGGGCTGGCTAAAGACTGGAAGGTATCTTTATTATTCGCCTCTCTCTACCTGCTGAATTGTTGCGAGAATTTATGTGCCGAGTAATACTCTGTCTGATCTTCTCTTGTTGTGTATAAGCTAAAGATCTGAAATCACACATTTGGCTTTACCCTTGGTTTGGAGGGGGATTAGGCGGGCAGGAGACAATTTCCCATGTTTGGTTAGCAAAGTAGAGCCCCCACCCCTTCTCTTCCTACCTTCCCATTCCCCTCCGTTTTTGGCATTAAAACAAGGTCGCAGAGTTGGAAATTACCTCCCATTTAGACCAAACTACCTACTTTTAACATTCCCTTTCATATTTGTGGGACATGGATAGTTTGATATAGATTTGGGGGGAGTATGTTTATGATTTATTATTTCATTTTTCTTCTGCAGGTTTCTGTTCAAGAGGCAAGGGAAACTGTTGATCTGTGGTATAGAGAACGGCAGGAGGTGTTGAGATGGCAAAAGGCAAGGAAAAAAGAAGCCTTGACGCATGGTTGTGTTCATACGTTGCTAGGCAGGGCTCGTCGCTTTCCATCAGTAGATCATGGCTCTTCCTTACAAAAGGGTCACATCGAACGTGCTGCTATTAACACACCTGTGCAGGTTATTTTTCTGTTGTACTTGTGTGGTCTTCCATGCAGCAATAACAACATCAAAGGCTTTGTCCTAAACTAGACTGTCACCTCAAGAGTTATGGCTAAAAATATTCATATACTATAGGATAAGAGAGTAAACTTAGAAAAGTAGGCAAGTGATAGTGAGAGAAGTGGAGAGAAACCTAATGAAAAAGAAAACAAAGGTGAATTAAAAGGAATATCGATGTAATTTAGTCTAATCCATGCCACAGATTCTGTTCTTCCCATTCTATCCAAAAATTATTCTCCCTCCAATCAATTCAACTCCAAACACACCATTTACATTTTTGATACTATTCATGAATCATGAGTGGAGAGTATCTTTGTTATTTTGTACTCCCTCCACCATTTTTATTCTTTCTACTTTCCTTAATGGATTGTCCATCTTTAAACTTACTACCTACAAATTTTCCTTTTTTGGTTGATTTTTGTGGTCAATATCATTTCTGACCCCACATTTCCCTCAACTTTCATTTTCCACCGTATATTTTATTCTTCCCTTGATACTTGGTCCACCTCCCCATGAAGTTTAAATATGGATGGAGGGAGTACAACGTATAAGAGAAAATATAGGTATGTGGGATCTTGTTTGATTCATCTCTATAAACACAATAAGAGTATCAAACTTCTATACTCCCTAGTCCCTCCGAGTTCCTATTATTGCCCCCATTTACTTTTTGGGTGAAAAATAAGGAAGGGAAAATGAGTGGTTAAAAAGAAAAGAAGGAAGAGAGAGAAATGAGTGAGTGAATGTGAACCACACATTTATGTCCTAAAATGGAAAGTGGGTAAAAGATTAAACTCAGCCCAAAAAGGAAAATGGGGCAATGATAGAAACTCGGAGGGAGTATTTTTTATAATGGAAAATTAAAGATACTTTACAAAGTGTGCATTGGTAAGTGTGATAAAATGAGATGGTGTGTTCGGAAATGAATGGGGGAGTATTACTTTTGACACACACTTCATTTGTCTGTCACGGCATGATTTTTTGACATTCTCCTTCCAAATCCTTGAAAGCTTTCACCTTTTTGAATATATGTGGAGTAGTTTTTAATAAATGTGGAAGCTTTCAAAGCTTCAGAGGGAGTATTATCTAGGCCATAGCATGGAGATTTTACACAAAATAGTTGTATGACTTGTATCTGGCACTTTACCCCTTAGCTACGTCATTTGCTTGTAACATATTCCAACCATAGTTCCCTTGATTGCAAGAAGACACTATCACTTTCAATCACTTCTATCTAAATTTCTTAGGTGTTCTCTAACCTCCCACAAGTCACAGACTCACAGTACAATCATTTTGTCATCCTGAAGGCTACTAACAGCTGCGTGCCGGCATCACTTGGTCTTTGTATCAAGTGCCAACAAAATATTCTTGATACATCATATATGGACTTTTTACTTTGTTTCATCCTTGTTTTTTGTTTGTGTAATTGTGTATGCCATCTGTGTCTTACTTGGAAATTTATTCCGTTTTCTCGGCACTTTTGATCACCCATATCTATGGTTTATTGGTGCTCCCTTACCCTGACAAACTCCCAAATATCATCATTTCACCATTCTTCAGGCTACTGATGGGTGCATCATTAGGTCTTGATGTGACATGGACCAACTTGCCCAGTTGCTCTCAACCTATGGACTTCTTGAGTCTTTTTTCCATCCCTGTTTCCGGTTCTTGTAGGTCAACTATTACATATTCGGAAAGTGATTTCGTTTTCACGGTTCTTAGTAAATGACATGTGTAGGGAAGTGCTGCTGATGTCGCTATGTGTGCCATGCTGGAAATAAAGAGAAATACTCGCCTGAAAGAGCTTGGATGGAAGCTGCTTCTCCAGGTTCAGTTGGATAATGTTCTAGCTTCACTTTATTTTTATAGTTTATCCCATTTCATTACAAATGGCAACACGATTAACCAACGCAAAGGAGCTTTTATGAAACGGTCTCTGCATACAACCTAGCCATTTAATGTTATATTTTTTTCATTTGATGATGTGGTTATTAAATTTGTTGTATACATTCAGCCATCTCACACAAGACTCACCAGTTAAGGGATGCTCCCAAAATTACTCGTGTACTTTTTCCTTATCGTCCTACAATGGCACTTTCTTTGTGCAGGTTCATGATGAAGTGATATTGGAAGGCCCTTCGGAATCTTCAGTAGAAGCGAAGGCTCTAGTAGTGGAATGTATGTCAAAACCATTCGTGGGGAAAAACATTCTCAGTGTTGAGCTAGTTGTTGATGCCAAATGTGCTCAAAACTGGTATGCTGCCAAATAAGTTACCCTCTGGGGTTAGGCACTCACTTTAAGTTCTCCAAGGAAACTTGTAAAATGCCAATGGTTTGTGATGGCAACGTTGGGGGGGGAGGGGGGGGGGGGGGGGGGGGGGGGTGCCGGTCGGCCCCAATGTTGCGCGGACACGTGAGGCAGTTGTATATATAGAAGCGTAGAAGATATGGGTGGATGTACTGACCTGAAGATCCCTCAAAAGAGAGGTTGGTACCTCCGCAAATCAGGTTGCATCGAGATTATTTCTCACTGCCACGGCCATTCCAAGTTTCCAAGACCATGAGTGTGTTTCAACCTGTTCCGTAACCTTTGATCACCCGTTGTTCCATCTTCGACTTTAGCCAGCTAATCTAAGCTAATGTATTGAGCAGAAGTCTTTAAATATTTGTCCATGTCAAAATCGTCATGCTTGTCATCTTTACTGGAAAAATAACCAAGGAATGCGAGGATGACAGCTTACAGTTGCGCAGTTGGGCTTGGTCAAGTAATTATTTACTGGTTCTTAAATTTGGTACTGTTGACTGACTCTCTCCAGGCTCCCTAGTCCCTCCCCATTTAGGGGGAAAATTTGTTGCGATTGTTGCCGGTTGAGGTCCCAAAACACGAACCCGACGTGAATAATATGTTCATTAAATTAGTCTAATTTTTTTTTACATGACACGAACCCGACATAAAATGTATGGGTTTGGAATGAGATTTAATGACTCATTTACGTAAGTGGGGCGATATGAATAGGACACGAAATTTAATTCAGGTTTGGGTTGAGGGATTTGGGATCCGTTTACCTACGGTGATCACCTCACCATTGACTCAAAAATAGAAAGGAACTTTGAGTGGATGACATTATTTATTAAAAAAAAAAAGCCCAATAAAAGTGAGGTGCTATTACCAATTATCCCAATCTAAGTTGCACCTCTGGAGTCTGGATTTAACAAAAGAAGAGGCCCGCTTTGGAGTTTGACTCGACTCTATAATGGTTTTGGTTGGTGTATCATCTATGGGCTTTGTTCCTTCCGGACTGAGACTGAGACTGAGACATGCATGTTTCGCCACCCTATCTTTTCTGTGTTCTCGTGATGCAAGTGTTTCATGTTTTCTTTGCTCGCTCGCTCGGTGTAGACATTCAGCTTCTCTGGAATGTTGAATTTCGAGCTTATTTTATGATGTAGTTATCTCGTCTCTTATAGTCCAAAATGAACTAGAAAATGATGGAAAGTAGTGATGATATTAAACGGGAACGGAGAAAATTAAGGAAGTATAGCTTATTTAGGGGTAAATATTTCCCCCTCGTATATCTTTTACACTATAAAATGTTACAATCAAGCAACAAGTTCGTCCATTTCTAGTTAATTTTAGCTCTATTAACCCGGAATAATTAACCCCATCCCAAGCGAGCCCTTAGCTTGTCTTTTTTAACCAGGTGGTATTATTTAATCTCTGTGACGGATATATCCATCGTAAGGAAGACTTACTCGTGAATGAGGTAGGGGAGTGTGGGGGTGTTGGTTGAGATGAAGTATTTGTGGTGGTTATTATGATATGTGATCAAAGGTGAGGAATGAAAGGCATGCCCACATAGTCATATAGATATATCCAGGCAAAGAAAAGGATGTGACCATTGCTCCCCTTGAACCACTATGTACTTGACCTTTACACACTTGGAAAAGCCTACTCCCTCACCCTCACCCTCACCCTCCCTACTTGTTTTCTTCCTCCCACTAACCACTCTCATCTCCTCTATTATCCTTATATTTTCTGAATTTTTGTATATCCTAAATAAATTGTCTTGCATTGGAATTATTTTTGTTGTACAAACTACCCAAATTCTTGTTTGTTTGTGTTGATTATTTCTGTTTGTGACGGGATAATTAATACGTGTAGACAGAAAAAAAATATTTAACTTATCCTAAATTTGTGATGAATATAACTAAGACTTAGTGAAATAATTATTGGTGTCATGATAAACAAATCCAGGATACCATAACTAAGGCACGAGAGCACAAAAAATATCTTAGGAAAGGACAAAATCCTAACAACAATAGAAGAAGTATAAGCTGGTTTTTGATGGTCTCTCCCTCCGTCATCACTTGTGTCATCTACCATGTCCAATACCAATACCCACTATTTTTATAGTACGAGTAACTCATCAACCCGTGAAAGAGACAGCATACGGGGAGAAGTAAGGTTGATTTGACTTATGATAATAATGTTATTGTAGAAGATGTTAGATGCATCAACAGTTTTTCAAGCACACGATCAATCAATCTAGTCTAAAGATTAGCTAAGTGGGAGCATAATTAGGTGGTACTTTTTTATACTTTGACATTACTCAATTATACCTCAAAATTACCATCATACCCCTCCCATTTCCCCCTTCCCACCTAAGTTTCTAGAGAGAAAAAAATATCTCAAAATTCCAAGGTTCGTCTCTCTCCGCCACTCCACCACGCCGGTCGCCGGCAATCACTCCGGTCCACTGCGCCGACCACCACTCCAGCCATCTCAATTATTTTTCGATTTTTTTGGGTTTTCCTAAAAGATTATTATTAATGTTATTATTTTTTTTCAAGATTAAAATTAAAATTAATTTTAATTAATTAAAATTATAACAAAATTCAAAAATGAAATTAATTCGATACTATTCAAATTAGAAAATACAATTCAAATAATAATACAATTCAAATTAAAAAAAAAAATTCAAGCTTTAAATCTTTGTAGACACCCACATTTTGACCGCCAGGTGTCTATAGCAGTTTCCAAAAAACACCCGATGATGATCGGACGCTAACGTGTTTCTACGCGCTCGGATATGGGCTCAAAACCATTAGTTGTTGGCTTAAGCACTTACGGAGTACAAATCTCACAAAATCAACCTCAAATTCAGGCCCAGTGGGTCGTTTCCACTCAAATAAGCCTAAATTGGGCCAAAACCGACACCAAAAATAAAATCGACTTTTTGCGATTGGGTCGACCCCGATCAAAGCCGTTTCCGAGACACATAAAAACAGCCATGTAAACATCAAAAACTCAGCCCAAGTGCAAAACTCATCTCGGGGTCCAAAACAATGGACCCGCGCGACCCAGCTGAGCCACTCGATCGAGTGCTCAGCCCACTCGATCGTGTGGGCCCTCATTCAAGCCCGACCGCAGGCGCACTGGGCCACTCGACCGAGTCAGCCAGTTACTCGGTCGAGTAACCCTAGCCGGGGTACATAGCCTGGCCTATATATACACCCCCATGCGCACACTTCAACACACTTTTTGATCATTCTTTTTACCCTAATCAAACCCTAATCTCACTCGCAAACCCTAACCCTAGTACTTAGGAATCCAAACCCTAACCACCACAACTCAATTTACATCTCGATACTCCCGTGCTAGCCACAACTACGAGTCTCGTCCGAGCATAAGAAACATGTAGGTTGAGGGTGCCAAATCCTATCTTTTCTCTCTTCTCCTCCTTTCTCGCGTCATCCGTCGCCGTAGTTGTCGTTTTTTTTCGTCATTATCGCGTTATAATATCGTTAATATCGCTAGTATTAAAAAACATTAAAATACTTGTGGATTTGTGTCGAGTGCGAAGGATGTCAGAATAAGGAAACCCGAATATACAAGGGTATTGCACCCAGCGTTGCCGGTCGCTTATCCCGACACCCCTAGCATTTGATTATTGAAACAAGTCAACTTAAACAATAATATTTATTTCGTTCGCATCATCATTCAATCGTGTATTTCATCGATTTTCTGAAAACTATTTTCGAAACATACTTTTTTAAGGGTCGAAACCCGTTGACGCGGATCCGACATCACATAATCCTTAGGGATTTTTTACGATGTCGGGAAGCCGAGGGAATCAAGTCTTTTAATTCAAGCATCGATCTATTAGATTCGATACCAATTCCGTAATTGGATGTTGAATCTAACGATCTAGTCAAATAAATTAACTAACGCGATTTTTGTTGATGCTAAAATAATTGTCATTACAATTCGTTAGAATTGCGACACTATTAAACGCGGAGGAAATTTGTTCATATCGTGCTAGTTAACTTAAAACGACTTAAAGCATTTTTTTAAGTTTTCACTCTAGTATTCCATATCGATTCAATAATCGAATATGGGATATGACGAGTATCGAAGTTAAGTTTCGAGTATAAATTCCACAATATTTATGTCCGATTCAACAAAATCATCGAGTTATAAAGATCAAAGAGCAATTTCAAAATCAATAGCGAGTTGCAAAGCGAACCCTGGTTCGTACAAGGGGCACTCGATCGAGTGCCTAGCCCACTCGGTCGAGTGGCACCCCAAAACCCAAGACATAATGCTTTTTCGACCTCCACTCGGTCGAATCTCGCAATGACTCGATCGAGTGGCAACTTATTCGGCCGAGTTGGTCAATAACTCGATCGAGTAAGGTCTAAAATACGGGACAGAAGCTTCTTTCGAGGACCACTCGGTCGAGTCCGTCAATGACTCGATCGAGTGGCCTGGCCTTATTACGACAAATACCGTGAGTCCTATAGTTTCATTCGAGTCTCGTTATTACTTTTTACGACCTAAGTCGACACGTGCCTAATTCATCACGTGAAACATTACTTTCCAAAACTTTGCATCATTTTATTTATATAATTCCATATTATTCTATAATTCGCGAACCGTTATTATCGTTTTACCGTTACTAACCGTTTGTTCTCTTGTCGATTTGCTTTGTTTATTTTATTGTACTAAAATGAACCCACATGCTAAAATTCAACTTCGACGTTAGAATTAGTTGCATTAAATCGACATAGAAACCCTTTCAATTTATCGCATGTTTAGGGAAAATAATGTTTGCATAAGCATTTTCATCGTTCAACCAACGCGCGTATTAGAAAGTCTTTCGATATCTTAGTAGAGGCCGCTAATGTGCGGGCGGGGTTGGGTTTTCTTTGTGAACTTCCAACACGTACCCTCACCCCTTACTCAGAACCTCGGTTTCCGGATGCCCGAAACCGTTGGCGCACGAGAGTCATTCAATACACGATAACCGGTAGTGACGGTATCGGTATCGCAATGCAAAGGGACGAGCCCAATAAAATCTGACATCGAAAATGGGCCGTATTTTGTATACGGCCCACTACGACATAGAGTGGGTTCGAACGGGCCCGAACTCCCACAAAGTTCGGTGGCGACTCCACTTCGATTTAAATTTCAATTCGATCCATTCTTATATGGAGATTCATTCGCCTCCCCAAACCCGCGCGTGGCCGCGTCGGGGTGGACCTATGTCATGTCCACAATTTGGCGACTCCGTTGGGGATTAACTGATGCGTGACTTACCATCGGCATCCTCAGGGTGAGACTCGAATAGAAATCGTTTGACTAGTACAATACGCGTTTTAGTTTTACTGTTCATGCATAACCCATATTTTCCCGAGCCGGTACTCGCGACCGACGTCCCACTATACCGTGATGTACTCCAATATGGATATGTCAAAGGTGTCCATAGTCGATTCGAGTGGGTTTCGCGGCATGTTCTAAGCTCAACTCGACTTAGAAAGTCCGTCCCGATCAACGTCTAGACTATGTGCACTGGTATAGACCCTTTATAGACCGACCGAGACTTAGTGTAAAGCATACATAGCGTCGTTATAATGCTTGCGTGACTATGTGCTACTTGGTTTCCGAGTCGTTTTCAAAAACCGTCTTTTTCAAAAATTGCATCTTTTCAAACTATCCAATTTCAAAACCCGGGACGTATACCGAATTTAGGACTTATGATTTTACTAAAAACATCCTATTTCTAGCCGGTATTCTGCCCATTTCAAAACTCGAAAATACTTTCGAACTTTCAAATTTGCTGCCCGATACACTTTCTGATTTTTTTCGAAAAATCGGGCTCTTCCCCAAGTTTTCTCGGATTTTCCAAAAAAACAATCCATTTTCAAAACTTTCTTCTCCTTAGGACTTCCCGTATTTAGCAGTGTCGGGTCGTGTCTTAAGTCGTCGAAGTCTCTAGCGTCGAAACTCTGTCGATCTTACATCACGAGTTTCTTCCCTATCCCATTTCGCCTTATTAGACTAAGGCAAGGCCCACCTACGTAGGACATACTCCTACAAAGGAGGGCCCGTTTACACAATCGAGTCCAAAGTCTGGGGATGTCTCACGTGAACCTTCTTTCGAACAGGACTCGGCTCACCCGCCGATTCCTAAGGAAGGCCCACCTTTCACAAGTCACCCGTCTAGGTGTCTTTTCCGAGTCATTTCCCTTTTTAGTCTTGTTCGGGATGTACTTTCTATTCCGGGATCTGGGCTAGTTTCTGATTACGCAATGTTCTTACAGATAGGCCACCCGAAACCAGATATCAACGCAAGATGGACGAACTGAAGAACGCGTTGGCCAAGATCGAGACTCAACTGACTACCATCCAGGCTAACCAAGCAACCTTAGCCACCCGTGTGAGTGCCGTAGAGAAGGCGGCCCCTGTTGAAGGATCCGAGCCCACTGGGCCCATAGCTGAATTAATGAGCGTTGTTCGCAGGCTCGAAGAACAGGTTCACCTGTCCACGAACAACTCGATCCACACTGAAAATGCTCGTTCCTACTCACCTTTGAATGACGAGCTACCGGCTAACCTCAACCTTACGGGAATTCCAATGTTTGAGGGTATTGAAGACCCGGTCCATCACATCCGGGCTTTCAAAGATTTCATGGCGGTCAAAGGGGTGAAGTCCACCATGTTTAACACTACAAGAGTTTAAGTATTGGGCGACTGAACTTAGCTACCGTCATCTGTAGCTAAAAAGAGACGCGCGACTATTAATAGTCGCTAAGCGACCGTCGCTAAAGTTAGTCGCATCTAGCGACTGATTTCAGTCGCTAAAAAACGCGCGACCGATTTCAGTCGCTAATTTTAGCGACTGATTTCAGTCGCTAGGTCCTCAATTTTAGCGACTGAAATCAGTCGCTAAGGGCGTCAGTTAGCGACTGATTTCAGTCGCTAAATGGTGTGACGTGGTAACATTTAGCTACTGAAATCAGTCGCTAAATAGAACATTTAGCTATTGATTTCAGTCGCTAAAGTGCCTCAAATAGACCGGTTATAATTATTATTATTCTAGCCAAAATCTGCGCAATAAAACAAACCAACAACCACAATACATCCCAAACATCATTCCAAACGTTGTTCCAAACGTTACGCAAGCTTCACACTCCAAAATGGGCGACCAAGTACGCAAACGTCGTGAATACACTAAATTAAAAGTGTTGTTACAAACTGTTTTTTCAACAAGCATTCAGAAACTACAAACTGTTTTCAATTACTCACCTAACAGGGAAACTAGCTGACGCACCACTACCACCCCCATTGAAGGGGTCTCTAGGATCCCGGGGTCGGGGAATGGGGCCGGAGTTACAGTTCTGCTGGTGCATGCTCCTAAGGCGCTGTAGCTCTTCCAGAATTTGCAGGTTAACGGACTCATGCATCTTCAGCCTCTCATCCTGCTCCTTCAGCTTCTCGGTCATAGCATCCCCTCGCGCCCTTTCCTCCTGCAGTTCCGACCTCATCTCAGCCATTTCGGATGGCACACAGTCCGTCGAGGTCGCATGGGCCCCCCGAACATTGGGTGGTGTCCAGTACAGGGAATGAGCGTTCCCCGTACCGTACACCGCTCCCTTGCGGTATCCCTCCGCGACTCTGAACCAAATCGTGCTCGGGCCACACCTTCATTCTCGGGCGCTCCAATGGCCTCCCGATACGAGTCCTGAAAAAAATTGAAGTCATGAGTAGGTGGGTTGTGTGAAGAAAAAAAAGTAACGAAGTCTTATGTTTGAAACTTACCCAAATGTCGGCGTCCTTCTGCGTGGCGAATGATCGGCCGGTTTGTTCGTTCCCCTTGCTCTTTGTGTCGAGAAATAGCTGCACAGGCGGAGGGAATTCTCCGGTTTTATTCTTCACCTGTTGACAGTACACGTAGATTTCTCTTTTATATTTATAATGAAAACATTAAATAAGAATCCAAAATAAAAATCAAAGGTAAGGAAATACTAACACTCATTGCCCGCTGGTGCATCGATTGCGACCCACCATAGTGGGTGCGCTCAGCAAAGCCCTCGGGGTCCCCTCCCCGCCTCTTGTTCTTTTTCGCCTGGACGGATCATGCAAGGAACTTCGGGTCGGAGCGGGCTGTTCTGAACTGCTGGATGGCGTCACCTACAATTTATACACTTTGAGATCAATACGTGTTTTGAAGATATATACAACTTCCTATTCAAGTACTAACATTAATTGAGTAATCGAACCTTTAAGGTGTCTCTGTAACTTCTCGTCGCTTGCCATCTTATACATCATGTCTTTGTATCTGGGCTTCGCGACATCCATGTACCGGTCTCTCGCACATTCCTCGAGACCCTCGTTGTAGAAGTGTTTCAACTGCAAGATCGTTTGTTGTCATTGTATTAGTAATCTGTAAACAGTAACAGATAATTAATAAAAAACAGAAAATAGTGTACCTTGAAGTTGGCAAACCACTTCTCCCGTTGCCATAGAGGCAACTTGATCCAACTCGTGCAATAGGTAGTCAAATCATTCATAAAACTGTCCTTCACACCGGTCACCGTCGCACGAGTACGAAACCTACACCAAAGAGTGAAATAAGATGATGTCTCACAAAAAAAAGGAAATATAACGTCTCACCATGTGTTCTCCGGGCTAATAATAAGGCGTCCGTCGTCTGTATAATGAAGCCTTTGATCCTGTTGTGGTTGTTCTGGTTGCTCCTCGTCGTTCTCCCCTTGGTTATCCTCCTCTCGCCGGTTCTCCTCCTGGTCCTCCTGCTGCTGGGACCCCCTGTTGCTGTTGCTGCTCCCACTACCATAACGCAGTCTGCTGCCTAACGTCATATCTGCAGACATATAATAGTAGAAAGTTAGAAATTCACATCATAATATTGAAATAATTTGCCCAAAATAAGTAATGTAAATTACTGTGTACAAATAATATAACTTACTAAAACTATACCCTACTAAAAATCATCGTCATTGTCGTTGTCATCTTCCACTTGCCTACTCAAACCAACGACATCCTCTTCCTCGTAGTCATCTTCCTCCTCCTCGTCGTCATTGAACTCTAACTCATTGGCGTCGTCCTCCTCCTCAACCATATCACTAGAAGCACCTTCCTCCTCCTCACCACCTTCATCGTCTTCAAAATCTTCCCCCACATCCACCTCATTATTGTCATCATCATCATTTGCAAAAAGATTCTCATCAACTGGAGACAATGTTGTACCACTAGAAATGACATCCTCTTGGAAGAGGTCAGAGTCATAGTGCCCTCGTGGCTTAGTTTTGAACACCGCCCACCACTACAGTTCTGTCGTTCTTTGTGGTTGGGTAAGGCGCAAAGTACACTTGGTGTGCTTGATGTGCAAGTATAAACGGATCGTACTTGGAGTATTTTTTGGTATGATTAACTTCAACTAGTTTGTACCTTTCATGTACTCTAGTTCCTAGCACAGAGTTGTCCTTCCATTCGCATTTAAATACCACAGCTCTATACCCACGATCATTTCCAACATAGCACAGCTCGAAGATGTCCTCCAATAGACTGTAGTAATCCTCACCCTCAAGTGACGACACACTCACACCGAAATTACATCTACTCCTACTGCTACCATGGGCAAATGTATGAAAATTGTAACCATTAACCGAATACCGGTTCCAAGTTCTAACATTCCACAAAGGATCTAATGCTAGACTTCTAACCAAATCATCCTGAATATTCTCTGAAATTACATGCTCCTTAAGCCATTTGGGAAACTGTTCCTCATGCTTATTCCAAACGTCATCAGCTTGTAAATGTGGATTAGCAGCCACAAATTCAGTTACAAATTTCTTCTCGTACGGCTCCAAAACTTCGCAGTTTGATAGCAAGTACAGGTGAGCACGATTGTACTCCTTCTCATCTAATGTCCTCCACCCGCCAGCTGATGACGATCCCTCACCTACCTTACTTTGAAAAAAGTCTGGTATGTTGGGGTCAATCGTCGTCTCGGGTGTTTCTAGGTTTAGATTTTTGGCTTTGGTGTTCACTTCTTTCTCGAAATACAGAGAACAGAAGTTGGCTATCTCCTCTGTTAAGTAAGCATTACATATGGAGCCCTCAACCCTCGCCTTGTTACCAATTTTTTTCTTCAAATGGTTGAGAAATCTATGACAATCATCAAGCAACTATTTTATTATCAAATTATAGTGTCTAACGTTAGTTAGTGGGTAAAATAAGTAAGTAGTTGAAAGTTCTCACCTCTCAAACGGGTACATCCATCTAAACTGTACCGGTCCTCCCACTTTAGCTTCGTAGGGCAAGTGGACCGGTAGATGCTCCATTGAGTTAAAGAAGGAGGGTGGGAAGATCATCTCAAGTTTGCATAGTATCTGAGGAATTTGATCCTCCAAACGAGTCATGTCGTCATTTGTAACTGTCGACAAACATAAATCTCGAAAAAGCTGAGATATCTCAGTGATAGGATGTAACAGCCCTAAATTTTCGTGACAAAAATAGAAGAATAAAATAGGAAAATTTAAAGCCGTTACTCCGCATTTAGCTCACAGGGCCAAATGCAAGGCAAAATAATAGTATAAAAATTAAAAGAAATATAAATTCAATAGTTAATTTAAATAGAAACGTTGCAGCGGAAGACTTAAGTCCCACAAAATACAAAACGGTTTAAAACAACTTCAACCCAAAATTCAACATAAATATACATAGTTTAGAGGTAAACGTTAAATAATAAATTCCTTCCTCGCTCAGCATCCCGAACCAAATGCACCCATGCAGCATATTAATTGTACCTATCAACTATACCCAAAACACAAATAGGTACAGGTTCCAGCGGGGGAACGACCCAAAACAAAGAACGTCAGCAAAGCTGAGTAAAATATATTATATTGAAAACGTAAAACAATAATTATAATTTGTAGTAAACTGAAATCAGAGTTAAATATATTGTCAAACCAAAAGTACTGTGAAAACAGTAGTCAAAACCAAAATCAACCACAATATATTGTTTCCACCTGTGTGCCAAGGTCCTACCCTTTTGCACGATCTAGTGGTACCACCTATGCTTAGCTAGACTTACTATAGTGCGCACTATGATCAACGCATTTTATATCGTATTTTATTGTCCCCCGACAACCGTTTTTGAGCTTTTCTTCTTCCATAATTATATGTTTGATGTCGATTTCTATTAGAAAGTCGATACTGTCGGTCCTCGTGCTATTTTGTAGGTTAAGTGCAATTTTGAGCATATTTTGGAATAATAACCCGGATAGCCGAGACGAGGACGGAAGACGAGGAAGGAAACGAAAAAGCCAAGAAGCAAAGGAATAGCTCAATTACGAGCCCAGCAGCACCCACTCGATCGAGTGGTGCTAAGCACTCGATCGAGTGCCTAATTCCGTGATCAACCAGACTGCAGATACGGATCCACTCGATCGAGTGCACGCATGTACTCGATCGAGTGCCTTGCTTTCAGGCCGCGGATTGGATTTTCTTTTAATTAGAATTATGGGCCTGTTTTGTAAGTCCAACTGATTTCTTTTAAATCAGTTGGAGGAGGATTGTCAGACTACTTTTGGCTTATCACTTTTTCTATTTTTTTTCTAGACTTTACGTACATTAGCTTAGGGCAAAAAAAAAGTCACGTTCGTTCTTCGCGAGATTCATCGTATTCCGTTCTTCCTTTTTCAGATCCCAAATTGTTCGGTATCGCTACTTTAATTTTAATTTTAATTTTAATTTCAATTCTCTAGTTTAATTCTTGTCTTAATTCCCTAGTTTAATTCTTGCCTTAATTCGTTCTTAGTCTTCTTGTAGTTTAAATTAATTCGCATTCACCATGTTTAATTGCAATTCATATTTCGTTAGTTTAATTATAATCATCATGAGTAGCTAATTTTTATCTAGGGTTTAAGAGGATCGATGGGTGTTAATTGGGTTATAGAAAATTGACCTGTCTCTGATTATATGAACTGTCGCCTGAATATTGTTTTTAATTCTGATTGATTAATTACTGGTGTAGACACCCGCATTTTGACTGCCACGTGTCTATAGTAGTCTCCGAAAAACACCCGATGATGATTGGACGTCAACATGACTTGGTATACTCGGGCTTGGGCTCGGAATCAATAATATCCGACATGGACTTTTCACGGAGTAAAAATCTCACAAAACAGACCTCAAATCCAGGCCCAGTGGGTCATTCCGAGTCAAATACGACTAATTTGGGCCAAAACCGACACCAAAAATATTTCCCGTCTTTTGGCGACCGGGTCAAAACCCGGTCAAAGGCGAAACCGTCTCATAAATCGGCTAAGATCAGTTGGCGCATAAATTTGAATTCAAAAAAAACAAACAAAACTAACAAAGACCAAGTCTTCCTTATTTTTCTCACCCAACTGATCCACTCGATCGAGTGGATTGACCCACTCGGTCGAGTGGAGCCCTTTTATCCGGGTTAGGCCCATTTGCGAAGGCACTCGATCGAGTGCACTAGGGCCACTCGATCGAGTGCCCCTAGGTCGAGGGGTGAAGTCTATAAATACCGCTTCACCCCCATGCATTTTCAGACTTTACAACCATCTTTTACCCTACATTTTTCAGCCACATTTTCACCTACATTTCAACCCTAACACATCCTACACTACAAGCCTTAGCAACCCTAAGCAATACACACAAAGACCGAGTCCTTCGTCCCTCGAAAAACCGACGTAATACACATACACATCCATACACACCATAACTCGCATACATCCTCGATACTCCCAAGCCTTGCCGCTATTTTACGAGTCCATTTCTGAGGTCTATACTAGCATGTATGTTGAGGGTGTCCTAAACCCTTTTTCTATCTCTTTTCTATATCGTTTTTATGTACATTTTTGCATTATTGCATCGTAGTAACACTAACACTAACACTAACTTCTTTACATTTTTTCATCTTTTTTTTTCATCTTTTTTTTTTATCATCTTTTTTTTACTAATGTTATTAATACCGTGTATATATATATTAATACTAAAACCGGTTTTAAAACGTTGGACTACGATGATCACTATTGGTCCGTCTAATCCCTTTACGAGCAACGACGGAGGTGGAGCCCTTTCGAGGAGCCCCGCCCCAATGTACTCAAGGGCGTGACGCGACCGTGATCGGTCGTAGTTGAACGAATTTAATTCCCTTTCCATAATTGGTACGAGACCCGTTGACACGAATACCGACATCACGTAACCCGAAAGGGTTAGTCCCGATGTCGTGACGTAGAGGGATACATTTCGTCACCAATTCAAAATTTCCTAATCTAACACAAACGTTTTCATAAAACTCCGGTGACGATATTATAGTCGTTCATACACGATTATAGTACCGGAGGCCGAGTCAAATACAAATCGTGCGATATTTGTATTTGATTTGGCCGATCATCGATTTCAAGTCATAAAACAAGGCGAGTTACCTCTCGTATAGGGGGCACTCGATCGAGTAGCACCCCAAAAAGTGGTCAGTAGCCACGCTAATAACACACTCGACCGAGTCAGTCAATGACTCGATCGAGTGGGTCTCATAACCCGCGATGCCGAGGGCTTGGACACATATTTCGAGCCCCGTTCTTTACCGACTTTAGACCATCATCTGACCTTCCTATTTTTCAAAACCACACACATCACGACACGTAGAACGACTTTGACCACTTTGACGTGATAAGTCGGGACAAGACTATGGGACGTGAGATTAGGCTAGCAATATGCCGCAGTCTCATGTTCCCGTCCTTCGTTTAATATGCGACATAATGCGTATTTAATCGGGGTTAGTCCGTCTACATATTTTCGCGGTCTAGCTTACATACGGGTCCGTCCCTATCATTATATCGCGTTATTTTTATTTTGTTTATTACTTTTACGTAATGTTGTATTGTGAATTTCGGGTTGTATTTCCGCCCGTGTAATTTGTACGTTATTTTTATTTATTTACGAGCTTTGTTTATTTACTTGCTTTTACGCTTTATAAACGAACCTCGCATGCTAAATCACTTCGACAAATAATAAGATGCATTAAATGACGTAGTTAACGCAAAACTCACATGTTTAGCTAAAACGCTGTTTGCATATCATCTAATCATTTTACTAGCGCGCGTACACGAACACGAACGGTGTCTTAGTAGAGGCCGCCATGTGCGGGCGGGGTTGGGTGTCCTTAGTGGGCTTCCCAACACGTACCCTCACCCCTTACTCAGAACCTTTGGTTTCCGGATGTCCGAAACCCTTGGCGCACGAGAGTCATTCTTTACACGATTACCGGTATAGATGGTATCGGTATCGCAATGCAAAGGGACGAGCCCCATAAACTCTGAAATCGGAGTGGGCTTATTTTGTGTATAGCCCATGACGACATAGAGTGGGCTCGTATGGTTCCGAATAACCACAAAATTCGGTGGCGACTCCATTTTGACTTAAATTTCGAACCCGAGAACAATCTTACCACGAGATTCATTCGCCTACCCAAACCCGCGCTTCGCCGCGTCGAGGTGGACCTACGTCATGTCCACAATTTGGCGACTCCGCTGGGGAAACCTGATGTACCACATGTCATCGGGGTTCCTAGGGTGAGACTCGAAGAGAAATCGTTCGCAGATTAATGTGCGCGCATTAGTTTAATGATTCATGCATAACCCAAATTTGCCCGGGCCGGTTACTTGTGACCGACGTCCCACTATACCACGGTGCATTCCTACATGGGTGCGCTAAAGACATCGATGGTGGAACTCGTCTCGGTTTCGCGGCATGTCCTAAGACCAACTCGGCTTAGGGAGTCCGTCCATCACACGAGAAAGCCATCGTTGTTGGTATAGACCCTATTTTGACCGACCGAGACTTAGTGTAAAGCATACATAAGCGTCGTTATAATGCTTGTTTGACTACGTGCTACTTGGTTTCCGTGTCAATTTTCAAAAACCCGTCATTTCAAAAAATGCATCTTTCCAAAAATACCAAATTTTGAAAAACCTGAAATACTGTCCGTTTCGGGACCCGTCTTTTCAAAATATCCAATATTCAAAAACTCGGAATGCTGCCGAAAATTAGACTTACGATTTGACTCAAAACAAGCCATTTTTTTAGCCGGCATGCTATCCATTTCAATTCGAATTTCCGATCCACCATCCGATTTTCGAATTTTCAAAATTCAATTTTCAAATCTTCGTGATGCCATTTGCGATTTTCAAATCCTCGAGATTCCATTCTCAATTTTCAAATCTCCGAGATGTCGTTTTCGATTTTCAAATCTTCCGGATCTCATTTTCAATTTTCAAATTTTCGGAAATTTATTTTCGATATTCAAATTTCAAAATTTCAAAAATTCAACTTTTCAAAAAACGGGACCGTCTCCCAATTTTTCAAAACGCGAAATTACTCGCAACCATTCTAACATTTCAAAATGCCCGGTCCTATTGGCCCACTACCAATTTCAGGACCGTCCTCTCAATTTTCAAAATTCAATCATTTTTCAAAACCTTCCGATTATAGGACCTACCGTAATCCGTGTGTCGGGTCTTTTTATGATTTGTCGAAGGTCGTTAGCGTCGAAACTCCGTCGATCCTACATCACGGGTTTCTTCCCCATCCTAGTCCGCCTTTTTCTAAAGGCACAACCGACCAACACGAGTCATACACTCGTAAATGGAAGGTTCATAAACACTCGAGTCCTAACTAGAAAGTCACACGCAATTTTCCCTCCGACAGGACGGTCCCCACGACCTTTCCTAAGGGAATTTTGCCCGTCTTTCAATCCGTTAGTCGAGTCATCCCAATTCAAAAATCCTTTAACTTAAGGGTCTACCCTAATCACAGGGTCATCCTTATTCAAGTCAAGTCAAGGGTCTCTAGCGTCGAAACTCTGCCGATCTTACATCGCAAGTTTCTTCCCTTACCCTGTCTGCCTTTTTCTCGAGGCCGAGTCAACCTTTTACAAAGCATAGCCCTGTGGCTAAAGGTTCGTGATCCTTACATCTAAGGGTCACTCGTCCAACACTCGAGTCTTAGCAAAACTTACAATCTCACTCGGGGGGCTACCCTTTAGGAGAGCGATCAATCACGGTTGCTCTGAGGGTCATGTCTTACACGTGTTGTCTCACGTACCCCACTTTTGAGTCACTTAGATGCCACATCATCTGAGTCCTATAAGAGTCCTTAATCTCACTTGGGGGCTATTCTCCGACGGGGCGATTAACCACAGTCGCTTCGAGAATCGCACCTTGCTTTTTTTAGGAGAGTCAAACCCGAGTTGTCTTTCCTCCCGCGCAATTTCCTATGCCTTGGCGTGTTTGGGTTCCGAAGCAACATTTCTGATTACGTGGGTATTCTCGCAGAGTATGGCACCCACAACCAGGAATAGGGACATGGAAAACACCATCAATGAAATAAAGGCTTCGCTGGAAACAATGGTTAGTAGGCAGGCCATAACCGAAACCCATATAGGGTTCCTGAAAACCAACCAAGAGGCCATGAATGCTCGTTTAACTGTCATTGAACGGCAAGACTTCAATTCTGAATCGGTAAATACTGGGCCATTTGCCAAACTGATCAGCACGGTGCGTGAGCTCGAACAACAGTTCCATGCCTCCCGAGGGAATAACATTTATATTGAAAACTCCCGAGACTATACACCCATCAGTGAGAAACTACCAACAGATCTCAACTTAGAGGGGTTACCCATATTCGAAGGGACGGAGGATCCATTACTACACCTCCGAGCCTTCAAAGCATTTATGGCGATCAAGGGGGTCAAAGCCGACATGTTCATCAATTTGTTCGGCGCATCCCTCAGGAAATATCCAAAAGCCTGGTTCTATAGGCTTAATGCAAAAAGATTCCCCACTTGGGAAGATGTGGCTACCGAGTTCGCTAAAAACTATTCTGATAATGCTGAACTTCAGACTACCATGCGGACTTTAGAAGTCATGGCCCAAGATCCAACAGAGGGTTTCACCAAATACCTTCAACGTTGGCGGGCTGAGAGTGTTAAGCTGGTAGACAAGCCCAACGAGAAGACACTAGTGGATGCATTCATCAACAACCTCCTACCCTCCTACCGCGTCCATCTTAGGTATGCCGGCATCTCAAACTTTGCTGTGCTTACCGAAATGGGCACTAGGATTGAAGACGATCTTCGACATAACGAAGATTTGGGTGAAGCTTCTACCAAAGGCTATACGGGACATTCACTTGAGTCCTTAGAAGCCGAAGACTACTGACAACTTCATCAGGGAGTCCAGATTTGATTTGAGTCCGAGTCTGAGTCCGAGTCTAGGATGTTCTATCTCCTCATTTCAAAGTCAGAGTCAGAGTCAACTGTATTCTATCCTCTTTTCGTATTCCAATAAAATCAGCTTTTTCAATTTCTCATATATACTTCCCTTATGTGTTTCCGAGAACATGATGAACACCATCATACACTGTGAGCACATGCACGTGACTATTATAGGCACATCTATAATGACTGCAGGAACTGAGGCCCGTGTTTTCCTTTACCTGTTCCATGTCTGGTATAGAAAGCCACATAACTACCCTTAGCAGGAGCGGTACCAAATCCTATGACAAATCTAGGTAGTCTCCTAGTTTGGGTTTAAGACGGGAGGCAAGCCCATTTCCCACAATAAACACACCTCCAATAAGACTAATCAATCCCTACCTTAGGCGTTTAGTCTGACCAGAAGCAAAAAAAGAATCATCGTGACTCTATAGGCTTGATGCCAAAAATACCCAACTCGGGACGATGCTCCCACTAAGCCTGCTCGGAATTATGATGACAATACCGAGATCCAAATCACCATGCTTACCGTAGAGTACTCCACCGCGAGTTGCACTCACACAAACACCAACCAGGCTTACACCCTACAAAGGTTTAGCTCCACAAGCCTAATCCAACCGATGGGCCCACCCCCATATCCACCCACAACATCAAAGGGAGGGATAGCCGTGGAAAAAAACTAGACAAAAAAAAGGCCAAAACAAAAGAGTTGGCCCTGATCAACATCCCTCGACCAGATACGGTCAATCCCTTGACCGGGGCACGGTCAACTCAAATGAAGAATCCCACGACCGGAGCTAAGAGGTCAACCCAAAAAAAACAAAAAAACAAAAAGTTCAAATACCCATGATCGTGGTCAACGGTCAACTCAAGTGAAAGTCCCTTGACCGGAGTACGGTCAATTCAAAATTATCGATGCCCATACCATCAAATAGGGGAGAAACAACCAAGCTGGTCAGCTAACACCACACTTAGCCTTCCCACATTACAACCCTTAAGACCTTCCCGAGACCTAGGCTAAGAGACAGCCCAGAATTTTGAGGATTCTAGCTCCATAGGATACACCCTAACCATTAGGGCCAGACATGGAAACCAGATCCCGCATTATCAAACCTACCCCGAGCGAAGTTCGAGTCATTTTTACTCAACTTCCCCCCTTCCTACCTCATTGCAATACCTTACCCTCGAAGCCTTAGCTCCACAAAACTGAGCTCCAGATTTCGAAGCATCCAGGCCACTTACGACCTAGCTCCACATTTCCAAAAACATCCAAACCAGTTACCAGCCCCAAACACGGGAACTCAACCTGCGGTCGGCATAGAACATGCCCAAATAGTTCACACCACCTCTGGGGGCTATCCCGGAGAACGCTCACAGTCACAGGATCAACATCCTAACTGTTCTAGCCCTTTGATCAAGACATCACTGGGAATGCACCTAGCCTACACCATCGCTATGGCTAGTTACGCACAAAGCCCTAATAAACTAGGCACCATAATAATATCTTCCAATCCACTGAACTACGGCTTGGTTTGATTTCACTACACGTGAATACGTAGGCAGCCTTTCAACAAGGGCACAACCACCCACATTGACACAAGTTCAATAAAAAAGGCACCATCATTCCGGTCACGACACTGTCATGTTCTCAGCAACTAGCTTTGTCGTCCTGGGGGCTTCTCTCAGACAGAAGACCTTCATCCACTCACATAATCCAAATGACTTTCAAAAAAAACTAGCCTCCTTTCTTTAGTGTGTCCTAGTACTCGGCTCAATCGAAGACGAGAATCCGTCAGGGATTTGAAGCGACACCAGGGATTGTACCCAAAACCAAAGATCCAAAAGAACATCAGTCTACAGCATTGCTACTGCTAAGCCTTGTCCTGCAGGAACAGTCTCACTACAGACTACTGCAATTCCCCTGTACCGGATCCTTCTCAGTTTGAAGTTTGACCGTGTTGCCACTCGCCTAGGCTATGGATTAGCGCAGCATAAGAGTCTTGTCGTCTTAGGTGGCCCACCCCCCTACCGAGTCACGGTCCAACCCCTCGAAAGTCCAGTCGTGTCTGTCAACTCGTCCTGTCACGTCCAGAGTCGAGTCTGTCGATATGTCTCTCTTCAAATTCTCATTTTAAAATTTGCAAAACTTAGCCATTTGATAAAATCCTTTTCGACAAGGTCAAATTTCGGTCTATTTAAACTGCAAATTTCTACCCCTTTTAATTTTGAAAACCTATCTCCTAGCACGTGAGTTGCTTTCAGGACTACGATTTCAAAGTGAAGTAAAAACCATTTTCCCCAGCGCAAGCCAGTCTATAGATGCTAACTGCATTTCCTATGTGCTATCTTGCTACATACCATGCCTGCTATTTCTGCCTATGTATCTAACATTTCAGGTACCAGCTAGTGCTTCCCAACGGAACAACAAAGGCGGTGTTTCTCCTGGAATGCTACATCCAAGACGTGATGTGTCGGCATACGGGTACACCCAAGACTTCAGAAGCAAGTCCCCGCGCAGCTACTTTTCTCCCCAGCGAGAGTCAACATTTTACCTATGTGTTACATACAAGTTGTTATGTGTCAGCATACAGGTACACCCCGGACTTCAGAAGCAAGTCCCTGCGAAACTATTTAAATTCCCCAACGAAGTCAGCTTTTCCCCGGTGTGCTACATCCAAAGTGCGATGTGTCGGCATACGGGTACACCTACTCCCCAAAAGAGGCAGGCTTTACTCCCCACGGAGCATCATCATCATCTCAGGTACGACTCAAGGCTTCAGAAGCAAGCCCATACAGCTCATATATTTCCCCAGCGGAACGCTCAAGGCGGCATTTTCCCCAAAATGATACGGGATGGGCCCACACATAGGCGCGCCCAGGACTTATGCTACAAGTCTGACTCCCCACGAAGCTATCGTCATCAGGACAGGTATGACCCTCTGCTTATGGCTGGCGAGCCCTTCACGCAAGTCTACTGGACTATAAACGACCCGACCGGAAGTCTACCAGGTCTTAGCGGGCTTGGTAGCTACTCTGACTTTCGCCTTGTCCAAGCCTCAATCAGAGTGGGGGCTCTGTAGACACCCGCATTTTGACTGCCACGTGTCTATAGTAGTCTCCGAAAAACACCCGATGATGATTGGACGTCAACATGACTTGGTATACTCGGACTTGGGCTCGGAATCAATAATATCCGACATGGACTTTTCACGGAGTAAAAATCTCACAAAACAGACCTCAAATCCAAGCCCAGTGGGTCATTTCGAGTCAAATAAGACTAATTTGGGCCAAAACCGACACCAAAAATATTTCCCGTCTTTTGGCGATCGGGTCAAAACCCGGTCAAAGGCGAAACCGTCTAATAAATCGGCTAAGATCAGTTGGCGCATAAATTTGAATTCAAAAAAAACAAACAAAACTAACAAAGACCAAGTCTTCCTTATTTTTCTCACCCAACTGATCCACTCGATCGAGTGGATTGACCCACTCGGTCGAGTGGAGCCCTTTTATCCGGGTTAGGCCCATTTGCGAAGGCACTCGATCGAGTGCACTAGGGCCACTCGATCGAGTGCCCCTAGGTCGAGGGGTGAAGTCTATAAATACCGCTTCACCCCCATGCATTTTCAGACTTTACAACAATCTTTTACCCTACATTTTTCAGCCACATTTTCACCTACATTTCAACCCTAACACATCCTACACTACAAGCCTTAGCAACCCTAAGCAATACACACAAAGACCGAGTCCTTCGTCCCTCGAAAAACCGACGTAATACACATACACATCCATACACACCATAACTCGCATACATCCTCGATACTCCCAAGCCTTGCCGCTATTTTACGAGTCCATTTCTGAGGTCTATACTAGCATGTATGTTGAGGGTGTCCTAAACCCTTTTTCTATCTCTTTTCTATATCGTTTTTATGTACATTTTTGCATTATTGCATCGTAGTAACACTAACACTAACACTAACTTCTTTACATTTTTTCATCTTTTTTTTTCATCTTTTTTTTTTATCATCTTTTTTTTACTAATGTTATTAATACCGTGTATATATATATTAATACTAAAACCGGTTTTAAAACGTTGGACTACGATGATCACTATTGGTCCGTCTAATCCCTTTACGAGCAACGACGGAGGTGGAGCCCTTTCGAGGAGCCCCGCCCCAATGTACTCAAGGGCGTGACGCGACCGTGATCGGTCGTAGTTGAACGAATTTAATTCCCTTTCCATAATTGGTACGAGACCCGTTGACACGAATACCGACATCACGTAACCCGAAAGGGTTAGTCCCGATGTCGTGACGTAGAGGGATACATTTCGTCACCAATTCAAAATTTCCTAATCTAACACAAACGTTTTCATAAAACTCCGGTGACGATATTATAATCGTTCATACACGATTATAGTACCGGAGGCCGAGTCAAATACAAATCGTGCGATATTTGTATTTGATTCGGCCGATCATCGATTTCAAGTCATAAAACAAGGTGAGTTACCTCTCGTACAGGGGGCACTCGATCGAGTGCCATAGGCCACTCGATCGAGTAGCACCCCAAAAAGTGGTCAGTAGCCACGCTAATAACACACTCGACCGAGTCAGTCAATGACTCGATCGAGTGGGTCTCATAACCCGCGATGCCGAGGGCTTGGACACATATTTCGAGCCCCGTTCTTTACCGACTTTAGACCATCATCTGACCTTCCTATTTTTCAAAACCACACACATCACGACACGTAGAACGACTTTGACCACTTTGACGTGATAAGTCGGGACAAGACTATGGGACGTGAGATTAGGCTAGCAATATGCCGCAGTCTCATGTTCCCGTCCTTCGTTTAATATGCGACATAATGCGTATTTAATCGGGGTTAGTCCGTCTACATATTTTCGCGGTCTAGCTTACATACGGGTCCGTCCCTATCATTATATCGCGTTATTTTTATTTTGTTTATTACTTTTACGTAATGTTGTATTGTGAATTTCGGGTTGTATTTCCGCCCGTGTAATTTGTACGTTATTTTTATTTATTTACGAGCTTTGTTTATTTACTTGCTTTTACGCTTTATAAACGAACCTCGCATGCTAAATCACTTCGACAAATAATAAGATGCATTAAATGACGTAGTTAACGCAAAACTCACATGTTTAGCTAAAACGCTGTTTGCATATCATCTAATCATTTTACTAGCGCGCGTACACGAACACGAACGGTGTCTTAGTAGAGGCCGCCATGTGCGGGCGGGGTTGGGTGTCCTTAGTGGGCTTCCCAACACGTACCCTCACCCCTTACTCAGAACCTTTGGTTTCCGGATGTCCGAAACCCTTGGCGCACGAGAGTCATTCTTTACACGATTACCGGTATAGATGGTATCGGTATCGCAATGCAAAGGGACGAGCCCCATAAACTCTGAAATCGGAGTGGGCTTATTTTGTGTATAGCCCATGACGACATAGAGTGGGCTCGTATGGTTCCGAATAACCACAAAATTCGGTGGCGACTCCATTTTGACTTAAATTTCGAACCCGAGAACAATCTTACCACGAGATTCATTCGCCTACCCAAACCCGCGCTTCGCCGCGTCGGGGTGGACCTACGTCATGTCCACAACTGGCCAGTATTAATTAGTTAGTATCACAATTAGGACTTTTCGCCGACTGGGTTAAGGACTAATTTGGTCACGATATTTTGGGTAGACTAGCTTAATTCTAGCGACCGCAGGTTAAGTTTAGTTCTAAAGTTTGTAGTAGTACCGACCGGACCTACACCTTAGACAGTTCGATTAGTGACCTGATAGTTGACTCCCTGACCCGATTGACATTCATTGTGAACCTGAGACCCTAGACCTTTTTATTATTGATTTACCTTATAGCAATTAGTTGTTAGTCCACTCAAACAAACCGAAAAACAGTGACCCGCAATCTTTAGTCTAGACCTTAGAGCAAGTAATTGAGTCCCGTCTCCTGGTGGTTCGACCCCTACTTCACTATCTACATTAGTTAGTGGACCTTAGGGTATCTTTGATTAGGGATACGACTACCCCTATCAAATTTTGGCGCCGTTGCCGGGGAGACGGTGTTATTTATTTGCTAGTTTTGTGTTTTAGTCTTTAGATTGCTTGTCTCGAGGAACTTCAGTTCCTTGAGACCGTTTCTCACATTTTTTTTTGTAGTTTCCTCGTATGCCCAGGTCCTCTCGAATTTCAGGCTACGTACCACCATTCGATTCTGAACCAGAGAGAACTCTCCGCAGGTCTAGGAAATTCTACAAGGAGATTACTGAGACAGAAAGATCAGAATCAGTGGAACATTCGGACGACGAGCATATATCCGAAGCACTGTCCTTTGAAGAGGATAATTCCACTACTGCCCCCGAGACACCGCTAGTCAAGATGCCTCCCAAACTTGCTAGCCATTCCGAGCCGGAGCAAAGTGCCCTACCGAAACCATTGAAGAGGCCCACGGCCACTAAAGGTACATTTGAGATTCGCCCCGCTTTCATTACATTGGTGGAGCAAAATCAATTCGGTGGAGGTCCTGATGAAGACCCGGCGAAGCACATGAAGCTCTTCACCGACTATTGCTCAACTATACCACTCCCCGCGGGAGTGACACAAGAAGAGGTGATGGAGATGCTATTCATGTTCTCCCTACGCGATAACGCGAGAGACTGGATCACGGATCTAGACAAAGAGACCGAGGGAATCACAGACTGGAACTCCTAGCCTTAGCTTTTTACAAGAACTACTACACGCCGCAGAAGACCAACATGTTGAGGAGTCAGATTACTAACTTCCGACAGACATCTCACGAGAATATCTACGAGGCGTGGGTAAGATTTAAAAAGCTAGTTAAGGAGTGCCCACATCACGGATTCGAGGTATGGTTTTTGTGCAATCAATTCTATAATGGTTTATATGACGATTGCCGAGCTACGCTCGATTCTGCAGCTAATGGCAGGTTCCAAAACAACGTTGATGATGATAAATCATGGAAATTGATTGAAGATATGGCTACTCATCACTCACGTTGGGGAAATCCACGAGGTAACACCCGGGGAAATAGTGGTGACTCCGAGTCATCAAATGCCATAGTTAGCCACCTAGCCGCTTTAACTAAGCGGATTGACTCCATGGAGCTTGCTAGAACCCAAAACCAACAACAACAAGGCGGTATGTACCAAGTTAATGCAATGTCCGAGGTTGTTTGTGAGAACTGTGGGAATATGGGTCATTATACCCAAGAGTGTGTGAGTTTAGAAACGGCGAATGCATTTCAATCCATGAGACCACACCAACCCTACATGAACCAACCGGGCTATGACAAGTCCTTGTTGTCCTATAGGAGTCAAAACGTGCTCAACCCACCACCACCCGGCGGTAACAAAACCGTCCCTTATGTAGCACCCCATAACTGACCCTCCCAAAGCCATAGCAATAACCGACAACAATTCCAAGGAGGGCAACAAAATTGGGGTAACCAACAACAGTGGGGTAATAACCAACCTTGGGGTAACCAACCTTGGGGTAACCAACAAGGGTGGGGGAACCAACAACAATTCCAACCGATCCCACAAAACCAAAACCAAGCTCAAGCTCAAGCTCCAACCAACACCGAGTTTGCGGAGATTAAAGCATTGTTGATGCAAGGTATCCAAAGCCATAATAAGCTTGAAACTCAAGTCAACCAGATACTTGCCCATAACAAGATGCTAGATACCCAAGTAGCACAACTTGCCGCCCAAAAGCAAGCTAGGCCACCGGGTACTTTACCTCCTCAAGGCGAACAATCACACGAGCAAGCCAATGCGATCACATTGAGAAGCGGAACCCAATATGACGGTCCGAAGATGCCCGAGGAGTATGTTGTAGTTGATGAGACCGAGTTGGAGAAGCAAGAGCTAGTCGAGGAAGCGTTGAGCAGGCCACGAATTGAGGCTACTCGATCGAGTAACACCACATCACTCGATCGAGTAGACCCCAAAAAACCAGACAGAAAGCAGTCAAGTGTACCACTCGACCGAGTCACGCCTGACTCGATCGAGTTGGAGACCACTCGACTGAGTGGTATCAGCCAACTCGGTCGAGTAGACCCTCCAAAAGTGGTCAGTAGCTCCCCAGTAATGCCACTCGATCGAGTGCCGACAGGTGACTCGATCGAGTATGATGACACTCGACCGAGTCAGCCTGTACTCGATCGAGTGGATAACGTAACACCTAACTCTGCTTCTTTTCATCCCCAGGTTTCAATTAAGGATGCTAATTCTTCTCAAGCGTCCCCATCTCAAGCCAAGGAGCCTGCGATTCCGATCATACTTCCATTTCCCCACCGACAGCGTAAGACAAAGCTCGATCAACAGTTTGGTAAGTTTATGGAAGTCGTTAAGAATCTGCAGGTAAGTGTTCCTTTTACTGATTTGATCACTCAAGTTCCTGCTTACGCGAAATTCATGAAAGAAATACTAACTCGTAAGCGGTCTTTTAGTGAAACTGAGACAGTTGCTTTCACAGAGGAATGCAGCGCGCTACTACAGAGTCGTACTCCGCCAAAGCTCAAGGATCAAGGGAGTTTTTCTATCCCTTGTACTATAGGGACATTAGCTATCGATAAGGCCCTGTGTGACTTAGAAGCTAGCGTCAGTGTCATGCCGTATTCTATTTGTCAGAAATTGAATATGGGTGTTTTGAAATGTACTAATATGACTCTGCAGATGGCTGATCGATCGGTCAAATATCCTTTAGGTGTCTTAGAAGATGTTCCGGTCCAAGTAGGGAAATTCTTTATTCCCGTAGACTTTGTTGTCTTAGACATGGCTGAGGATGCCATAATACCGATTATCCTCGGTCGCCCTTTCCTACACACGGCAGGGGCGATCATCGACGTCAAGAATGGGAAGCTCACACTTTCCGTAGGAGATGACACCGTGACTTTTAGTCTCGATCAAGCTCTTAGGAAACCCATGATAGAAGAGTCCTGCTATAGCATAGATGTCATTGATTTGGAAATAGAAAATTATATTGACGACTATCTTGGCAGGGACCCTTTGGAGAAATTGCTTACATCCGGCGATGCTAATGCCGAGAAGAGATCATGGAGCGCGGAAGTGGATGAGCTGGAACGCATGCTAAACGGAAAGGAGAGCACTATCGAGAAGGTACACAGTCTCGGCACCCCTAAAAAGGAGGTCGAGGTAAGTAAACCTGAACTAAAACCCCTCCCCTCTAATTTGAAATATGCATTTCTAGATGATAAGGGTCTAAACCCCGTAATTGTCAATGCTGCACTCACAGATAGCCAACTTTCAGAGTTGTTAGTCATTTTACGACGACATAAGAAAGCTATTGGGTACAGTATTGATGACCTACGTGGTATTAGTCCCGAGTTTTGCATGCATCGCATTCACTTAGAGGGAGACCATAGACCATCCATTCAGGGACAACGTAGGTTGAACCCGAACATGCAGGATGTGGTTAGGAAGGAGGTTATGAAACTCCTAGATGCTGGCATTGTCTATCCCATTTCTGACTCTAAATGGGTTAGTCCAGTCCAAGTGGTCCCTAAGAAGGGAGGGACCACGGTTATCACGAACGAGAGGAATGAACTTATTTCTACTCGATTAGTGACTGGATGGAGAATGTGTATTAACTACCGTAAGCTGAATGTAGCTACTAGGAAAGACCATTTCCCACTCCCCTTCATTGACCAGATGCTAGAGCGTCTTGCTTGCCATAAGTACTTCTGCTACTTAGATGGCTACTCGGGATTTTTTCAAATCCCAATTCACCCAGACGACCAGGAGAAAACAACTTTCACCTGTCCCTACGGCACCTTCGCATACCGAAGGATGCCTTTTGGCCTTTGTAATGCCCCGGCCACTTTTCAACGTTGTATGATGTACATATTCTCGGACCTTATCGAGTCTGTCATGGAAGTCTTCATGGATGATTTCAGTGTATATGGCACTGATTATGATGCATGTTTACTTAATCTTACACGGGTCTTGCAACGTTGTGAAACCAATTTGGTCTTAAACTGGGAGAAATGTCATTTCATGGTGACTGAGGGAGTCGTTTTGGGTCATCTAGTGTCCGAACGCGGCATCCAAGTGGATAAAGCGAAAGTCGAGGTGATTGAGCAATTACCATACCCCGTTAATGTTAAGGGTGTGCGGAGTTTTCTTGGTCACGCGGGTTTTTACCGCCGTTTCATCCAAGATTTCTCCAAGATTGCCAAGCCTCTGACTCAGCTACTCCTCAAAGATGCCCCGTTCGTTTTTACTGACGAGTGTGCTCGAGCTTTTGACAGGATTAAGCAGGCTCTCGTTTCCGCACCTATTATCCGAGCTCCCGATTGGGATTTGTCTTTCGAGGTTATGTGCGATGCTAGCGATTACGCTGTAGGAGCCGTGCTCGGGCAAAGGAAAGACAAGGCTTTACATGCGATCTACTATGCTAGTCGGACGTTAGATATGGCGCAGATCAATTATGCTACCACGGAGAAGGAGTTATTAGCCATCATCTATGCTCTAGACAAGTTTCGGGCCTATCTCATTGGCTCGAAGGTGATAGTATATACAGATCATGCAGCCTTGAAGTACCTTCTAGCGAAGAAGGAGGCCAAACCGAGACTTATTAGATGGATCCTATTATTGCAGGAGTTTGACTTGGAGATCCGTGATAAGTCCGGGGCCGAGAATGTCGTAGCCGATCACCTATCCCGGCTAAGATATGATGGTGGGGATCTCGCTCCAACTGACGATTCATTCCCCGATGACCATTTGCTCGCTATTACCATGGACACTCCATGGTTTGCTGATTATGCCAACTTTCTAGTTGGAGGTACTCTACCTCCCGACCTTCAGTATCAGCAGAAGAAGCGATTTCTACATGATGTGAAGAGGTATTTTTGGGACGACCCGTATCTCTTCCGAGAATGTGCAGATGGCTTATTCAAGAGGTGTATTCCCGAGAGTGAGGTACATTCTATCCTCACTAGGTGCCATTCCTCTCCTTATGGTGGACATCATGGTCCTTCGAAGACATTCGCGAAGGTAATGCAATCGGGTTTCTATTGGCCCACTATTCTCAGAGATGCCACCACTTTTATCCGTTCTTGCGACGCATGCCAACGAACGGGAAATATTTCTCGGCGACACGAAATGCCTCAAACCGGGATTCTTGAAGTAGAACTATTTGATGTTTGGGGTATAGATTACCAAGGACGATTCCCTTCTTCTTATGGGAATCGGTATATTTTGGTCGCCGTAGACTATGTTTCTAAGTGGGTGGAAGCCATCGCTTCACCAACTAACGATGCTAACGTGGTGATCCGGCTCTTTAAGAAGACAATATTCCCGCATTTTGGGGTCCCACGGGCTGTTATTAGTGATGGCGGTTCACATTTTCATGAACGCCAACTCACTAAGCTACTGAAGAAATACGGTGTTCACCACCGTACCGGGCTAGCCTATCATCCACAAACTAGTGGACAAGTCGAGATCTCGAACCGTGAGATCAAGTCTATTCTCGAGAAGGTTGTCCATACTTCGAGAAAATATTGGAGTTCGAAGCTCGACGACTCTCTTTGGGCTTACCGGACCGCATTCAAGACTCCTATCGGGACATCCCCGTATAGGCTTGTTTATGGCAAGGCTTGCCATCTACCCGTCGAGCTCGAGTTTAAGGCTATGTGGGCCTTAAAGGAGCTCAATCTCGATCCGAAGCTAGCCGGAGAGAAGCGCCTCATGCAATTGAACGAACTAGATGAATTCCATCTCCATGCTTATGACAACGCGAGAATTTATAAGGAGCGGACTAAAAGATGGCATGATAAGCGCATTATCCCCCGAGAGTTCCATGTCGGCGATAAGGTACTTTTATTTAATTCCCAACTTAGACTCTTTCCCGGGAAACTTAAATCCCTATGGTCTGGACCGTTCACGGTGACTGAAGTGAATAAATTCGGGTCGGTTACACTCACTACCGACAAAGGCGAAATATTCAAGGTGAACGGTCAACGCCTCAAGCTCTATCACGAAGGTGCATATGTCGGTGTCGTAGAGGCCATGGACCTCAACGACACTCTCGATTCCACCTAATCCAAGTGAGGTAAACCGGTCGAGCGGGACCGTAAAAACCAGCGCTAACCGGGAGGCAACCCGGCACCACTTGTATAAATTTGTAATTTCCCTTTCCGCATTTTTTTTTTTATTTTTTATTTATATTTTTATTTTTTAGCTTGGTAGCTCTAATTGGGAGTTAGTATTATTTATCGAGTGAGGACGAGGAAATTTTACGGTTTAATTGATTTAATTTCAGGATTTTGAAGCAATTTAATGGAAAAAAGGCGAGAAGTAGCAGGTGCAGTGGTCACTCGACCGAGTGGCCCTTGCACTCGGTCGAGTGCACTTACGGAGTAGCTACTGCCCAGTTTCCAAGGGTTCACTCGATCGAGTGGCTCCTGCACTCGGTCGAGTGCCCCTGAACCGGGTTCAGTATCGTTTTTCGCCTTCTTTTATTTGTTTCCTAATCTTCTTTTCAAATCAGTTTTTTTCATTAAAAACCCCTCCCCCTCATATTAGCTAAGAACCCTAACCCCCAATTCACCCAAATCACTCTTATTTCATCAATTCCTCACCAAATCTCACGATTTTTGCTTCTAAATTGCAATTGGGAGTGTTTCTTTGTGTTTCTTGGTGTCGATTTCTGAAATTTTCGTCCTTTTCTCCCCTATTCTCGTCCAAACCGTCACCCTTGAGGTATATTACAGAATTTTTGATTTCCTTGCTTCTTTTCTTGATTTTATAGTTTAATTTCATCCTTAGTTATATACTAATCCCATTGCATGCTTGATTTTGTGTTGATTTCACCACTTTGTGCTCAAAAATCGATTTTTGTGTATAGAGTCTGATTTTGGCCGAGATGTTGTGTTTTTTGTGGGATTCTTGTATAATTTTGTTTTGTTATTATGCTATAGTCATGGCAGGAAGAAGGAATCCGCCCCGAAACAACAACAGGAACAGGAATGCAAGGCAGCCGGCTGTTCAGCCTGTGCCAGGATATGAAGAAATTGAATGCAGGGACGAGGCCCAAAGAGCTCGTTTAGTTACCTTGATACCTAGGACGATGGAGGCTACCCGGTGCTGCTCGTCGCAATTCGCAATCGAGCTCGGTTTGAACGAGCAATTATTGCATCTCTTGTCCATGACCGGATTCGGTGGCTTATGGACACTACGTGAGTTATCTTACCGAGTACTCACTTTAGAATTTTTAAGTTCATTTGAATTTGATAGACAAGAGAGTATGATATCTTTTCGGTTAAACAATGAGGAGCAATCCATCTACCTTAGTACATTGTCCGAGTGTCTTAGACTTACCTCTAACCAAGCTGAAGACATCCTAGACATACCCGAGAGTTCGAAAGCACCCCCCTACTTTAAGTTATTTTCGGGTCGTGGTGCAACTGTCACCGCTATGGCGCTCAACGCCATCCCACACCCTACTATCCGCCTCTTCTTGCGGATTTTGAGTCATGTGGTTTTTCCACGCTCCGACATGAGTAAACTTCACTCATTGGAGGTGTTGATTCTAGGACACTACCTAAACCCCTTTAGGCAATCCCTGAAGGCGTTTAGTGCACCGGGTATGATCTGTGTCGGAATCCAGCGCCAGATCAGTGGATCTGGCCCGATCGGTTGTGGAGTCATCGTCACCGCGCTAGCAAAGCGCTATATTAGGGGTTTTGGGGAGTCAGTCACTTTTGAGAGTCTCACCGACCGCGTCCCTTTGCTGGACCGTGGCTACCTCTTCTCCACTTTGAAGTGGATTCGGGGCAATCCCCCGGAATTTTTGTAGCGCGTCCGAGACAAGGTTTGGATGAAAATCCCGGTTGTCGAAGGGACAATCCTACCCCCACTACTTGCATTACCACCCACTCCCGCAGGCGAGGACACACCCGACCCACCGAGCTACCTCATTCCCGAGGAGCTCTTCATTTTCGAGGAGGGTGCCCAACCCCCTCGACGTAGGGTTCGTGTAGAGACCGTACCCGATGAGACCGAGCCCCCCAGGGCCACACACACACACACCCCGACCTTCCCGTTCCAGACTCCGGGTGCCGAGTTTCCGCACCTGTATCCATTTATGTATGATCCAGTTTATGAGCACCAGAGACGGGTACACGAGGGGATTAATCAGAGCATCGTCAACCGCGAGATCCACGAGTACATGCTTACTCAAGGCATCTCGGCGCCTCAGCACCCGTCCTACTGGAGAGGTCCGGGAGATACTAGTGGTATTTTCCACGATTATGGGGTTGATACAGCTGCTTGGGGTCCGGACTACGGGCACACCTACGGCGGCCTGGGAGCACAGTGGTTGAGAGGCTTGCGACAGTCGGGTCCGCAAGGTGGTGCTAGCGGCTCAGGCCAGGGCGATACTGGAGCCGGTCCATCTGGGACCGGTGGAGACGATGAGATGGCTGATTAGCCGGTTTGGGGGAGCTACCATTGTATATACAGTACTTTCTTTCCTTTTTATTTCTGTTTTTACTGCTTTCTTAGATTTTTTTTCTTCCCCTTAGGTCGAGTTGTCCTTAGGATTGGCTGTGGATTTGTTTGTCATTTACGCTGTAGAGTCACATTGAGGACACTGTGACATTTAGGTTTGGGGGAGAATTTGTGTGTTTTTGTGTGCTTTTATTTTCTGTTGTGTGCTTTCAAAAATTTTAAAAATCCAAAAAAAAAAAAAAAAAATTGAAAAAATCAGAAAAATCCAAAAAGATTTTATTTTTGTGTGCTTTGTGTCTGTCTTGGGTCTGTTGTGAAACATGCAAAACGGCGATGATGACATTGCATTTTACATGACCTCTCCTAATTGACAGCTAAATTCGTACCTGAATGCATGTAATACTTGAGATGAGATGATTTTGATATGATTGCCTATTGAACCGTTAATTGCCAAATGAGTAAATTTGACCATTTTGTCGGCAAACCACAAAAATTCTAAGGAATTAGAGCTTCCTAGGCCAGTAACATCTATAACTGGTCTCATTTATATTTAGGAATTGAGTGGTTTCTCCTTATGGGATGTGTAACATATATTTGCATAAATATGACGTCTGTCTCTTGATATTGAATATGTGTTTGGTTTGAGGAGGAGGTACATGAGAAAAGGCATTTCTGTTTTTGACGAGCTCCACATAGCCAAAATGACCCATTTTTACTACCTTGTAGATTTAGGTTATTTTTCCTCTGTTTAGCCCGTTTCAGCTGTTATAAGCCAGTTTTCATGATATTTATATCGATTAGCTACAACCCAGAACAGCCTATCTTACCAGGACAGTCGCAGTGAGCTTAATTGAGAATTATTCCACTACTCGGTCATAATTTGGATTTCTATACCTTTTGGATCTTAGTGGGTAATACTGTTATGTGACTCTGTATTCGCCTTCCCCTTATCTGAATTGGAAAAAAATATAGAAGCATGAAAAAGAAAGAAAGAAAGAAAGAAAATGAAAAAAAAAATGGAATTAGAAAAAGAAAAGAAAAAAAAAACATATATGCTTCTTATAATGTTTCGGGGAACAGTCGAGATTTTGTAACTAGAATTGAATTATAATTAGGAGGATGACAAAATTCCCTCTTATGCTCTTTTGAGTTTTATCTCTAGTTAGTGGTCAGAATTCATAATGGAGGTTTTTGGATGGATAGTTTTTATTGTGTAGCTGCGACTACTGGTCCTAGCCCCACATTTCCATACGTGCTTTAGGCACAATCCATTTTATTCCCTCACATATAAGCCACCCTTTGTAAGTCCTTGGCATGTACTATGGTCCTGATTGGTGGAACACGTATTTAATTGGGGAGATTGATTTCATATTCGATTGCATGCATATTTCATAAGTCGAGTGAGTGTCTTTATTCTTTCCTATCTTCACACATATACTTACCCGTACTTATGAGTGTCGAGCAACAACCGTAAGGAAGTCCGACATTATTGGTCTTGCAAGATTGAAAGTTTGGCAGGCAATTGTTTGATTATGGCATGATTATTGATCTCGTTGCATTCTCGAGCATCACGGGTTTTCTCGTCGGTTTTAGTCGATTTTAAGAGAATGATTGTAATTCAGCTCTAAGTCGTGTTTCACATCACTTGTCCTCATTTATATATATTAGTTGTTTGCTTGAGGACAAACAAGGGTTTGGTTTGGGGGAGTTTGATCAACGCATTTTATATCGTATTTTATTGTCCCCCGACAACCGTTTTTGAGCTTTTCTTCTTCCATAATTATATGTTTGATGTCGATTTCTATTAGAAAGTCGATACTGTCGGTCCTCGTGTTATTTTGTAGGTTAAGTGCAATTTTGAGCATATTTTGGAATAATAACCCGGATAGCCGAGACGAGGACGGAAGACGAGGAAGGAAACGAAAAAGCCAAGAAGCAAAGGAATAGCTCAATTACGAGCCCAGCAGCACCCACTCGATCGAGTGGTGCTAAGCACTCGATCGAGTGCCTAATTCCGTGATCAACCAGACTGCAGATACGGATCCACTCGATCGAGTGCACGCATGTACTCGATCGAGTGCCTTGCTTTCAGGCCGCGGATTGGATTTTCTTTTAATTAGAATTATGGGCCTGTTTTGTAAGTCCAACTGATTTCTTTTAAATCAGTTGGAGGAGGATTGTCAGACTACTTTTGGCTTATCACTTTTTCTATTTTTTTTTCTAGACTTTACGTACATTAGCTTAGGGCAAAAAAAAAAGTCACGTTCGTTCTTCGCGAGATTCATCGTATTCCGTTCTTCCTTTTTCAGATCCCAAATTGTTCGGTATCGCTACTTTAATTTTAATTTTAATTTTAATTTCAATTCTCTAGTTTAATTCTTGTCTTAATTCCCTAGTTTAATTCTTGCCTTAATTCGTTCTTAGTCTTCTTGTAGTTTAAATTAATTCGCATTCACCATGTTTAATTGCAATTCATATTTCGTTAGTTTAATTATAATCATCATGAGTAGCTAATTTTTATCTAGGGTTTAAGGGGATCGATGGGTGTTAATTGGGTTATAGAAAATTGACCTGTCTCTGATTATATGAACTGTCGCCTGAATATTGTTTTTAATTCTGATTGATTAATTACTGGCCAGGATTAATTAGTTAGTATCACAATTAGGACTTTTCGCCGACCGGGTTAAGGACTAATTAGGTCACGATATTTTGGGTAGACTAGCTTAATTCTAGCGACCGCAGGTTAAGTTTAGTTCTAAAGTTTGTAGTAGTACCGACCGGACCTACACCTTAGACAGTTCGATTAGTGACATGTTAGTTGACTCCCTGACCCGATTGACATTCATTGTGAACCTGAGACCCTAGACCTTTTTATTATTGATTTACCTTATAGCAATTAGTTGTTAGTCCACTCAAACAAACCGAAAAACAGTGACCCGCAATCTTTAGTCTAGACCTTAGAGCAAGTAATTGAGTCCCGTCTCCTGGTGGTTCGACCCCTACTTCACTATCTACATTAGTTAGTGGACCTTAGGGTATCTTTGATTAGGGATACGACTACCCCTATCACACTACTCTCATTTGGGCAGTCAGTAGGATGAGGCTGCCAAAGGAGAAAGTCTAACTACCTAGCAAGTGGGGGGCCGGAAAACCCCCACTTAACACAACTCGGGCCAGGAGTTCAGTTTCGGGACGAAATCCTAGGGACGTCACAGACGCACCTTAACCTCATAGACCAACAGAGCTCCCAGAGTCTGTTATGACCACCAAAAGATTTGTACCAAAATAATATCAATATGTGACTTGTGTCACAAAATTTCAATATCCAAAATATCACAAGAGTGTCATAAAAATTCATCGTTGACAAAATAATTATAAAACCGTTTCAAAAATATAATTTAAACCGAACATGCTCTTTACTTAAAGGTGAAAAGGTCAAAACGTCCTTACCTCTCGAGACGGTAAATCCAAGCTAATATTAATCCAAAAATTCTTTCTCCTCGAACCCACAAGCTACAATAGTATAAATTGATTCAATATTCTAGTTAATATAACAAAGATCTAACCTACATAGTATTCGTATATATATATATGCCATCGAAAACACTCGACCTCGAGACACAAACTATTCATCACCCCCTCGATAATGCTTAGAAAAAAAACTCCAAGACTAGCGAAGAGACCACCACTTCACAGTAAACAAATAATTAAATCCACCCATTGCATCAGCCCTACATCCACTTCACAGTAAACAAATAATTAAATCCACCCATTGCATCAGCCCTACATCATCCTCCAAATTCACAATTTCCCTTGAACGTTCATTAGCTGCTACTCCCTTAAATGCCCAATTCAATTCACCCCCTTATTTACTAATAAAATCCAAATCAACAGATACAATCCTTCTTTCAGTTATAGATAAATTTACAATTAAGAAACTAGAATCACTCTCAAGTATTATCCAAACTGTACCCATAATTTTAACCAACTCAATTTTATTAACCCTAAGACTTATTCACAAACTCGGTTTGTAAAATTAAAAGAAAACAAACAAAAAGATCTTTAATCGAATCGGTACTTACAATTTGATAAAGAAGGACGTAAAACGAGTTGGTGTAGATAAGGGTCAAGACCAATTTACAATTCCGAACAATTGACCGGGGCAGAAAACCGAGGACAGAGGTAGAAAGTAGGCTGAGAAGCAGAGGGAGAGAGTAGTTTGGCGGGCGACAGAGATTGGGGAAAGTATGTAGGTTGAATGAATTATTAAGAGGAGGTGCGTGTAGGGATGGCAACGGATCCGGGATCCGATCCGGATCCGCAAGATCCGGTCCGCACAGATCGGATATGGATCCTAAATTTTGAAATCCGTTGGATATGGATCTGGATCCGCTATCTTTAAACGGATCTGGATCTGGATCTGGATCTTAATAAGTAAATCCGGATCCGGATCCGCAAATCCGTTTTATTAAAAAATTAACAATAGAAAAAAACTTAGTACTTTAATTTGTGTTTTTTTGGTTATTTCTAAAACTTTTTTCTTTTAGTTTATTAATATTTGATTATGAATCTTTATATTTGATTTTATTTGTAAAATTATCAAAATTAATATGGTCGCAAATACGTATTAATTAAAAATTTTGTAGAATTTAACTAAGAAATTGGATCCGCGGATCGGATCCGGATCCGGTCCAGATCCGGCGGATCTGGATCTGGATCTACATTTTTGGGATCCGTCGGATCCGGACCGGAACCGGATCCGCCACTAGGGGTGCGGATCCGGATCTGGATCCATGCGGATCCGGTCCGGATCCGGTCCAGATCTGGTCCGTTGCCATCCCTAGGTGCGTGGGTTTACATATATATAGTTTAGATTTTTTTTTTTTTTTTTTCTTATTGTGTTTGACTCGAAATCGAATCCGATATAAAGTCGGTTTATAAAATAATGTTTCACTTTTTAAAACCAAAATCGATTTATTATAAGACGACCCAAAATACTTTAATATTTATAACGACATTAAAAATATTCGTTTTCCAACTTAACAACCCGATTTAAATAAAAGTACAAAAGTCAAGCTTTATAATTGACTTGAAAAATAACGGGGTGTTACATAGGATTCCAAACACTTTCCGGTAGCAGGTGCTTCAACGCCACAGGTAGTAACCGCTCCATGAACACGTGGCAGTCGTGACTCTTCAAGCCTTGGAGCTTCAGGTTCTTAATGTCCACACACCGACTAAAATCGGATGCATACCCATCAGGGAACTTCAGCTTCCCTACCCACTCTAACACGGCCTTTCTCTGAGCCTTATCAAGGCTGAACAAGGCCCTAGGCTTGGACCCATTCCGCTTGATATGCATTTTCGGACGGTCACAAATTTTTTTCAAATCTTTTCGGGATCCTACGGTGTCACATGCCTTACCCTCTACATCCATGACGGTGTGAATCGGTTGCTCAAAGAAATTCTTCTCAATATGCATCACGTCCAGATTATGTCGGAGTAATAAAGTACTCCAATATGGAAGGTCGAAGAAGATGCTTCTTTTAAACCAACCATTTTTTAAATTCTTAAGATCTTTGAACTCTTGATTGGTCCCGTCAACAGTAGATGAGAACTCTGAAATCACCTCCCAAATCTCATCTCCTTGGAGACGAATCGGTGCCTCATCTAGCACCTCCTCACTCTTCTTGAAAGCTCTCTTATTCTTCCTATACATGTGACCCTCGGGTAGAAATTGTCTATGACAGTCAAACCAACTAATTTTGCTTGAATTACTTAGGTAGAATGCTTTACTTTCACTCATGCAACAAGGACACGCTTTTTGGCTCGTCGTAGACCAACCGCTCAACATACCATACGCAGGGAAATCATTTATAGTCCACAAAAGCGATGCTCTAAGCTGGAAATTTTGTTTCAACGACACAACATATGTCTCCACCCCTACTTCCCACAAGTGTTTCAATTCCTCTATCACTGGTTGTAAGTAAACATCCAAGTGGTTTTGGGATTTTTTGGGCCGGGAACAATGAGAGAAAGGAATATGAACGGTGGTTTCAGACAAAGCCATGGGAGTAAGTTGTACGGTGTGACCATGACAGGCCAGCACGAGTACGACTTACCGAACTGACCGAAAGGGGCGAACCCATCGGTACACAACCCAAGTCTCACGTTACGGGGTTCCTCAGCAAATTCAGGGTAAATCCTATCAAACCGTTTCCACTCCTCCCCATCACTAGGATGACACATCTTCCCCTCTACACGAGTTTCTTCCTTATGTCACCTCATTTGTTCGGCAATGGTTCTGGTTGCATATAGTTTTTGAAGTCTAGGGGCGATGGGAAAGTAGGTAAGTCGACTAAGTGGTATAGGTTTTTTATGCCTCGCAACACTCTTTCCCTTCCTACCCCTCAAAACAATGTTCCCATCTACACTTTTGTATCTACCCTTCCCACATATCTTACATTCCTCAAGCACGGCATCGTCCTTCCAAAAAAGCATACATCCATCGGGACAAGCATCGATCTTTTGATGCGGAAGTTCAAGACCTTTAATAATTTTTTTGGTATTGTAGAATGTTTTGGTCATAATGTTGTCATTTGGGATGAGTTTCTCAATCAACGCATCGATACCGTCTACGCACCCAAAAGGTAGGTTATACTCATATTTGAGGGTCACTACCATAGACGCCACTTCTAACAATGTCACATCACACCCTCCATATAATGGCTTCTCCGCAGCCTCTAACATATCAAAAAAAGCTTTCGCTCGTGGGTTTGGCTCTTGTGGGGTTGGTTGGTCATCGTCGTTAGTGTAAATGCTCTCATCATTAAACAAATTGCACTCAACCACATCAACAATCATTCCTCTCACCCCGCCCTCATTCTGATCCACCTCAGTTACCCCAACAGCAGACGTCTCACCATGACAAATCCAATAATAATAATTTGGGCTAAACCCATTTGAGATAATATGTTCCTTAATCAGAATATCATCCAAGAATTTGAGGTTCTTACATTTCACACAAGGACACCTAAATCTACCCTCTGACGCGTATTCGGGATGGGTTTTAGCGAACTCAAGGAAACTATTAACACCCTCTAAAAATTCAGTTCTGGGACGTCGTCTCTTATCTAATCTTTCCTCATACATCCATTTTCGTTCCTGTCGCTTCATTTTTTTATCTAAAAAAATTGAGACAATAACCACATACAAATTATTTTCTCTTAAGTAATTTACTAATAAATACACACTACTCACATATTTTGTAAAATTCTCAATTCACCTAAACATAGTACTATTTGCACCTAATCATCCATAATTACGTTACTAAATCGACATAATTGTATTTCAATTCCAATTTCCTAACACATCAAAACAACCCAATTCACTCAACTACGTAACCGCAAACCCTAATTTTATACTAACAATCTACCTATTTCAAATTGGGGAACCTATTGGGCGATTAACATTCTAACTACACTAAATATTCCGACAACTAAAAAATTATTCAACCCAATAAATAATTTATTTAAATCTATAAACACAGAAATTAACAAATAATTGAAACTAAATATAGATAGATAAACATACCTTAAGGAAAATGAGAGAATTGAAGAAGAAATGACGAGGAATGGAGGAGAGGCGCGTTTTAGAGAGAGGGGGGAGGTCGCGCGAAATTTAACACCCTTAGCGACCGAAATCGGTCGCGCGCCAATTTTTTTAGCGACTGATTTCAGTCGCTAGGTCACAGATTTAGCGACTGAAATCGATCGCTATTTAACTAATTTAGCGACCGAAATCAGTCGCGCGTCCATTTATTTAGCGACCGATTACGGTCGCTGAATTTAATTATTTTTTTTAAAATCCGTCTCCTCGTCCAGCGACTAATATCAGTCGCGCGTTGTACTTGCAGTCGCAAAATTAGCTACTGAATTTATCAGTCGCGCGTGCTTGGTAGCTATATGAAGTATTTCTTGTAGTGTAAGCACATGTTCCCTTCCTCCCTTGAAAAGCATCCCAAGGCCTGGTACTACAGGCTTGATTCCAAGAAATATAAGACTTGGGATGATGTGGCGACTGAATTTGCTCGGAATTACGCCGATAATACCGAGATCCAGACTACAATGCGTACTCAGCACTGCCTCGGCCTCCGGACAGACCCTAGGGAGACCACCATCAACTAGGGATGGCAACGGGGCGGGTATGGGTCGGGTCCAGCCGGACCCGGACCCGGACTTCAAAAGTTGGACTCGGACCCTTAGGGTCCACAATTTTGAGACCCTTACCCGGACCCAACGGGTACAGGTAGGGTCCGGGTCTATCACGGGTCCAATACGCGACAATTTAAAATATATAGGAGTAATATTTTTAATATATACGATTTATAGCCCGACAAATTAAAAAGGCAAAATAAAATCAACGACTCCAAGCTCGTGCCCATGTAAGGTTGTGTTACTAACTTACAACTTGCAAAATAAACAAAGAAACAATACAAGTAAAACAACAATGTACAGCCTCACAGGTAGTCACAGGAGTGAGCTTTACATTAGTTTTAAAGAATTGATATTAAGGTTTAACATGATTAGTCATCGCTCATCAGTCATCACTTATATATATATATATATATATAGAGGTGGGATCAGGTGAGTCCACTTATATATATTGAGTCCGTGAGTCCCCATCTTAGCCCTTGATTCAAGGTTATATTAATGGACAAGATTTAATTTCATAATTAAGGAAATAACTAACAAATTTGGTAAATATATCATTTCTCTCTCTCCTCCTTAATTATCTCAATAAAAATCTTTTATCTCTCTTATCAATCTTTTTAAATGTTTTTTCTCTCATACAACAAGTTTTTTCAAAATTAAGTTTTTTTCATTTTCACCAAAAAATCATTATTTTCCTACTGCCATTGTACGTATGTTACTATGTTACTACCATAATCCATAAATTATGTTACTTTAACTCATATAACGTGTTACTTTAATTCATGAACTGCGTTACTTTAACTCATAAAATCTGTTACGTTGTTTAATATATTCTCCTGCAAAAACTATTACTCTAACTCATACAATGTGTTACTCTAATTCATGAACTGTGTTACTTTAACTCATAAAATCTGTTACGTTGCATAGTCTCTTGCAAAAACTGTTACTCTAACTCATACAATGTGTTACTTTAATTCATGAACTGTGTTACTTTAACTCATAAAATCAGTTACGTTGCATAGTAGTCTCTTGCAAAAACAGGAGTTTCAATTAACAAAAAGAACAATATTTGTTTTTATTAAGATACTCCAAAACAAAAAGTGGTACAAGATTCCAACTAAATCAACTCTTTACAATTCCAATGTTTCACACTTGTTACTCATAATGTCCTACTTATAATTATGTTTCTTCTTCATCCTTCTCGTTCTCTCCGTCTTTCTTCTTTTTCATCTTTTTCATCATCATCTCAGAAGCTTTGATTTAATCTCACCACCGCACAATAGAGGAAACTCTCACCCACATCCCTACATCATTCATGTGGATTAAAGTAACAGATAACAAGAGTTAAAGTAACAGATGAAGTGCATTGAAGTAACATTGAATTAAATTAACAGAATATGCTTATACACCAGATATAAAGTAACAGAGGTCAGACATTAAAGTAACAGATAGTATGAATTAAATTAACAGATAATGTTCATTAAAATAACACCAGATATAAGTTAGTGCAAAAAATTCATATAATGATAAAAATGAGAGTATGACGCAGTATCTTACTATTTGATATTGTTTCCTATTTTGAAGTCATCACGTCCCATAATTATAGGAAGTAGTATTTTTTTTTCTTTTTTTTATATGGCGTTACTCTTTGATGTTGTTTCCTATTTTGGTGGCAAACACGTCCCATTATTATAGTAAACAATATCTTTTTTTTATTATTTTTTTTTAATATGGCAGTTTCCAAAATTCTTAGGACACTACAATGCACTACAATAACAGATGAAAAACACTAAAGTAGCAACTGGAGTGTATTAAAGTAACACGACATATAAAGTAACAGATGGTAGACATTAAAGTAACAGATGCTTTACACTAAAGTAACGCAGTATATGAACTACAATAACTCAATATATTGTAAACATAAAAACTAATAATTGAGTAGCATCTTAATGACTTTCATGGCGATTTCAGTATAAATTACAAAACATATATACTCACCGTTTGTGTGTTCTACGATTTGCATATGAATCTATGATGAATAACACGACCATGAAAACAATATCAACATGAAAATTGACGCAAACCATGAACACAAATTGACGCAAATTAATCAAAATAATGAATAAAAATTGACGCAAAACATGAAAGCAATATCGAAACTCACCATTGTTATACTCGATGAATTGTTTATCAACAGTTAATGAAGATGTCGCGATCATTGAATTCATAGTAACGGAATTTCGAGCACAGATTTGATTGAATGAATGAATGAACGTGATGATCGATGGGAGCGTTTTTTTTTTTAAGGTTTTGATAATGAACCTGTAACGTGAATGAATGAATGAGGAATGATTGTGATTATGGGAGTTATTGTTTCCTAAAATCATGGAAGTTATTTTAGGAGATATTGTTTCCTATTTTGGTGGCAATCACGTCCCATTATTATAGGAAACAATATCTTTTTTTTTTATTTTTTTTTTAATATGGCAGTTTTCAAAATTCTTAGAACACTGCAATGCACTACAATAACAGATGAAAAACACTAAAGTAACAACTGGAGTGTATTAAAGTAACACGACATATAAAGTAACAGATGGTAGACATTAAAGTAACAGATGCTTTACACTAAAGTAACGCAGTATATGAACTACAATAACTCAATATATTGTAAACGTAAAAATTAATAATTGAGTAGCATCTTAATGACTTTCATGGCGATTCCAGTATAAATTACAAAACATATATACTCACCGTTTGTGTGTTCTACGATTTGCATATGAATCTATGATGAATAACACGACCATAAAAGCAATATCAACATGAAAATTGACGCAAACCATGAACACAAATTGACGCAAATTAATCAAGATAATGAATAAAAATTGACGCAAAACATGAAAGCAATATCGAAACTCACCATTGTTATACTCGATGAATTGTTTATCAACAGTTAATGAAGATGTCGCGATCATTGAATTCATAGTAACGGAATTTCGAGCACAGATTTGATTGAATGAATGAATGAACGTGATGATCGATGGGAGCGTTTTTTTTTTAAGGTTTTGATAATGAACCTGTAACGTGAATGAATGAATGAATGAGGAATGATTGTGATTATGGGAGTTATTGTTTCCTAAAATAATGGGAGTTATTTTAGAATAGTAAATCTTCCTCTTTTTTTTTTTTTTTTTAATATTAGGATGCATCTTGTCCATCCATTTTCATCCCATCCAACGGATGGGATGAGGACTTAGGGACTCAACACTTATGTAGGGACTCATTAGAACCTACCTCTATATATATATATTTTATTTTATACGGGTCCAAGGGTCGAGTCCGGGTTTAACTATTAGGACCCGGACCCGGAATTTTTTTGAAGGACCCATACCCGACCCGTACCCATAGGGTCCAAAAAAATTAGGACCCGTACCCGACCCGTTGTCATCCCTACCATCAGCACAACGAGGAGACCCTACCCAAGTCGGGCGAGGGAACCGTGGAAAATTTTGGAAATATATTATTCTCTTAGCATATAGAAAATGTTACTTCCTCCGATTTTTAATGTTGGTCTCATTTTAATAAAATATTTCTCACATATATAATATATTCATGAAATTAAGCGAAACATTAAAAAAAAAACCAAAGGGATTATTACTTTTAGCCACTTATTTAGGTGGATCCATAAATACTTTTCATCTACCAATAATAAATTTTTTCTGGATAATTTTCATAGTACCCCGGGTTCGCACTTACCAATATACCCCTACTAGTCATATCTCCCAAGTCGATCGTCTTTATGAGAGCTTCAATTTGGAAAAAAAAACTTTGACCGAATTTTATTTACGATCATGCTGAAATCAAGTTTTTTTTTGAATGATTTATCTTTTTGAGATTTACAACTTAATAAAAAAAATCACAATTTTATTAAATCGTGATTACAAGATATGAACAGTTAAAGTAATTTATGAGAAAAGTAGGAACATTTCAGAAATAAAATGCAAACTTCAAAAATTCAGGATAGCATGAGAATTATCCTACTCCCTCCATTTCAATGATATGTTTCACCTTAAAAATGACACATTTCTTAAGAAAAATAATAAAATATACAAAATAGAAAGGAGTAAAGTAGGTGGGTCACCTACATAATAGACAAGTATGATAACAGAAAAGAAAGTGGGGGAAATCAAAGAAATTATTAAAAAAAATAATACGAAAGATATCAATGAAATAAAGAGAATATTTTTTTTAGTGGAGTAGACCAGTAATGTGCACATTGAGAATGGTGGTGACCCACTGACTTTCTTTATCAATCAGTAGTGAACAACGACTTGCGACTCCTACCATTCTGTTCCACAACTATTCGGCCATAAGACTACTAGTAGTGGAGTAGTATATTTGTGAAGAATCTCAACCTCTTTCCAGACCACAACAACTACCGCGAGTAGTACTGGAGAAGAGCACAAGTGAAGGTATCGTATCGTATCATAAACCCGAACTCGGGTGGGTGGTTGACATTTTTCCTATTATCCCCATTCCCCCCTTTCTATTTTTACACCCCACATCCCACCTCTCCTCCATACACTCACCCGTCACCTCCCTCCTCATCATCATAATCATAATCATAATCATAACCATAACAATACTGCTATTATACTCCCACCACCACCACCGCTACTACTACTACATGCTCTGATCACTTTAACTTGACCCTCCCTCCCTCCCTCCATTTCCGCTACCAATGGCGCTCCACTACGCGCCGCCCAAGCTCCTCTTCCCCTCCACCGCCCCCGTCCCCCAACATCGTCTCGTCTTCTCCGATTTCCTGGCTCTTTCCACTCGCCCTCGCCGCCCTCGCCGCCGCCTCTCCGCCCTCAACCCCTCCGTTTTCAAGGCCGCTCTTCACCTCCATCCTCCTTCCTCCTCTCATGCTTCTGCTTCTACTTCTACTTCTACTTGTTCTGTCTCCTCCTCCTCCTCCTCCTCACCTCCCGTTGACCTTGACCAACAGGTTTGCCTTTTTCTTTTGCTTCTAATTCTCATCTACTCCAGTAAGTAAGGCTAATTGTGCTCATCCTTTCCTCGTAAGACTGATATGATGTACTACTACGTATTGTTTCAAATTTCTACTTTTGCTCTAAATGTTACGGAGTACTTCTTCTGTTATGCCATATCAGTATATTTATTACAGTAAGTACTATCACTTCTGCTGATTACTCTAACTAAACACTGAATGTTTCCAATATTTGTCATCTCACTAATCACTATTTTATACTCGTAGTAGTAGCATAAAGTCTGATTTTGATTTGTAAGCTCAATTCATTTCATCTGTTCAAAAATTGTTCCTAGATACTATATGGCATAGTAATATTTTGTGAGTAGAACAAAAAATGGTTCCTCATCCGGTTTTGTGTGTTTCTAGGGTGTAAATTTGGCGGATATACTTGCAGAGAGAGGAGCTTGTGGTGTTGGATTTATTGCAAACTTGGATAACAAGGGCTCTCACCAGATTGTCCAGGATGCTCTTACTGCACTTGGCTGTATGGAGCATCGAGGAGGATGTGGATCAGACAACGATTCAGGTGACGGTTCAGGAATAATGACCGCCATTCCTTGGAATCTCTTTGATCTTTGGGCTAAGCAACAAGGCATTCTTGATACCTTTGATAGGTCACACACTGGTGTTGGCATGCTCTTTCTTCCTACAGATGAAGCACTTGCACAAGCAGCCAAGAAAGGTATATTAATAGGGGACTATTTATCCTGATTCCATAACACCACAATGTTCTGTAAAAGTGAAAAGGAAGCAGACGTTTAAAGGGCCAAGGCCGAGGTTTCACCTTTGTAGTGCTATGCACCTAGCCGTCCGTCTTTCCTTGGCAATATTTTAAGCTTTACAATAGTCAGCATTGAGCAATACTGTGTCATTATGAATGCACTTTATGACATTTTGAAGTTCAGAATGCTCAGCATAAGGGAACTCAACTGATACATTAAAACTTGGAAATGAATAACTTATCTGGCGTAAATTTCTTCTGTTATCCTTGCCCTTATGCCTGCTGTCTGGATAGTTTTGATCTCTCTCTCTCTCTCTCTCTCTCTCTCTCTCTCTCTCTCTCTCTCTCTCTCTCTCTTTTAAATATTAAACTCTAGTTTTTCGCTGACGATCTACTTCTACTAGTTACAAAGTCAGATAACCTCTGAACTACTTTTTCTTTAACGATCTAGTACAGATAAAAATGTGTTTATAAAGGCTTATTTACGAGTCTGATGGCCTTTGCAGTTGTTTTGGGTATTTTTGCACAAGAGGGCATTGAGGTGCTCGGATGGAGGTCAGTCCCCACAACTGTCTCCGTTGTTGGCCGGAATGCCAAAGAAACCATGCCCAATATACAACAGCTGTTTGTAAGAGTTGTTAGGGAAGAGAGCATCGATGACATTGAAAGAGAGCTATACATCTGTCGTAAGTTGATTGAGAGAGCTGCCAGTTCCGAAGCCTGGGCAAATGAACTTTATTTCTGCTCCTTATCTAATCAAACTATTGTTTACAAGGGGATGCTCCGGTCTGAAGTGCTAGGAATGTTCTATGACGATCTTAGGAATGAACTTTATACATCTCCGTTCGCCATTTACCATCGTAGGTACAGCACAAACACTAGCCCTCGGTGGCCACTTGCTCAACCAATGAGGTTCCTTGGTCATAATGGAGAAATCAATACTATACAGGTTCGATTTTGGCCGTTCCTGTTAAAATTATTACTTTGAATATATATCAAACTGGGCTGGGTTGGGAAAACCATCGTCGATGCGCCACATGACATATTCAACCTTAATTGGAGTCATGAATGACAACTTAATCATTTATTAAAAGCTTTAATAGATCATAAATATCATTAGCAATTTAATATTCCCTCCGGTCACTATTTTTCGCCTTATTCCATTAAAATACCCCTCACAAATATTCATGAAGTGGGGCGAAAAATAGTGACCGGAGGGAGTAAAAGTTAGTTATTAGATTAAATTAAATACTTACGGTGATTAATTTTAAAAAATATTTTGGGAAAATTCTGATTAAAAAAAATATATCACGGAAAATGCTTTTGTATGAGTATAATTTTTATTATAATTGTTAAAATATCAAATGTAATGAATGTGTTGTGTGTACTGCATGTAGGAAGAAATATATTCTTATATTGCGAAAAAGATGAACTGATTTACAACTTTATTGAATCCCCTATATACTAAAAGAATAACAACTTTCTAAAATTTTCCCTCCAAAATCCATTATTTCTAAAGAGGGAAGGTAAACAAAGAGTACTTTAAAATAAATTGGTAACCCATTACATTTCATGGATGATGATAAAATCATCAAAATGGTAAATTTATAGTATAGCAATTCTTAGCTTCACACAAGAAAAATATATTCGGTTTTTTTTCTTTCTAAATAACGTTTTTGTTTTTCGAGTTGAATCTCTAAACATTAATTTTTATAAAAATGTGGAAATAGTCCAACTTCTATTTCGATCATAAAACAAAAAAGTACTATTAGACCATTTAAAAACAAATGTATCATATGGATGTTCAATTCTTAGTATTAATTCAGATATATATGGAATTAAGTGTTTCGAAATATGAGAATAACATAAATAAAAATATACTTTGCAGAGATAATATTTTCATCTAAACATAAATTTATTAATTTTACTCCATTACCTTGATTGCTTATCAATTTGAAATTATTTTCTTAAAATTGAGGAAGGTAAACATTAATATACCTCCAATATAAAATCTTTAATTTGTATGATACAAAGTAAATTTTATGTATACCGTGCATTTATGCACGGGGCCTATACTAGTTATTTATTTAACTGCATATGGAGAATCTCCATACATTTAAAGTGAAAAATAGATTAATAAGTTTATGTGCAGTTAAGAAAAATAAAAATTTATATGATATATATAGATACATTTTCCATACAGATTTACATGAGTTGAATTTGCATACACATTATTTGATTTATTATTACAGTATCCTAAAAGTAGATTCATATAAAATTCAAAGTGCCAACAATTTAAATGTTTTATCATGGAGTTTTTATAACAAAATTTTAAGACGTATTCTGGAAGAACAAGGTATTACCTAGTTACTCTGAAAGTTGAATTGCAGCATGATGTTACTTGTCTATGAAATATGAATCCGACGTGGATTAGTAATCTTTTTTTCAGGGTAATTTGAACTGGATGAGATCTCGGGAGACATCATTGAAATCCCCTGTTTGGCGTGATCGTGAAAGTGAAATTCGGCCTTTTGGAAACCCAAGGGCTTCCGATTCTGCTAACCTTGATAGTGCTGCAGAGGTACACTAAAGCTCTTTTCTTAAAGATGATTCATGCCTTTTGTGTTCATTTTCTAGGATTATTCTTTTTTGCAATTAGAACAGGTGGTATGCACTATGCAACTTAGGGTCCGTGTTAGTTGAACTTGGATAGAAATATTTGACACGAGAGCGTGTCTAAGTTTTGGGCTATATATTAGCCTTTTATTTTTTTCATATGTTTTTATTTGTTTAATATGAAGTGTGTGAGTGTCGTACTCATGTCAGAGAGTGTCAGATACGGGCGACTTGGTTAGCGAGGTAATCTCTAGAATAGAAGTGACATAGATAAGGGTAATTAAATAATTTCTTTGCATGTAATGTTAAGAGTTTGTGTAACATAGCTTAGGGTTAATCACTAGTCTCCTTGCATGCGAAGTGGGATTATGCATTTGGAAATCTGCTACAAGAGTGCACATTTGTCAGAATAACTCTTCCACAAGTGCTGCACCTTCGTTGAATTACATTAAGCGACCTGTTCACATAGGTGTGAGAGTTCGTAGATAGCATATTCCTATCTTCAGATATCAAGAAATGTGGTTAAAATAGTTGATCACTAGATTTTTTCAAATAATTCTATCTTGACTCAACGTACAAATGATGCTCACTTCCACCTTCTATTCTTCCCCAATACCCCTCTCCCGCTGGCCGTATCAAGGCTATAACACAAACAGAAGATGTTCACATTTTGAGATTGAATACATGAGGAATCGACGACTGAAGTCTTCGCTCTGTTTGTTTTTGGTTCATACCCAGTGGCTCTTTATTTTAGTAGTGGCTATGACCTCTGGTGGCAGTGTGATATATATTGCTTGAGTATGTGGAAGGAATTCTGTTATTGTTGGCAGTTAACATAATTATATTATCGTTCCATTTCTTCATATCTGCCGTTTGATACAGAAGTCCACACCATGAGTTAATTTCAATATCTCCATTTGTGCAGCTGTTAATTAGAAGTGGGCGTGCTGCCGAGGAAGCACTAATGATTCTTGTTCCAGAGGCATATAAAAACCATCCTACATTGTCAATCAAGTATCCTGAGGTGATTCTTACAGTATTTATGTCTCTCCTTGTTTAGATGGGGTAATGTGGAGGGGATGAGATGAGTAGGAAATGGATGGGAACAATTTCCTTTGTTTGTTTTGTAAATCAGTTTGGATGGAATACAAGGAAGGGAAATGGAGGGATCCATTGGCGCTCGCGGAAGCCCTAAATCCTGCTATCTTAGGACAGATTCAGAGAAAAACCATTCCTCCTCTTTTTCCCCTTCCTTCCATCACCTCCCCTACCTTTCCCACCTATTATATCCAAACAAGCTGTTTGGTGTGTGTGTATGTATAGTTTGTTTTGGGTAGCTATGCACTCGGGTTTTGCTCTTAGCTATTGCTTATTATAAGTTTCAATTTGAACACTAGGGTTCATTTATCGCTGTTGTGGTCATTTTCGTGATCCTGTTTTTATTGGTAAACACATCCCAAATTCTTACTAAGAGGAGGTATTATTGCCTGCAGGTTTTGGACTTTTACGATTACTACAAGGGTCAGATGGAAACTTGGGATGGACCTGCCTTGCTATTATTCAGGTGAAATTGAAAGGGAATTTTTCATCATTACTCATGTCTACTTTTACATGTACAGTGACCGAGATTTAGCTTTCAAAATGCGGTGTCATTTATTGTTGTTGCAGTAAGTTATGACTATGGTACGGCAAATGAGAGCACGACACATAGACTGACTACATGACCAGAACTTAAAATTATGTATTATAATACTATGTACTCAGCATCTCATTCTCATATGTTTTATGAGTCTTGCAGTGATGGGAAAACTGTTGGTGCTTGTCTTGATCGAAATGGATTACGTCCTGCTAGATATTGGCGCACAAGTGACAATGTCGTTTACGTTGCATCTGAGGTCTGGCCTCCAATTTTTCCCCTCATGTTCTTGCACTCCACATGTTTTTGCCTTTCATTTCCCTTTTATCTCATTGTATTTTGAGGGAAGCATTTGACCTTCGATGGTTTCAAAGGATGATTCATGTCATCTGACGCCAAATAATTTTGGCATTAAGCCTCTGATGATCTTCTACTCTACACGTGGACAAACATGGATCATTAATATAAATAAAGCACGAAAATGTGAGAAAGATATAATTTTTTTTCCGCTAGAGCTAGTTTGCCAACGCTGCCTAATTTTCTTTGCATGAATGGCCCCTTTTCGCTTGGCCAATGATATATTTTTTCATCTGATGCTCATGAGTTAACCTAGATGGGTAGATAGGATATGACCACTTCAAGCTGTTGCCTTTTAATATGATCAGGGATGTACATTGTGTATAAATCATATAGTGCCTAAATTCATTGTGTATTTTGGGTTTATTACTTATTCAATAGTAGAAATCAGAGAAACTTGTTGTCTACCACTTTTTTGCTTCCCTAGTACTTAGGCCGCACAACGTATTACATTTATTTATGCATAGAGTTAGCCACTGTTTAAGCTGGATACTTTCAATTTTGATTATCTGCGGAAGAAAAGTAATTTCCTCTCTGTCAATGAAAGAAACCCCAATTTTTTGGCTTTAACTGGTGTTATTTGACGAGATGTTTGATGATTGCCTTTCCATGTCTTCCCTGTTGATTTCCAGCCACTTATAAGCAGTGCATCAATGCGTCATGGCTTTGTGGAATACTTGTTTAGAAAATTTTCAACAGAGAAATTAATTCTTCCAAGTCTGATGTTAATATAGGTGGGAGTCCTGCCAATGGATGAATCAAAAGTCATAATGAAGGGCCGACTAGGTCCAGGCATGATGATATCAGTTGATCTGCCTAGTGGCCAGGTTGGTACGCTATCGTTTTTGGAAAAATAACATTTCAGATGTATTTGGGTTTTGCAAACATGATCTATATTCAGTGAGTAGTGTTTCTCATATTTTTCTGAGTGAATGGTGTGGGTTGTCACTATTTATTAGGAGTGAATTTGCTGTGTTTTGATAACCTACTATTGTCAGGTGATGCATATTGGAGAATGTACTATCCTTAACTGTGGGTCCTGTTTTATTATTATTAGCTAGCTTATAATTAAAACAATAGTACATTAGTGCAAGTTTTGACTCTTACTGATAGGTAGTCATTCTTACACTTGCTTTTGCTGCAGTTACAATATTATGGATTTATGCGACTGATACGTGTTAAAAAGCAGATGTTGCTGGTTATTTAGAAGTAACTTGTCTTAACTGCAGGTTTTCGAGAATACTGAGGTAAAGAAACGGGTAGCTTCAGTAAATCCGTACGGGAAGTGGGTGAAGGAAAATTTACGCTCATTAAAGCCAGTGAACTTCCTTTCAGGAGCTGTTCTGGAAAGTGACACAATCTTGAGACACCAACAGTAAGTATTTTGTCCCAGCTACTCTTTTTAGTTGCCTCAGTCTAATGACAGGGGTGTTATAGGATGTCATATAAAATGACGGACTTGCCTTTCATCTAAACCCGGCCAATCATGTCTACTGCCGAATGAGTTGTCTGTTTGAACTGATTACATCCCATCTCATGGTATTTTGCCTGCATGGTTTTTACTAACCTTGAGTTCAAAAATCGAGACATCTTTCTTGATATATGTTGTGGTGGAGTGATATCATCATGATGCTTGTGGTTGGAGAGAATTGTCCTTGTGGTTGACTCCAGCTAAGTTCCCCTCTTCATTAGTACCTATTTTAACTCATTTAGAAGATCTAATCTGCTTTTCAGTTTGTTATATTTTTGGAGGTGAGCTTACGAAACTTAAGATACTCTAGAAGCTCAATGCATCCTCATCCGCTTAAGTTGACCCAATTTCTTTGGAAGTCGGTTTTGAGAGGAGAAGTGAGAAGATTTTTGATTAAGAGCAGCAGCGAGAAAAATTTATATTGAGAGGAAGAGGAGTAACTGTCTGACTGCTTAATTTCATAGAGAAGAATCTATAGTGTATCGCGTGTTATTTCTGTGAATGGTAACAATTGAGAAACTAACCCCACGATAGTTTCTGCTTGATGGTTCTGAAGCATACAAGTGGTAGTAATATAGTATTGCCTAATTGGCGAACTTTTGCTGCATGAGATGATCGTGCCTTGATTAAGTTTTGATAAGCTGCAGCTCCATATTCACGAGTTTTTATAAGACTTTGTTGGACTTCGCTATAAAAGACTCATTTCCGAGACATTCCTTATACTATGATAATTATTGGCAGGGCATTTGGCTACTCAAGTGAAGATGTCCAAATGGTTATCGAAAGCATGGCTTCACAAGGGAAGGAACCTACGTTTTGTATGGGAGATGATATTCCTCTAGCAGTAATGTCACAGAAGCCACATATGCTTTATGACTATTTCAAACAACGATTTGCCCAGGTATGCTCTGGAATATATTTGTAAAACACCAAGTATATATATCAAATATCTCTTGGGCCTGATTATATTGCTAGCGAGTTGCCACTTTTTTTTCTTCTTTTTTTTCTTGAGGAACAAGCACAACATTACAATTAAACATCACATTCAGAAGCTATTGACAATTGTTGTTTTGATATGGTAGCTGATTATTAATCTCCTAATTTGGAGCTAATTTTGTATAACAAGAACAGAAGGCTCACAACAGTATGCCCCCTGGCTTGAGAGTAATGGTTCTTTTGATGTCAGCAAAAGTGCACATTACAGGCTCATACTGTATAAACAACTTTCCCACAGCATAAATGTTCACCTGAAGTCCTAAAGAATACTCAAAAGTCAACACCCTGTTATTACCTTATAAGAAGATTTGGCAAAACAAACAGTTTCAAGTAAATAACGGTGTGAATCAGTGCCGTGGTTCTTAAATTGTATAGCTATTATAGTTTTCAGTTTTCATCAAGATATTACAAGACACTTGCCTTTTGTTTGGATAAAAAATGTGTGTGAGTGCGTGTGTATGTGGCACGTTGGGAGGAAATGTAATTTAGCCTATAGGAGAAAAATGGATCCGAAGCCGTCCAACTCAACTTACCAGACAATGGGATTTGTCTCCCTCTCCCTCCAAATCCCTTTATCCAAACAAAGGGTTTACCAACAAAACTAATTTCACTTGTCATTCAGAGAAACTATGCTCATTCTTAGTCTTCTCATTTTCCCCCTTATCTTTGTGTATATGTTTTGCTGAATCAGTGCATCTTGTTTGGTTTCTCATCTTTTATCTTCACAGGTTACTAATCCAGCTATCGATCCTTTGAGGGAAGGATTAGTAATGTCACTTGAAGTTAACATTGGTAAGCGTGGGAATATCCTAGAAGTTGGACCTGAAAATGCATCACAGGTTGGAGAATGATGCTAGCCCCTGTAGCTATTTTTTTTTTTTTTATGATTGTTAGTATTTGCTAATACGCACTGATATATGCTTAAATTATTTCATTGTGTTGGTTTTAGGTTATTTTATCCAGTCCCGTGCTGAATGAAGGGGAGTTGGAAGCTTTGCTTTCTGATCCCTTGTTAAAGGCCCAAGTGCTACCCACCTTTTTTGACATACGTAAAGGACTTGACGGCTCTCTGGAGAAAACATTGAATAGGCTCTGTGAAGCTGCTGATGAAGCAGTTAGAAATGGATCCCAGCTGCTTGTTCTATCTGACCGTTCTGATGAGCCAGTAAGCGGCTAACTTATGCTCATAATATGTCATGGTTTATTTATTTGGTATGCAGACTGTTGTTTTGCTCTGCTTCTGGATGAATGTTGCTTTGGCTAGATTATGACCTCTCCGAGTCAAACAAAATAAACAAAAAGTGGAGAGAAAGGGAGGGGAGGGGGAAGGAGGGAAGGGAAAGGGAAGGAAGGGGAGGGGAGGGGAGGGAAGATGAAGGATGAGAGTTTTCCCTCCAAATCTTGCCTATTTAGGTGGGGAAATGATTTCACTTGGAGGAGGGAAAATGGGTCCAAATCCTTCACCCTCATTTTGTTATCCAAACAACGGATATCGTCTTCCTCCCTTTCTTTCCATTTCCCTCTATCCAAACACACCTCCCCTCAAATCCCACATGCAACTTCACCATTCTGATTGGGATGCGTGTAATAATATGGTCCGCTGTGAGAGTGGCTTATACTTGCCCTGATCCTTTATTTTGATTTTTGAAAGCCATTATATACTTCTGTTCATTGATTCATGACGTATTTTCATTTGAAAGCATTTAAAGCGCTTACGGTTGTAGTGTAATACTACAATTTTACCATTAATAAGCGCAAACGCAAGTGTTCATCGGAATACTTTTAGATTGCCATTGCATGAATTTTGAAGCCGTTTGGAACTATATATTACGGTGGCTTGAAATCAAGCACAAATTAGCCTTTGATCTTCGTCAAAGTGCGGAAAGGACTTAATTGATTGATTATTACTCCATTATTTAAATCACGGCGGAATTATGTCCTTATTAATGGAGCCAGAGGCATAATTATATTTGGGCTTGAGATGTAATGGATGAAGTCGAAATGGTTGTAAAACCCTACGCCCTTGTATGAGGTTACAGATGGTTTGGGCCTTTTGATTAAGAGCAACTTTGAGACAGCAGCCTCTAGACCAGCAGACCCCCATGGAGCACACTCTGACCATATCCACTTTTCCTTCTTTCATCAGGTCCAGCCTCTAGACCAGCAGACCCCAATGGAGCACACTCTGACCATATCACATAGAACTATCCCATAGAATGCACTCCATTTCCTTTCCTAGATGTATCATACTTTTCTATTTTTTTTCGTCTTTTCATTTTGCACAAATTTCAATATTCTGAAATCGCTTTTGCGAATACTGTCGACTTAATTGCCGAAAACAATGGATGAATATTATGCTTCTGTTTTTTTTAAATAAATCAAAGACAAGAATAGGTTGTGTTCATTACTTTTGCTCTTAGCATATGCTATATGATCGTTTAGGAATCATGGCTGTTTATTGCCATGTATCGGTTACTTCATGATATGGGGGATGAACCACATTTCTCTACTTCATTTAATCTTTTTTTTTTGTGTGTGTGTGTGATGCTGTTCCCTTAATGTAAAATCTATTACCTGTGACTTACAATTTCTTAGGAACTTATCTCCATCCATTCGTGGTGGATAAGTTGTGGCTATGGTAGTTCCTTTGACCTGAGTTTCTTATGTCACTTATTGTTTGTCTTCTACGCTTTATGTCATTGGTGATAATTTCACATACATGTATTTTTCCTTTAACAGGAACCTACCAAGCCAGCTATACCGATACTCCTAGCCGTAGGTGCTGTTCATCAGCATCTGATTCAAAATGGCTTAAGAATGTCTGCCTCGATTGTGGCTGAAACAGCTCAGTGTTTTAGTACTCATCAGTTCGCATGTTTGGTGGGATATGGTGCAAGGTCAGACGCTTTTCCTTTACTTCTCTTTTACGCAAGCAAACCCTAATTTACTGGTTTTGGCCACATTCAAACCAAAGATTGGCATGCTGAACTTTTAGTATAAAATATGTAGGACTACTGATTAAAAAAAATGATGCTGAATGAACTTAAAAAATGACAACGATGGAACTTGTCCCAGGTTTTTGGACAACTACTAATTTATTATCTAACACCGCACAAAAAGGTAGGTTTCCGCCCCTTTAGAGTGCATATATTGTTCAAGTATATGCAAAAACCAGGGTTAGATGGTTTCATGGGGATCAGTAACCTTTATAGGTTCATGTGTGTTTGTATTTGTCTGAAAAGCCTAATCTTATCCTTCTCATTTTGCATATAAGGTTCACCCGCTTGGTTTCTTTTTATACATGGGTGTCACTTTTTGGCGTATTAATTCTCATAGACCTGTCGCATGATTGTTGGTTATTTTTTAGTAAATTATATTTTTCCTGTTTTCTTTTTGTTAGTTTTAGTGTGATAAATTTCTGTCCTACAATATATTTGTGTAAGACCGCTTCACAAGAGAGTTTCTCCTGTTTGGTGTCCTCTTATCAACAAATAATTGGTTTTGTCTAGAGAAGATACACATTAATCACACCATGAGTTTTTAAGATCTCAACATGCCTCACTTTAAAATCATCTTTAAGCCTAGTTTAAAAAAGCTTGCCTAGTGCAACCTTGGGCTCTCGGTGCAGTTTAGGCTCGCCTCTTAGACAACGCTCACTTAAGGAGACTCACTAATAGGTAGTTCCCATATATTTTTCATCTAGATCTTTCACTATGCCAATTTTGTTTCCCCATTATCCTTATCTTTCCTTCCTTCGCATGATAGCCAACTTAAATTCTCCTATAAGGGAATTGCTGCCCAAATTTTTATTTGGAAGTACAAAAGTGTTACTAAAAATTGGGTGCCTCGCGTCCAAAAGGTGCACTTCTTCATTTACCACTTTGCTCTTTGTCGGCTTGGCCCCTTGACGCCTCTGTGCGCCTCTTCAAACTAAGTCTTCACGACCCACTCCAAAGATAACTCCTTGTGATTGCTAGAATGCTTATCAATTGAATTGGATGCTCAGGTTTTAAGATTACTGTTGTCTATGGAGTATATGCTTATCTATATGTATGGATCATTTTCAGTGCTGTGTGCCCCTATTTGGCGTTGGAAACATGTCGACAATGGCGATTGAGCAATAAAACTGTGAACTTGATGCGAACTGGAAAAATGCCTACTGTTACAATTGAGCAAGCTCAAAAGAATTTCTGCAAGGTTTGCTCATTTTTATCTCTTGATGCGATGATATCAAACTCCTCATGTGGCACCAAATAGCACGTTTCTTTTACGCAGTTTATGTTTTGTTTTTTTTTTTCTTTTCCTTTTTTAATCTGAAGAATCACGATGACTTGATTGAAAGAGGACAAAGTAGTGATAATGTTTATAACTGTATATTGCTTGCAGGCAGTGAAATCTGGTTTACTAAAGATCCTCTCGAAAATGGGTATCTCACTTCTCTCGAGGTATGTAATTCTGAGCTAGTGCTATAATTGCATAATCAAATGCTTATAGCATGGACAATAGTAAAAGATGGAGAACACTATTTTACTCTCCATTTGCACTCTCTCTCATTGGAGAGCACAAAGTGATTTTTCGTCTACAATATCTAAACTCTTTTAAATGCTCCCCATTTAAGTTTTGGTCCAACTTCTTTTACATTTTCATAAAAAAATAATTGAAAAACTAACTTTCACTCATTTGATGGCCTACTTCGAATGGAGAGCTAGCTCTTCAAGTGCTCTCCTTTGCTCTTCCCCAAGAATTCAAGAGAGCTTCTCTCCATTTTGTGTTTTAGATAGCACACAAAAACATAAGATAGCACCTTATTATAGGCAAAAGCACTCAATTTTGCACTCCAAAAGTGTGGACCAACTTGGAGAGCTCATAGGAGGGCTCCTCTTGTACATGCTCTTAGCTTGTTCGTTTGAGTTGATGCCGTCTTTCAAAATCTTCGAAGTTCTTGCTTCGAAAAATTCAATTGAAACTGTCTAATGTCTATTGATAGTTACTGTGGGGCGCAAATATTTGAAATCTATGGATTGGGGAAGGACGTCGTTGATTTAGCTTTCTGTGGGAGTGTCTCCAACATCGGTGGATTGACTCTTGATGAGGTAAGGATACGCAAATCAATTCTCACTTACTATGTGCTTCAATGGTGATGGCTTTTTTAAATAAGATATGAAATTAGTAAGGGATACCCAGAGGCTGACGGCCATGTATAAACTATATCATAGAGGTGACGCCCATACACGGAAAGATACCCTAAATCTGACACCCGTATACAAACCACTCCATTACGCGATAATCTTATCTATAAGAAAAGGAAAGAAAAGTTCCGATTAGGGTGAAGCATATGGCTCCAAATACTCCCTCCATTCCATCTATTTGTATATATTTGCTTTATGCACGTACGTCGATACTCGTTTTCTTTTGTCTATATCTTTAGTTACGTGTTACTAAAAATTACTAGTATAAAAATTTGATATTCATAATGTATTTTATTAGACGATTTAAACAAGATCTCACATGACTATAGTTTATCTTATATATTAGAAGTTATATTGAAGATTCTCATCACTTATAAATAGTGCTAAAAAGGCAAATGTATATAAAATGGATGAACGGAGGGAGTATATTATAGCTTCAAAAAATGAAACTTGAGCTCGTGATGCGAAGAGGTATCATCATTAGGCATACGTGGTTTTTAATCCAGCACCACCATATAGCTAAAGGAACCATCTTCCAAAATTTGGCAACCCAACCTTTTTTCATACTTCCCTTCCGAGTGGAGAGTATATCTTTCGCCGTCAATGATGGACCCAATATACTCCAAAGAAACGAAGATATGTTGGTTATTGCTCAACGTAACACGTAAAATATAGCCTTTTTTGATTATTTACAACAGCAGCAGGAAAGGACTTTTAGCTCTAAAATGATTTAGGGTTGGTTAATATGAATCATGATATGGTTGGTCTTACTGAACATTTGGAAAGATAACTAGAGATTCAAAATCAAAATAAAATAATAAACAAATAAGAAAATAAGAAAAACGATATAGTTTTATGATTTCAGCCTGTTGTCTATGTGAATTTCTTATCCATGTTTGGTCTTCCTCTATCCCTCAAAAATGTTATCACCTCCCAACTCTTTACTTTTCTCACTCGGTGCATCACATGATCTCTCAAGACACTTTTTTTGGTCATTAACAGTTGTTATTTCTTGACTTGATGGAAAAACCGTCTTCTCTACCATAACGCTATTTTGGCAAACTAATTTTTTGAGCTATTGAATAAAACATTAGCAAGGTAAGGTTGGCATATACATATGCTTGTAGGTTAAATATGCTGATCTGTTTATCAGTCTAGGCAAGTTTGTTTCGATGTTGCTCACTCTTTTATTCACTAGTATTGTTTTGTTATATCAGAGAAGAATGATCTGAATTTTTCTGATGCTGAGGATTTTTGATTATTTTTTGAAAGGACATAGATGCATATCAGTCACATCTTATGAAGCTGAATTTTCTGCGCCAGGGTGAATATGATTCACTGTTTTAGATTTCTGATGTCTCTTTGCTTTTATAGCTTGCGAGGGAGACACTGTCTTTTTGGGTGAAGGCGTTCTCTGAGGACACTGCTAAAAGGCTAGAGAATTTTGGATTTATACAATTTAGGCCAGGAGGTATTGCTTCCATTATGTCCTCTTGAATAGTTTGATTGAATGATTATCTATGAACAGTGTTGGGATTAATTTTTCAGCATTCTGCTGGATATTGCTATCCTTAAATTCTAATCTTGTATTAAAGGAATTTTTTTTGCGTTGGTGGCCTTTGGACTAATACCATTTATGTTATTTTGGAGAGATAGTGAGGAGAAAAGCAAGTCTCTCCAAATTTTAGCAATTATGAAGTATAAAATTAAAACCTATTGATGAGATACTCACTTCTCTTTTCAATATATTTAAAAACTAAAAACTAGGATAGGAGTAAAACATATGAGCATACATTGTGAATTGTGTACTCTTATGTGAACATTTTTGGTTACAAATGTGATGGTAGAAGTTTAATACAGTAATTTTTCTTGAAGCACTTTTATTGTAGACCAAGTCAGAGATTTACCTCGAAAAACGAAAAATGCTTATACTTATAATGTGAATCAGAGAGGGTATTTTGATTACATAAAGTGTAATGGTTACCAAAATTTCATCCAAATCAAATAGTACAAAGTATGTTTTGAACTTAATATCTTTTGGAGGTAGTTTTTGAATGATGTCCATCGAAGGAGGGATTTTTTGAGAAAAAAATTAGAAAGGTGGGAGTTTTGAGTTAAAATTATAACACAGTGCGATAATCGTCCAGTGAGTGTGTCACTATGATTTATTGTGTGTGCTACCATGTTTTATAATCAGTATACATCATACTGCTTTCAAAGAGGTTTAGGATTAACAAAATATAAACATACGGTGCATGACCTTGTTTGTTAAGCTTGCTTATAAGGTAATGATATTGTCCATCACGAGTTACTGATTGTTACTTAGTTTTGTCGTTTAAAATGAATTAATGCATGTTCTTGTCTTTCTTTTCCCATTTTCAAGGGGAATATCATGGAAACAACCCAGAGATGTCAAAACTACTGCATAAAGCTGTCCGCAACAAAAGTGAAAGTGCCTATGCAGTTTACCAGCAGCATTTGGCTAATAGACCTGTTAATGTGAGTTTCCGTGTTTATCATTGATACAGAACATGTAATGGCATCAATTCTCTGTAGTTGGTTATCGGTGCTAAATTGCTAATAAGCCATAAATACCTTCAATCATGCTTATATGCCAATGTCGGCTTCAGTTAAAGAGCAGTAGCTCTTTTCATAACTGTTGATAAGGTATTAATTTCTGAATGCTGCTGTTTGTTGCTTGAATCCTGATTGGTTAATAGCTGGTTCAGATTCTTTGAAAGCTCTGTTCCTTTATTTTAGTTGAGTTTATTCAATGAGCACATAGTCTCCTCATGCGGGGCTTTTTGGACTAGCCTACTTCTGTGATGCCATCATTCCCCTTTTTCGAAATTCGGACTCACTATGAGGATTTTGGTTTCGATGGGATTGTTAATTAACTTGTGAAGTTAAGTCTTAAGCACTGTCCACTATCCTACTTCTCTTGCCTGTTTCTTGGCAACTCCTTTTACACCCTGAGTACTTTTTTTTATTTGATATTAGATCCCTCTCTGAAAAATATAGCTGCTTTTGAAAACTATTGAACACATATGTTAACTATAAACTAAAACTGCCTGTCTTAGGTGATTCGTGATCTTATTGAGTTTAAAAGTGATCGTGCTCCTATTGCTGTGGGTAAAGTTGAACCTGCTACATCTATTGTCCAACGCTTCTGTACTGGTGGAATGTCACTTGGAGCTATCTCTAGAGAAACCCACGAAGCAATTGCCATTGCTATGAATAGATTGGGTGGGAAGTCAAATTCAGGAGAAGGTGGCGAGGTATTCAGTTTTCCATCCACCGTTTTTTTGTGTATCCTCACAGCTTTAGACCTATTTTCATTATCATTGTTTTCAATCTTTTTGTTCAGGATCCCATCCGATGGAAACCACTGACTGATGTGGTTGATGGGTATTCCCCTACTCTTCCTCATCTTAAAGGTCTTCAGAATGGAGACACTGCTACAAGTGCTATCAAGCAGGTGCCTTCATTTTTTTTTCCATCATGTTCTTAGAAATTTCACAGTTTTTAAATAGACCTGGAGATGGATGTGTACAGCTTATCAGAGACTACATTTTAAGGTATCCTATTTGGAATATTTGACCTTCTGCATGTGTTCTTTTCCAGGTTGCATCTGGACGTTTTGGGGTCACTCCAACTTTTTTGGTCAATGCTGATCAATTGGAAATCAAAGTTGCACAGGGTGCAAAGCCTGGTGAAGGGGGGCAGTTGCCTGGAAAGAAAGTCAGTGCCTATATTGCTCGATTGAGAAACTCAAAGCCTGGTGTTCCTCTTATATCTCCACCACCACATCATGACATATATTCTATTGAAGATCTTGCACAGCTGATATATGATCTTCATCAGGTACATTTGTTTTAAAGAATTTCGCTGATAGTTATTTAATACTGGATCCTGCTTTTCACCCGTGAAAAATAAGCAGATAAACCCGAAGGCTAAGGTATCAGTGAAACTAGTAGCAGAAGCTGGCATAGGCACCATTGCCTCCGGTGTAGCAAAGGGTAATGCTGATGTTATTCAGGTATTACGGCTCTTTCATTTACACTCAACAAAAGTGACTCTTACATGTGTTTTATCTCATAGGGTAAGATTGCGATAGTTGAACCCCCATGGTCATGACATTGGAGTATCTTGCTGTTGTACTTGCTTTAGTAGCCTAATCTTCACTAATCTTAGAATGAGTGGTATGCATATGGCTTTTCATGTTTGTACTGTGCTGGTTTATGTCGGTGTTAGTGTTTCACCTGAGAAGACTGGCCTTTGGATATTTGAAATGCGCATCATGGATTGTTACTGTGTGTTACGGAGTTCAGAGCATTACTATGTATCTCCTGTGGGGGTTGATATCTTGTATGGATGTTGGTCAATGCTTGTTAATATTGGTATCCTGGATTGTGTATAAGCAAAAGTGTTGCTATCAACAAACATGTGCAGAAACACTAATCTGCTTCCAGAGACTAGATTACTTTCTGTCCTATCTAAAAAGAACTCCATCAGTTCTTTGCTCAAGTGAAATCTCTAATCATGGCTATGCTCATGGACTATTTGCAGATATCAGGACATGACGGTGGAACTGGAGCTAGCCCGATAAGTTCCATTAAGCACGCAGGTGGTCCTTGGGAACTTGGACTAACTGAAACTCACCAGGTTTGCATTGCACTCAGATATTTTACCATATGCCTCTGTTTGATGTTTCTCTAATTTTACCATTGTACTCAGACTTTGATTGTAAACGGACTTAGAGAAAGGGTCATCCTCAGAGTAGATGGTGGCTTCAAAAGTGGGGTTGATGTCATGATGGCTGCTGCAATGGGTGCAGATGAATATGGCTTTGGTTCTTTAGCCATGATAGCTACTGGTTGTGTTATGGCTCGCATTTGCCACACTAACAACTGTCCGGTTGGTGTTGCTAGCCAGGTATGTAGACCACAGTTTATTATGTCCGCTAAAGGCTAGTTTGTCTTGGGTTTTACCATAATGTATATTGTATCAATAATTGTATTGCCCAATAGCTACTTCACTATATAAGAATGGTAACATTTTAGTAAACTCAATTGCTTTCTTCCATTTTACTCCTAAAGCCAAAGAATAATGGAGTCGGGGTCGGCTAACATGAATGATTCTTTGAAACCATCAATAAAACATTCATATAAACAGACATAATAGTAGTGATAGTGACAAGTTCCATATAAAAGGTGAAAATTTCAAAAGAAAAGAAAAGAAGTCCTCAAATACCATCAACCACCCAAATTTTCTCAATTGACATCGTCTTAGCCAACACCAATCACTCTTATCATGTCTGTTCTCAATCACTCTTATCATAGCTTCTCCAAATTCCAAAGGAACTTCATATCGTTCTCAATCACTCTTATCATGTCTGTTTAGTTCTTCATCTATCCCTCACCAAGATATATGCTTCAACCTACCTTCATCTCACATGCGCAAACCATCTTAAACCATTCTCCATAAACTTATCCTCTATAGGGTCCAGTGGTACTTTTTCTCTAATCACATCATTTCTAAGTTGGTCTTTTCTTGTATGGCCCTACATCATCTTAGCATACGCTGATACGCATTTCGGCCATATTCATCTTTTGCACTTGGCTATGATTTACAATCGATACCATATGAAAGTGCGTGCCTAATTGTTGTTCGGTAACATTTGCCCTTTAATCTGTGAGGTATGCCTTGAAAACATAAGACGTTTCTCATAACTTTGTTGAATCATCTCAGAGGGAAGAACTTCGTGCTCGGTTCCCTGGTGTGCCTGGTGATCTCGTGAACTACTTTTTGTATGTTGCCGAGGAGGTATTGTATTCTACTTTCTGAAAATTCAATTTTGCCTTCGGCGTGATTGTATTTGTGCATGTCTATGGAAAGGAGTACTAGACTGTACCTGTATGTTTGGTCAGGTAAGAGGCATACTAGCACAGTTGGGCTATGCAAAATTGGATGATATAATTGGAAGAACTGATCTTCTTAAACCAAGAGATATTTCCCTGATGAAAACTCAACATCTTGATCTGAGCTATATTCTCTCAGTATGTTCCTTCCTTAAATTATGTAGGACGTATAGTGTTTATATTTTAGTAGTTAATGTAACCTTCTCATCTGCGTGCGACCTTCCTCATTTGTTTCAGAATGTTGGTTTACCTACCATGAGCAGTACTGCCATCAGGACCCAGGAAGTTCATACCAATGGGCCTGTTCTCGATGATCGCGTACTCTCAGATCCAGAGGTAAAGATTGGCCGCTTATGTTTCAGCAAAGACAGAAAAAAAATACCTATTGCACTTTATAAGTTTATTTTGTCATTTTTTGTAAATGTTCATGTGTGTGCCGATGGAGTTTTGTCGTTGTGATGACCTGTAAGCTATAACCAGTTCATTTGTGGCAAGTTTTTGTCTGGATTTAAATTATACTATTTCAATGGCTACCTCTTCAAGGTGACTCAAAAGGTGCGAAGTACTGTGTTGCTTAGCACACAAGTGTTTCATGATGCACTCTTTATGCTGTTTAGTTTTATGTTTTTGGCATATGATGGGCATCAGGTATCTTGGTGATTATTTCAGAAGTTATTTGTGATTTTGATTACTACTATCTTTACGAAGGGAGGAGGCAGATGATGTGAACTCACTTTCTTTTCTGAACACATAAATCTGTCTGAAAATGTCACCCTAGATGAATACAATCTAACCTAGTAACCTGTGTGTTAGGCTTAGCTAGAGAAATACTTTTCCCAAGAGGTTTTGATGAAGCTTACCTGTTGATTCAGGGTTTGTGAATTAATATATTTTAACAAGGACCTATTCTGTCATGACTATTTTATGTTATTTACTTGCAGATTATAGATGCCATTGAAAATGAAAAGGTCGTCAGCAAAACTGTTGAGATATATAATGTGGACCGTGCTGTTTGTGGCCGTATAGCAGGTGTTGTCGCAAAGAAATATGGTGACACAGGCTTTGCTGGGCAGCTGAATATAACGTGATACATTGCTCTGATATTGATAATTCAACATTTTATAAATCTTTCAATGCGATGTATCAATTCATTGGAAACTGCGCAGAACTGAACTTCTAAGTTAATTTTTTTTCATGCTCAGCTTTACAGGGAGCGCTGGGCAATCTTTTGCTTGCTTTCTGACTCCTGGAATGTACATTCGTCTTATTGGAGAAGCGAATGACTATGTCGGAAAGGTATGTCACTTTCCTTCAAAGTGGTGGGAGGGCCTAGTACAAGTTACAACATGATTGTTTCTATGAGTCAAGGTTATGGTTGTGCAAAATCTTCTTTGATGCTTTATGAAGGTTGAGGGTTAAAAATTTTAGTGTATCAAGTTGAGACCATTTATATCGTTTCAGCTAAATTATGTCATCTATTATCTTAGATAACTAGATGGGATTGGCATTGGTACAAGTCTTTATCCTTGGCAGTTAGCACATACGAAAGAGGAACCCTTGAACCACCACCCTAGCCCTTCAAAAGTACTGACAAATAGATTTTTGTAGATAACTTTGGCGTTCTCTAGGATGGAGTACAGTATTTTGATGAAAATAAGTCGACCTCCTGCCTTGTGGAGAGTTGTGAATCAGAGCTTTTTGTCGTGCCTTTTAATTTCATATCTTATGTGCATATTTAGACTTGAAATTTCCTCCGTCAATTAATTTTCTAGGGAATGGCTGGTGGTGAATTGGTTGTTACACCAGTGGAAAATTCTGGATTTTGCCCTGAAGATGCCACAATTGTTGGGAACACGTGCCTATATGGAGCAACAGGAGGTCAAGTCTTTGTTAGAGGAAAAGCCGGTGAACGTTTTGCTGTAAGGAATTCGCTTGCCCAAGCTGTGGTAGAGGGCACCGGTGATCACTGTTGTGAATATATGACTGGCGGCTGTGTCGTCGTCCTTGGAAAGTGAGTACAAGTCCATTCACTCAAATTATACTTCTGTGAGATATTCAAGAGACATTTTCTTAGCTTGTTATTTTTGACAGAGTGGGACGAAATGTTGCTGCCGGCATGACTGGAGGCTTGGCATATCTGCTAGATGAAGATGATACTCTCATTCCAAAGGTCAGTTAACTCTGAAGTAGTTACATCATTTGATATCAAGATGTATAAGTGACTCATCAGAAAAATTAGTTCTTGCTCAGTACTGTTTGTACAACCCTGGTTTTGGGCATGGTAAGCATATTCTACATGTTGAAACCTTTTCAGCTCAGAAATTATGAAATAGAAGATTTGATGCAATTTTCATAATGGGTCATCAAAAAACCTCTCGGTGTTGAACTATTTTTAACACAATGGTAAGGATGTGTACATGTCACCCCACTTGCGACATGCCTGACTTTAGGCTGGACAATCTGAGGCATTGAGTCATACTGGTGCTCCAATCGTGGCATGTCTGTCAGATGTGCATATCGCTTGTATTTGTGTGCTTGTGTCCTCTTTGGAATGTATTCATCATGCTTTTTTGTTCTCTCTTTTGCCGGTACTTCAAAACACAGGTAAACAAGGAGATTGTGAAAATCCAGAGAGTGACTGCTCCCGTCGGACAGATGTTGCTCAAGAGTCTTATTGAAGCACACGTTGTAAGTATTTAGCTGAGCATCATGAATCTACACAAGCTGTTGTGCTTGCTAAGTTTAAATCAGTTATTCCACACTGTTCAGTAATTTCTCGGCTTATTAATTGAGGTGGCCAGATTTGCATTATGTTAGGTTAATTGATTATGACTTATAAGTCTTAGAAATTGTTTCATATCTTTGGGACGATTCTTAAGAAAGGCAATTGGGTGAGAGTGAGTCACAGAACCGATGCTATACATATAGAAGTCTCAAGGCTAAAACAGACCCACATCCACATGTACTTCTAGATTAATTTGTCAATGCATTTTCACTGTGAAGGAAAAAACTGGGAGTTCCAAAGGTGCTGCTATATTGAAAGACTGGGACAAGTATCTGCAACTATTTTGGCAGTTGGTTCCACCTAGTGAGGAAGACACGCCAGAAGCTTCCGCAGACTGCGAACAAACAGCTATCGAGGGTGAGCAGGTTACGCTACAATCTGCTTAAGATTGGCCCACGAGTCTGAAACCTTTAAACAAAGTATAGTGCAGCTCCCACGAAATTCTGAAACGGGAAAGACTGTGCTGTCGATTTTTTTGTGCATTGCAAAGGAATTTAAGTGATTTGGAGGTGCAGATACCAGATCGATGGTTCTTCAATGGGCATGAGATGAAGGTCCCCAATATGCGCGGGGACTTGATCCATTCATCATCCTTCATTAAAGAAGCCTCCCCTCCCCGTATATATTGTTTGCCACTTGTAAATTCCCTCCAACAACAACATTAGCTTTGGTCTCTTTCCCTGTGTGATTGATCATCTTACGACGTCATCTTAAGATAAAAATTGAAGGTTTTTAATTCCAGCTTTTTATCATTGTTCTGGCAAAATCGGGTAAGTGATGTAATTTGTAAAAACTCGCTTCATTTGTCTGATGAATCCAATAATTTTGGACAAATACTGAATATGATGATGTGTATTGTCGACAGTTAGAAGTAGACGTACTGTTGTGTTGTGTATGCCCTCAGAATGTCATCCCTTTGGGCAGTAGAATCAAACGTGTAAATAGTCAGAGTAACATCCCAATATAAAACGGAGGATGAACAATAAAGGATGTCAATCCGTTGATTTTCTCATTTACGAAGATTGGTATATATATCACTAGAATACACAAAGGCACGGAGTACAATGTATATACTCTTTCATTGGAACTAACTACAGGTCTACACCTAATAGTGAGAGCTATACATTTTTTATTTATTTAACGATGGTTACACGGCGTCTGAGTTCTCAGAATTCATTTTCCAGCCTTTATTAAACTTGAAAGTAAAAAGTAAAGAAACGAAGAACATTGGGTAAGTGCATCAGGGATCCACGTAAGTACGTTTGTGGACTACAGAATATTGGTCACGAGCGCTTGTACCATCCATCAACACAGCTAACCTCCAAATATTGTCGAAGTAAATGAGCCGCAGGGTGACAAGAACCAAGCGCACTTATGTTCTTTCGAAAAGAACGTAGAAAGAAAAGATGAGAAGTGAGACGATGAAGCTTACCCTCGATGGAGATAAAACTCCTACCTTTGGGAGATTGAACCCTTTGATCATAAATCCAACCGTATGAGAAAATCAGCAAGCTAAGAGAGAATACGGTTACACAAGGAACCCCTCAAGCAAACTCCTATCAAAAGTCGCTAATAAGCGTCGTCTTCTGACGAATCCAACCCACACGATCCAAAACCAACTTACTAAGATCATTATTGCTACTAACCCGATCAATCAACGAGGAACAACGACTAGCATGAACAACATAACTGAAAATGTAGTCTCGTGGGATTGGTAGACTATACATTTATTGAATGACTGAAAATGTAGTCGTATCCATTACATCCAGTAGAGCTGGCAATCAGGTCAACCAAGTCCGTTACACAAAGGTACTGTACAATGTACATATTTTCCCCAATGAATATGAAAGATAAATAAAGGAATGAGACGAGGGATTATTATACTCTATACTCCCTCCCATCCATTCAATTCTTTACACTTACTATAAATGGACAATCCAATCAATTCTTTACATTCCCTTTTTGGCAAAACACTTTACCTTATAATCCTTATATCCTTACTCTATTTACACAAAATGCCACTACTTTTTCCTTATTTAACTTTGGGGGACCCATAAAACCATTTGATTTACCAATAATACCCTTACTTTTATCAGTTTTCTTAAAACTTGTGAAACCCCCATGTCAAGAATTGAATGGATGGATGGGAGGGAGTAGTATGTACGGAATAGTAAAATATTGTTACGTAATATCTTCTCACAAGAATCATTGGCCAAGTAATACGAGTATTAGCTTTTATATTTGAGTATTCAATTCAATGATTATATCATTATATGCATTGGTGCGAATTATTAGTATTATTATTATTATTATTATTATTATTATTATTATTATTTTAAGTAAAACTAAAGATTAAGAAATGAATGAGAGGGATTTGGAGTAATCGGTAACATGAAACGTCAAACCTGAACAAAGCTTATCGGCCTTCCTTCGATCTTCATCCCTTCTGTTCACAGCAAAACAAAATAAATTGAAGGCCTTGATTCACCCCATCAACTCTATAGTCGCCAGATCCATCTTTCAGGTTGGTTCAACTTTAATTAGTTTTTTAGGTTCGTAATTGTTCGATGTCACTTGCGTCTTCAATTCTTTCGCTGTTTCCGATTTAATTTATGATTTTTCAACCTTCAATCAGTTTGTAGGTTCATAAGGTATTAATTTTATTTTAGTAATTTTTCAAAGTATGAATTTTGTTTGAATTTTGATACAATGAACTTTCCAATCACGACTAAGGCTGATATCTACGCTTGTGGTGTTGTGATTCTCGTTCCTTTGTTGTCGAATTTGGTGAGGCTGGTTAAAAGTATAGATAGAAATGAGAGGCCGACAATGGAGTCAAATGTGATTTTTATTCAATTTCATGTGTTTTTGAAAAAATATTGGCATGCACATGTTCTGGGGCTGTAATTCAAGAATTGAAACTATAAATTTCATAACAGAAATTAGTGTAGAGTTTTTAATATTGAAATAATTACTCATTTAAAATGAAACAGAGGAAGTAATAGTGGGAATTTATAAGAAAATAAGATCTCTAACATGTTGAGTTCGAGTCGGATTTAGTCTTCTTTTAACATATAAAAAATTATTGTTATGTTTCTTCTAAATCGAGTTTCTTTTCTTATACTCCTCCGTTCCATTAATTTGTATAAATTTGTGGAAGATATGTGATCTGTATTTTAATCAAATGTAGAGGGAGTAATAAATACATCCAATGTTCAAGTCTTAGAGGTTAAAATGTTTTTTTAGATAGGTGTATTTTTTTTAAAATATATATAACTTAATGGTTTACATTTTGGGTCGAGTTAAATTGGTTTAAGTTAAAATATCTTGTAAATTGACTTACAAATTGATGTATTTCAAGTCACTTCGGGTTGAATTCGAATTACAAATATAGAGTATTTCAAGTCACTTCGGGTTGAATTCGAATTACAAATATAGAGTATGTATTTTCAGGTTGGTTCGGGTCGAGTTGAGTTTGAGTTGAATCGGGTTACGGGTCAACTTGGGTCGAGCCAGTTCGGTTCGGGTTAATATCATTTCGAGTCCTATTGGGTTCTCGATTTAACTTTGGGTTAGGTTTGGTTAATAGTATTTCGGGTTGTATCGGTTTTCGGTTTGCGTTTGGGTCGATTCCAGTCAGTTTTGGTTCATCCAAAGTCGGGTTTTATCGGGTCGGGTTTCGGGCGATTTAAATCGGTTTCTCGGGTCGGGTCAACTTTTTCTAGCTCTACTAACATAGTTGCAGAAAACTTGTTGAGCATGAAGGGCATAAAAGACAAAGGAACATTTTCAGCTCCTGGTGATTACATCCATTTCAAGTCCATTGTCCCACTTCACAAGATCCCTGTATGATTTGTTTCCATTAACTAACCATTTTTTTTAATGTGTTTTAACTATTATTGCCTTCTATCTAGTTTAAGTTTTAGTCTTGATATAAGTTTTTTTTTTCACTGACTCAATAGAAATTAACTTTCTGAGGGTGGTTCTTTCGGAGTTTTGTTGGGGCCAGGGGGCCGGAGATGGGAGGTTTATTACGTCGATGTTTGCCATCTTTCCTGTCTCAGATGATTTCCATGAGTGAAGAGGCCGTGTGACTTTTGAATTCCCCTTTGATAGTATCATGAATTTGACATTCACTTGAAGTTTCTGTATAGGTAACTACCGGACTGGGTCAGGAGGGTCGGGCTGAGAGGAAAAGACCTGGGATCAGTCCATTAGAGGGCTGGGTTGGCTTGAGAGAGAGAGAGAGAGAGGTCTATGGGAGGTGCCGGACTGTGCGCGGTTTCCCTCTAGTCTGGCCGGTGACCGGCTAAGCAATATTTGAAACCTATTTTGACGGATCTGTATAGGTCGAACTAGGAAAAGAGTGGCCGACCTCGTCTTGTGCATGGGTCGGGCTGGAAAAAAATTGTCCAACAATGCCAGGTGGGTCGGATGGGGTCGGGCTGGCTTGCACTAGTGGCCACCTTTATCGGCATGTCCACTTCTTTATCTTATCTTCACGCGACCACCCTTTAAAATAAAACATTGCGAATTACCATAACATTTCTTAACTTTTGAGATGGCTTTGTTGAGAGCAGAATTTATTCATAGCGCTCGATTGATCTTCCTTTTTTTTGCCTTTTGGTAGGGTAGGTATGAGTCGTATGACTTGATAGTCATTCACTTTGTCTTTACAGGTTGGTTCAAAGCAATGGAGATATTACGACTTTGGTCCAAAGGTAGTTCCTCCTCTTATTTGCATTCCAGGTACAACTGGATCACCAGATGTTTATTATAAGCAGGTGATGTCATTGTCAATGAAGGTAATTTCTAATAAACCTATTCTGATTCATTATTCATTATTCACAGCTATGTCGTTGCAATTACAATCTTTGGACTTCCTTCCCAACTATTCCGTCTATGTAAGGATGTTGCTTAATAGTTAATCTCTCTGGAACCTAAGAATTATCAAATATGAGTCTTTCTGTGTGCTACAAGTGTATGAGTCAGTCTTTATGGTGCTCTGTTTCCTGGATGCTGGCGTTAAATTTTTAAGTCAACTTGTGTGCTTTTCACTTATATGCATTATTTGATCTTTCACAAACTCTAGCTTCGTGGGTACTTGTCAAACACATGATGGCTTGGAGAATATCGTTGGAAATATATCTGAGATCAGAGATTCACACCCTATTTTACTGATTTTGGAGTTCAAATAGTACTGGACACAGAGTGGTGATCTAGAATTGGGGTTGAAGTGAACTGGACTGTAAAGGTGGATTTTCGTGTGAATCATATCGGTGTGTTGCGTATTCCATTTAGGGATAGTGAGAGTGATATACATCCAAGACAGTGTATTGACAAATTTGTGAATTAAATGTCCTTTATGGAGAGCACATAAGCTATTGCACACACTGGCAGTCAGTGTCATTCTTCATTGTATTAATAGGGAACGAGTTTATATAATTATTCAGTGGTGTCAGTTGAGCACTTGAGCATGGTCAGTTTTAAATTTTTAGGGCGACTTTATAACTTCGAACACTAATTCATGAAGACTAACCTATACCAGCTTAAGTAAATGACTTGATATGTCCACTCAAGAACAACTACTTGACTGCGATAAAAAGAATAATAATTAATGATACGGAGTATTATAGTCTGTATAATGGCTCCTCTTCCAACCACAAATGCGGTGAGAGTCACTACATTGCTGTTGTTCTAAATGTTTCTTAATTTAGTTAATATAGTATCTGTAGATCTTAAGTTTGTAATGCCTCTATAACAAATTATATTTTGCCTTGTGGAATCAATTCCATGCTGGTATAACTCACACACGTAGATGAATATGATATATGGTTTTGTATTTTGAAGTTCATTGGTTCGTACATTACTTGGTTGTTGTATGGTTATTGCTATCTGGTGTTCTCTTTCAACGTTCCCCAGCTCCTTTCTTTTCCATACTTTTTAGGTGTCAATATTGAGCATAAGAGGTGGCAAGGTTGATTTGTTCATTTTTCTTGCTCAGGGTTATCGGGTAATTTCTGTTGATATCCCTCGTGTATGGAATCATCATGAATGGATTCAATCATTTGAAAAGTTCCTGGATGCAATTAATGTTCACCATGTAAGGATGAGAAACATTCTAATATTTTCTTTTACATCTTTTCTGTTTTCTTTGACATGTTCTAGACTCCTTTTTTAGTAGTCTGAGAACCATGACTTGTTGGCAGGATCATATGCAATCTCAGACTGACATATTTCTTCTTACAGTATAGTTTACCCATGTGAATATTCTGCCTGGTGGTTTCCAGAACTAGTCAATCTAGACTGGAAGGTTTCTGAACTTATCACATGTCACCCTCAGGCTCTCAGCAGTAAAATGAGATGATGCAAGTGTATCGTAGGTTTTTGGTTACTTAATCATATCAGCCAGTTTTAACATGAAGACTGTAATTTGGCTCTTCTGCATTCTTTTGCTGCCTAACAAAAAGATTGCTGCAGTTTTTTGAAACTTCCACAATTAGAGCTCGTACATTTGATTTCAAAAAAAAGATGTTGTTTTTGGTGGTAGTGAAGGTGTTATTGTGTTACTTTCTTTGTTTTCGGCACAGATATGTATTAAGCATGGTATTGTACAAGAAATCATATGGCCTTCTATTAATCTAAGCCGTTGTTTACTAGTTCACTTAAAATTCTGTCTAGTTATAGTGTGGTACTTTTCATCTAGAAAAAATTGAGACTATTATAAAAAATAGCTGACGTATGCAACCCAAAATGAGCAGCATAGCCTCTATGCTTTATTGTATTTCTGCAGTTTTCATTGAGAGTGAGCATGGATTCAAGGGTATAATGCACTCACCCACGGGATTCCAAGTTTTATGGCCTACTTAGGAGAAGAAGATTAGTCATAAACCTGTGGAGCAATACATTCGTACTTTGGAGATACAATTGCCCTTAATTTATGTTTGACTTTGTATGTGCTTGAGCTGAACGGACATTGAATATTCTTTGTCCATTAGATACACCTTTATGGGTCATCACTTGGTGGCTTCTTGGCACAACTTTTTGCTCAGCATCGGCCAAGACGAGTCAAATCATTGGTACTCTCAAATACATTTTTGGATACACGAAGCTTTGCAGCTGGAATGCCTTGGGCTCCCGTGTAAGTATTTGTTTCATTTATCTCTTATTATTAGATAACATGCATCCAAAAAAAAACAACTGGAAATTTTATACTCCCTCCGTCTCGTCCATTTGTTTACCTTTGATCAAAATACTCCTCACAATGAATAAAAAAGGCAAACAAATGAACGAGAAAGAGGGAGTATTTGTTTTCAGGTACGTAGATATACTTGGCTGACTGGTTGTGAATGTCGACTTTCTTGGTATATAGTTTTTGTTATGAATTTATACCGACCTCTCCTTCCTCAGAAAAAATGCGGATTCCTAAAGTTTCTGATCATAAACAGCTTATCTTTGTAGAGGAAAATGAGAAGGAAACGAAAGTGAGGGAACACATTGGGGAAGGGAAAATAATTTAGCTTGGTGGAGGAAAATGGAGGGATCGAATTTCCCTTCATCCCTTCAATTTACTAAGAAAACTAGGGAGAAGGTCTCCCTCCTAAGTCCTGATTCCTCCCCTCCCTTTCCCTCCAAATCCCATTATCCAAATAAGGGGCAGCCTCTCAAATATGAGGGGTACCATTGTGAAAAATTGATGCCTACATGTAACATGGAAAATTTCCGTTTCTGTATTTGGTTTCCTTTTATCCAGTGTATATATGCCAATTGTGCACGGAAGTACGCTGATTTTTTGCATAATTTGTGCAGTTTGAGCTGGTCACCTTCATTTCTTGTTAAAAGATATGTTTTAACAGGTATTCAAGATGGCCCTCACGAGCCATTTATTGCGGATTCTGTCGACTTTGTAGTATCCCAGGTTAGAGCCACTATCATTTTTTCAATTGCTCTTCTGTAGTATTCACACCATATTTGTAGTTATTTACCAAGGAAATTGAACCCTCCTTGCTTATGAGTAAATATTGTGAAGTGTGTGCGCTTGAGAGGTTGTTTTTCATAATATAATTTTTTTTCCCTTAAAGTCTATTACTCCCTCCTTGAATTAGCTCATGGGGTTGGACACAAAGATTAAGAAAGAAGAAAAGGTGAGGATATTTGGGGTCTTTAAATGAGGGTAGATAAAGGTAGATAAGGGTAATATAAAAAAGTTGCTAAGGGTAATATAGTCACAAAATTATAAAAATTTTGCCTTATTGAGAAATGGGGCTAACCCAAAAAAATACCCAAAAAGGAATACGAAGCTTATTCAAGGAGGGAGTATAAAATTATAAGTTAAAGACTTGCCTCGGAAAATAGTAATTATTCTTGTGCCACATGTTTTTATTCCTCCCATTTACCTCTTCTTTGGGTCAAAGATTTGATGCTTTAATCGTGAGTAGGGCTGTGATCGAGCCGAACTATACCGAATAATGTCATTATTTGGTTTGATTTGAAATTTTTTCGAGCCAACGTTTGATTTGGTTTGATACCGTCGAATAATGAAAATCATTATTTGATTTGGTATTTGATTTTTCGAATCGAATAATCGAATAATATTTGATTTGATCCGACAAAATAAAAAATTAAATAGAAGCACAAAATGAATCGACCTTAAGTATATAGGTACAATTCTTACTATGGTGGCAGCAACCAACTAATTCAACAAGCAATCTCAAAAACAAAAAACATTTTGGAAAACAAAATAGACATTACAATAGCTTAGTTTAGAGTTATGGCCTAACTCCTCAGGCAAGCTCATCACCAATAAAGTCCCTACTTTAGTTATTACGGAGTACAATATAATTTATCCAAAAATAATAAATTTATTTCCCAATCAAATCTAGTTTCAAGTTCTTCCTTCAGGTAAGTTCAAGAAAATTGGACCGTAAATTTAAGTAAAATGGACCGTGAAGGCGTGAATATCAATTTTAGGTAAACATTTAGGATATATTTTCTACCTGAACAATGAATTTAGATGGTCCGGAAAAATTGAACTAAGTAATGGATTGAAACGAATCGAGCCGAATATTATTCTTGATTTGGTTCGAATACCAAAGTATGATTTGGCCCTATATTTGATCGCCCGAATCGAATACGAATCGAGCTTTTTTCGAGTCGAGCTTCACGAATCGGATCGAATAGTTCGGCTCACTCACAGCCCTAATCGTGAGTAAACAAAAAGAATATATGTAATTATTATAATATGATATTTACATAGTTACGTATGCTATCAAAACATCTTTCATGATTTTTTTTTCAACCAAAAAAAATATATACTTCCTCCCATTCATCCCAAAGTACTCATTTTACTTTTCACGCTCTACTTGACGACACTTTGACTACATTGTTTTCCATTTATATATCATTGTTTTATTTTGTGTTGAAGTTATATTTTCCCGAAATCCCTTTGGAGAACGAACGTAAATATGTGTGTGTTATATTTTAATTTTTATTAATTTACTAATGTAACCGAGATCAATATTTACAAGTTTAACTTTAAAAAGAGGATGGTACTTTGGAATGGATTGGCGGTAGTAAGTAGATAAAATCACGGTCATAGTGTCGCCTAGGAGACCTTGTAAGCCAATGAGAGGAGCAAATATATGAGGTGGGAGTGTATATTTTGAAAGGGAGGGAGTACTCTCGATGTATGACAGGCCTACGAATCTTATAGTGGAAATAAAAGATTCGATCTTTGATTTTCCTTAGATACTAAAAGTGACTATTTTTGGTGTCTCAGATAGACGTTTTTTTTAAGTAAAAAGGATAGTATTGTAATGTCACAAAACTACGATTTTGTGAACTCTCAACCTCGCAAGGAATAAAGAACACTCGGTTTGAGAACTATCAACCTCACAAGGAGTTAAGAACTTGTTTTTCCACCTCGCAAGGAAGAAAATATTGTTTCGATCTTGCAAGAAAGAAATAATGAACCTAAAACTTGCAAGGTACTTACCACACACAATACAATATTTTAAATGAACTACAACTCCCTATTTATAGCTACACTAGACTCGACTTAAACTAGAAAAGAAATAACTAATCTAACTAGAAATTCCGTAACAAACTAGGAACAACAAACTAGTAACTAACTGGACTCGGTTTAGGAAAGTAATCAACTAATTATACTTGATGACCAAGTAAATAACGATTCTTCGAGTATGTTTAGGACAATAGTTCCTCCACTTGGTTTTGGACCGAATATCCCTTTCCCAGTGAGCTCCGTTGTTGTTTTTCCTTCACTTGGTTCGCCAACTTGCCTAGTTTTCTTAATACCGGATTTATTATTGTCTTCTTCATGTAGAACCGTGTTACCTCCCTAATGCTCCCGCATCAACTCTGTATTGAAAAAGAGAGTTTTGATTTTCAATGTTGTTGCTAGCTGTCTTTTCCATTTAGTACAAACAGCAAACCTTTGGTCTCTATTGCACAAGATTAAAGCCTAGTTAGTACTCCACTATCATTAGTAACGTAGGAACTTGGAAGTCTTCAAATCTCTTTTTACTAAGCGTGATTCTTTAATAGGTCGATGCACTTTCACGAGACGATTTGGCATCCAGATTGACTTTAACAGTGGAATCTGCATCTGTTGCACCTCTTCTGTTGCCGGACGGATCTATAACCATTATGGATGTATGTTTCTTTTCTATGTACATTATATTTAGATGTATTTGCTGTAAGCCTGGGTCACTGGATTCACTTAATCCTTGGCGCGTTATGAATTAGTATAAGTGTATTCTTGTATGGTACATTTAAAATTTGTATAGAATTAACTCGACAGTCTACGCTAATAAGAGCATTATGAATTAGTATAAGCGATTTCTTGTATGGTACATTTAAAATTTGTGTAGAAATAATTCGACAGCTGACACTAATAAGAGCAGATTGTGTACCAGATGTGGATTATTCATAGTGAATTTGGCAACCGTGCTGTAAGCTACTCTGCCCATCAAAGGGCCTGGTTTTCGGTCCTCATTGAAGCAAGTTAAATAATTTAGTATGTAGAAGTGGTTTTTCATTGCGGAAGGCTTTACTACAACTATACCCCAATGCTTCAGGGGCTCCCGTAAATTGCGTAGTGATTTATTATATGAATAAAATTGGACTGGGTTCAGACTTATCTAGTTTACTACTGCCAAGGATTTGATGCATAGATGCAATGATGAAAAAGATATGAACTCAATAATTTGCGACTCTAAGATAAATATGTTCTCGCACTACGTCCAGTGCAGTAATATCTTGTCACTCTGATTCTCAGTATTTTGATTTGTCTACTTGCATTGTCCCCTGTTCATGTAGACAAATGACTATTGTTCGATTCCACAACATGTGAAAGATGAAGTGTGTGAAAGGTATCCTGGAGCCAGGCGAGCAGACCTAAAATCTGGAGGCGATTTCCCCTTCCTGTCACGACCCGACGAAGTTAACCTGCATCTTCTGGTAATTTGACAGCTTGTTAAATTTAAGCTTCCTCTAATCGTACAGTGACACCTGTATGAGAGACTCTTGTCTATGACCAACCCAAATTCATACTGTATATTATTATGTTCTTTCTATATGTATGGGGTTAATGAGCTAACTTCAGACGTAACACCATCTCATACAAGTTTTTGTGTTAACCGTTGAAGTTGCCATATATGTTCACTCTAGTTGTGTTTATTTGCTTGGCCCTACAGTTACATCTTCGACAGGTTGGAGTAGAGCCGCGACCTGACTTCGTTCCCCATGGCCCAAGGATTGGAAATGCAACAAGTCCTAGTGATGAGAACAAACGAGAAAATACCAACTATCAACCCAGGCATCACGAGAGAAGCTCTGGAGTCCCATTTCACAGTGAACTTAAATATGATGATGAGAATGCAGTCGAACAACCCAAAGACTATGAAGCACCTTCATCTGGTGATGCTCAAGAAGTAATCGTCCCACTTATAGCTGATGAAAACAGTAGTATTGGGCCTTTGAGGGGCTATATGAGAGAAGATAAGGATGATCTGCCTGGAGATGATAGAGATCCGTTGAACAGTAATGATATGGTCGAGAATACCCGGAATCAACTTCTTGGTGATTCTGAAATAGTTGGTGTAAGTTAATCTGGTGAGGATTCTCCTGAAGAGTGCGAGGAAAGTGTTGTTTTGTTTGCCACAGAAGTTTCGATATTATGGCAGGTCCCCAAGCAAGATCCATGGAAGATCACTGCTGGTATATTGTATACTGAGGCTGACCTTGCGATTTGCTTTCCACTTACATGTACAAGTGCTTGTGTGTATTCCTGTAAATTCTCGACCTTTGGTCGTGTGATATGAATTTTTGTGTAGTGTGTATGTAAAATAAAATTAAGTGTATTGTGGTGGGAGGTTTTGTTTTTACGTTTGCCTTGTGTGGATTCTCATTCTTTCAACGAAATTAATCAAAGTATTCTCTTATATAATGTTTTGTTCTACTGTTGCGGCATTCTGGGTCGCGACTCTAGTGTAAGGACATTCTTAAAACATTTGTCCAGTTCGTCGGGTTTGTTACATTTTTCTTCATCACAAAGTCATTGCCTTGCTATTTGTCTGGGAAACTACCCTTTCCTCATTTGTGGACTGTAGTAAAAACTTTTGCTAGTTGACTGTGCAGAAAAATGTACAAACCTGCAAGTCCATCGTTAATTCTTTTATTGGACTATTGTATGATGTACAATAATCTTTTGGGAATATATCTTTAAAATTGGTGTTGTATAGCATTTCTTATTTAAAACTACTAGTGTTGTCACAACGTAAGGATGAAGGTCAGGTATGGCGTAAATGAATGAATGAATTGCAAGACCTGCTCTGTTGTTTAGTCGAATTAAATTGGATGTGTGTTAGGTTAAATGAATGGTTGAAAGGCCCTTTGCAGCTAGATACGGCTTCGCTTATGACTCTCCTCCTCTAGGCCTTGCTCATCTTCCCATGGCTCTTTCTCAACCGACTTCAATGCTCACCGTTATTCCCGCTGCACTGCACGCACTTGAGATCTTCTGGCCAATGAAGGATTTGGCACTGGAATCATTTAGAAATCCACATTGCTCTTGCTCAAGGTACTTCTTGTCTGCAGTTTCCAAATTTCAATATCAACCAGAACTCATAAGCAAATGCACGAAAACAAAATACTACGAGTAATAGGTATTCCTCGCTCCCCGTCATATATAGAGCTTTGGTGGCTTGAAGATGGCCTAATAATATTATTAAGCAAGATGGTGCAATTGGTGATTCATAAATACATGGCCTGGGATCTTAATGACTCAGTCAGTAGCAAAGTTTTCATTTTGGTTTTGGTCCCTTTTTCTTCCTCACCCCGTGCTCCTCGACGACTCTTGTCAGAGAGTGCTCCCCATTCCCCAGGCCCAGGCCACTCTCCGTTGGTTGGTTGGTTGGTTGTCCTAGGTTTCTTTTTTTTTTTTTTTTTTTTTGAAAAATGTGTTTCGCCGTTGCTACCTATTCTATGGGTCGTTTGCTAAGTCTCAGATCTTCATAGTTTTGGTTGGTTAGTGTTCAGGGGGTTTTTCAATTCGTTTGGTTGTCTTTGATAAGCTTTTACCATTTCGGCTTTGTGAGCTCGAATACATGCTTGAGTTTGGCTGACTTCGCTTGTCTCCCTAGGTTGGTTGATGGATTCGGTTTTGAGTGTGGCTTTGGTTGTTGAAGAACGGTTGATCCCTTAGCGGCTTTTTTTCTTAGTTGTCTCTCATGTTTTTCGTAGTTGCTTGCTTGTCCAAGTTTTTCTTTATATGACCCTTTCCCCCTCTAACTAGGGTCGGGCAGTGGCGGACGCAGGATTTGCTTGGAAGGGGGTACCAAAATTTTTCTACCATATTACTTTTTATCTTAAAGAATATTTTAAATTTTTGAATTTTTTTCCGTAAAATAATGTGTTAGAACGTTAAAGAAATGACAAACTAATTGGTTTGAGTGAGTTTTTTTTAATAATAAATAATACTATTTCTTTGATTTTTTTTACCCAAACACTATAGATTCCTTTAAATGGAGTACATATTAGAGGATATATAACATTCTATTGCTACTAATGAGTAATAAGTATTAGTGGTTATGTGATGGTATCATTTCTACATTATCCAAAGGTCAAGAGTTCGAATCTTATTGGTAACGATAGTAGGAGTGAAACAAACAACATAAAAACAAACTTAATGGAATTATAAGCCACCAGGTTTCAAACCCGAAAACCTCGCCATTTAAGATACACATAAAAATTTATCCCTTGAACTTCTTGGGGGACACTTGCCCCCATGGCCCCCCTGTATCCGCCACTGGGGTCGGGTCTCTAGTAAGGTTGTTATGAATATATAGGAGATTGGTAGAGGGGTTTGTTTAACTGTGCTCCTTTGTCTTCAAGGGCTTTGGTCACCCAAGTGTAGGAGATTTATCTCCATTGATGGAAGACCTAATCGTCTTACCATTCCTCTTTTCTTTCTACGTAGGTGCTTGTCACTCCGCTTCTCATAAGCTTCAATAAAGTCTGAAGGTCAGTAGCGATGTTAATGCTAACACAAGCTCACGTGCACAATCTTCCGAATTCAACCATCAGGCATGTCAGAGGATTTTAGATATGTTTTGTTTTCTAGACTTCCCCTAATGTAACTCCTTTATTTGTATTGTTAGAAGTAACTACATATAATGTAGTAACCCACAAACTCGATGGTGTGTAAACTTATACGAGTAATATACATAAATCAGGTACCAATTGCCAAAAAAAATGTTATTCTGTCAGTTTGATTCACCATCTATATTATAATCTGTACATAGAGGCACCATCTTTGTAAACGGAAATAATTATTTGATAGAGATTTTCTACGCGGTACCTCAATATTTTTCACTTTTCCAATATGGTACCCTACTTTTTCTATGTCTGTACATGGTACTCTTGAATTTTAATGGAAAAAAAATTTTAGGGTACCAATAAAGATAATAATAAAGTTTAGAGAATACCAAAGAAACTTTTAGTAAAGTACAAAATACCATGTGTACATGTAAAAAGTGTAGGTGTATAGGATAGAAAGGTAAAAAGTTAGTTCAGGGGTACTACGTAGAAAAATCCCTTATTTTTAATAAATCTATCATTGTTTATGGATTCTAAGAGCAACCACAATGGTTTGGATTCCATTGCAGTTCATTTGCCGCCACGTCACCGCCACGTCATTTACTTACAAACCCAACCCTTAGAGCAAGTGCAATAAAAGAACTTTATATAAAGTTCTTCTATTGCCATGTCATATTTCACAAATTTCAATAGTTAAGAATTTTTTATTCCAATAGAAGAACTTTACATAAAGTTCTTAAATTAAATAATTCTCGTTAAATAATTTTATTTATTTATTTATTTATTATTTTTAGATGACCTTACATTGTTGCAACATCTTTTCTTTTGGAAAATAGTAAAACTTAAATGGTACACATTCCATAGCTACTTTAATGACTCTCAATTACCAAGATGTTACAAACCGGGTTCTTATTTTAGAACCGAGTTCTTAAGTTTAAGAACAAACTTAATTTTGCAATAGAAGAACTTGTATAAGTGGGTTCTTGGTGACAACCCCAATAAAAAAAACTACTATTGCACTTGCTCTTATGAACTTCTATCAACAATGGTAAAAGTTCATCCAAGTTCATAAATGGGTCCCACCCATAATCTACTCCCAAAATTTAATTTCTACTAATAAAATATCTTATATTTAATTAATAATCATTTTGGATTACTTTAACAATGAACTAATAAAAATAATTAATACAAACACTTTTAAAAAAAATTAAATTAAACTAAATTACTTTTACATAATTATTATTTTAACATTATAAAAACTTACATAGTACTCTCCAACAAAAACTAATAAAATAATTTTAAAAATTTATAATTCAATACTTCCTTCTAAACGTTCCCAAATATGCTCTACCAAGTCCGCCCTCAAATTATTGTGAATTTCACGATCACGTAGCTCGGCACGTCTATAGAAAATTTGTTCTAATAAAAAAAAATATTGTTAATAGAGAAAATAATAAAATACATAAAAATTGATTAAATATAACAAATGGAGTTGATAAATATGTTGTTAAAAACTGATTAAATAATGGAATAATTGATTAAATTGGTAAATTGATTAACAAGTGTGTAAAATGAAATGACAAATAAATGGAAGTGCAAGAGAAACATAAGCAATTGGAGTGTGCAAGAAAAGTTAAGTTGAGAATCTCCCTTTCCACTAACCAAATAACAAAACACAAAAATAAAAAAAATAGACCTAATGAGTTAAGTGCAAATCGAACCCTTGACCTCATGTGTGACCCTTCTCCTCTACAACTACACTCTAACATCTTACTGATTTAAATATCACTACATCACACATAAAGCTATACATCACATAAAGTATGTAATTAAGGAAATCTGATTGATTACATTGATTACGAAAATCACATGTTTTAAATGGAATATATCACATACAATATTTAATATGGAATGTATGATCAATTTTTTTTAAAAAAGTATAAACATATTGTATTCTGTTTTAACCAAATAGTTGCATTATTTTTGTTAATAAGAGATTGCACTATCACGTACAATATTTTACATAGAATATAAAATACTCCGTAGTTATGATTATTATTGTATATCTTTCTGATCATATTCGAGACGGACTATTTGTAAAAAATAGAATTGATGGATTGATTAGAATATAATTGATTGGTTGATTGATTAGAATATGCAAATTTTTATACAATTATACCGTTGATTAGTAGATCTCCAAATAGTTATGATTATTATTATATATCTTTCTGATCATATTCGAGACGGAATATTTGTAGAAAATATAATGTTGATTGATTAAAATATACTCCCTCCGTCCACTATTTATCGCCTCATTCCATTAAAATACTCCTCACATATATTCATGAAGTGGGGCGATAAATAGTGGACGGAGGGAGTAATTGATTGGTTGATTGATTAGAATATGCAAATTTTTATATAATTATACCGTTGATTAGTAGATTTCTATGATTGGTTGATTGATTAGAATATCCAAATATTTATTCTCCGAAATATATGTACCGTGCCATAAATGACGAAAAGGCTACACTTACACGCGGTGTATGAAATTTTCATACACAACGAATTATATCGCGCCACGTGTCAAACCTAAGGTGATTAGTCTAGGGTTAGATTGGTAATTTTGCATCTTTAGTTAATTGTTACCCTTTGTCTAGTTAACCCGATTTTAGAAACTTTTTTATTTTTGTTTTTATTTTGCATTTTTCATTTTCTTGAAATATTTATATAATATTATTAATATATTTTCAATTAATTTAAAATTTACAATTATTTAATATGATTACATTTTTGCGCTTTTTTAAAATCTTAATCAATTATTATTACAATTATAATAATTATTATTATTATATACGGAGTATAACGTAAATATATTAAAATAAATAATTAATAATTAAAATTTTCGAAAATGAAAATATATTAGTTTTTTTGAAAAGATAAATAATATAATTACTTAGCATGTTAGTAATTATATAGAATATATTAATATCTTGGATTAATATATTCATATATTGTACTACGGAGTATATTATTGTAAAATAGGATTAGTATGATCCATTAATTTAGGTTAGTATATGAAAATATACTACTTTCATACAGAGGTAAATATATAAAAAGTTAACTAATTAAAGCAGTTACAATGTAAGCACATAGTGAATATTCTCAATTAATATTTTATTTCATTTCCTTCTATATTTTTATAGATCTTTTAAATATTTTTGTATAATCTTTTCAAAATGGAACAAATATTTATAATCAATATTTTTTATATTTGTAAAAAAACGTGAGTATAACCCAAAAATTAATTAAAATCATCGTAAATTTTAAAGTAATTCATGGATATTTACGTTTTCTTCCAATTATTAATATATATAGTATATAATTAGTAATATGTTTAGTAATTATATTATTTATCTTTTCGAAAATTTTAATATATTTTCATTTTCGAAAATTTTGATATGTTTAGTAATATATTATTTTCGAAAGTTTTAATTATTAATTATTTATTTTAATACATTTACCTTGTAATAATAATAATATTATTATTATTATTTTATATTTTTGAAAAGCAGAAAAATGTTATCATTTTAAATAACTGTACATTTTAAATTAATTGAAAATATATTAACAATATATATATTTAAAGAAATGAAAAATGCAAAATAAAAACAAAAATAAAAATAAATTTTTTTCTAAAATCAGGTTAATTAGACTAAGGTTAAAAATTAACTAAAGATGTAAAATTACTAACCTAACCCTAAACCAATCACTTTAGATTTGACACGTGGCGTGATATGGTTCGTTGTGTATGAAAATTTCATACACCGCGGGTAAGTGTATCATCTTCCCATAAATGAATATAATTTAAGTAATTTAAGTAGATTGTACCATCTTATTACTCAATCTCAACATTGTTAATTTAAGTAATTTAAGTAGATTGACGTGATTGATATAATTAAATTATATCAAGTAATAACGTGATCCATATATCAAGTAATAGTTATAATAATTATGCCATATATGAATATATCAATCTACATTATTTTCATATATTATGCCATAAATTTCAAATTTTATTGAGATTTTGTGTCAATATAATCTAATCAATCTTAATAAATATGTCAACCGTGATCTACATAATTATGTTATATATCAATTTACATGCAATTTTTCATATAATTATGCCATAAATTCTGAATTTTATTAAAGTTTACAAATAGTAATAATATTAAGGAGTCTTTAGAAGAATAATTGTGTAGGTTTGAGTATCTTTGCAGTATAATTTTTAAAGAGTAATAATATTATAGTATCTTTGACATGTATATTACGAGAGTTTTTTGCCTACATTAAATTCCATCATGTATACATTAAAATTCCAAGATGAGACTAAAATTCCAAGATAGACAAAAATTCGGAATAATTCCCAATATATTAAAAGAATAATCTCTCTAAAGTTTTCCCTCCAAACTACACTATAAATAAGTTTTAAAAAAAAATCATTACATAAGTTAAATAAATTCCAATCTATTAACTGTCATGGATAAAAAAAAATGGCAATTTTTTTTAACGAAATCAATTTCGAAATTTAATGTAATGTCATTAACTTTGTGACAAAAAACATGCGAAGTATATCTCTGAAATGTAGATTTATTTTCGAGATGAGTTTTTTTACTTTAATTTCTACGAAAGCATACAAAATAAGGAATATATCAATAAACTATTTGTGATTTTTTTTTTTCACAAATTAAATCATAGAAAATACGCATTTAATGACATTTCAAGATATCATCCAATTATCTTGATTTGTAGATAATATCTTGATTTGTTTTTCGAATGTCAAATATTTTCATATATAATTTACATGGCTACATGTAACATTGTTAGATTTATAAAAATAAAAGAATTGAAGATTTAAAATGAAATATGCTATAAAATGAATTTATTAAAAATACCGTGCATCATGGCACGGGGTCTATACTAGTGGAATATCAATTGCACAGGTCTTGCGTGAAACTCACCCACAACCCACTCCAATTTTTAATAATTGCAGTGCAACTCACACTCTCCCACCATTTTCTATTTCTTCTTCCACGAACATGGTTCTTCTGCACGGACAACTCTCCATGAACGAGCTACACAATTTCACCAGCAATGACAATAGTTCGTTCTTAGTTACGAACGCGACATCCACAAACCGCCATTGTGGATGCCCTAATAATAATAAAAATGTGTAGTAAAAAGTAATAATTCGTATCGCGATTCGAGAAATACGAGATAAAACATTATGCCCCTAAGCCAAAAATTCTAGGTCCGTCACTGCCTTGAATATTATGTCAAAACAATGCATGCCTCTTAAATTGAGTCTCGGATTTCAATGACTCAATTTATGACTTTGATAAGATGTACGAGTAATAATTTATTCGTAGTATTGAAGGACACTCATAAACCTCAAGATAAAACTCACTCAAGAGTACTAATTCGACAATTTTACCCATAATCTCACCAACTCGCCCTAATTGCAAATATAGCATCGTTGCACTTGCACATGCAACCGATTTTATTTGTATTTACAGAATTTGTTTTGTCCAAAATAGTCGGTCTTATAGACCGTCGGTTCATTCCCGGCAAGATCTCAAGTTATTCTAGGAAGGTTGAAATATGGTAAGAACTCGTTTTACTCCAACCGAGGGGTTGGGGATTCAAATTTTCACCTACAAAATAATGTGCTCTTTTCTAGACAAAAATAAGTTGAAACTATTCATTACGCATCTACATCGTCACACTAAATTCCTGGATAACATTGAAGTAGAAGTATGCAAGTACATAAACAACACCACGGGTTATTCCGCCTATATTTTACATTCAAACACCCCTACTACACCAAAATTAAAAATCACAAAAAGAAATTCCTCCAATCCTTCACCTTTTGAAGAAATTATCAATCTTTCAAGATGGATTAACCTATTTGTGAACAGTAAACTAGATTGTGTTTTCTACTAATAAAGTTAATGTGGAGAATGGTCGGTCTCGCCCATGAGTACCTCTCTCAAAACCTTAATGGCGACCTCTACCTCGGCCTCCACCCCGGCCTCTCCCTCGATTTCCTCGGCCTCCACTTCTTTTCTCATAGTTGGTAGGCTTGAGTCCTAATGAATGAACTCCCCTCTTCTTAGGTCGTGGATCGCCATCACCTTCATCTTCCTTGTACTTGGCTTTGCTTCTAGAGACGAAGGATATCTCCCTTGAACCGCCAGGTCCAACTACGACGTTTGAACGAGAAGCCTTTTCCTCGTCTCCAAGAGCTGCCACTCGCTCTCCCAAAGGAAGTGCATCTTCATTTGCGAGTGATACGCTTTCTAGGAAAGCTTCTGCATGCCTTTCATCCTTAACTTCATACAACCTAGTATATTATTTTACAGAGGTTAATTTTAAAATGATTTTACTCAAGCAAAAAAAAGGCGATTACAACAACATAGCCCAAGTGTCAAATCTAACATGGCTCATTAAGGGGGTCAGTGGTGCGCATCAGCCTATTTTCTCCCACAATTGACACAGATACCAAACAAACAAAAGAGTGTATCTCCATGTCCAACATAACGTATTCATACTAAAATAGGCAACCATGCAAAAGACACCCACATAGTAATCAGATGAACAACAAAAAAATTAACTCACCTTGGAATACGTGTGTTCTTTCCTGCTACGCCTTCATCCTCTGAAAAAGCGGAATCCTCACTGTCTGTCACAATCATATCATCCTCCATGACAGGCTCGAAGTGCTCATCCACCAACTTCTTGGAGGCAACAGGATGTAGAGCTAAAAATTCCAAGGAGTTCTCATCTATTTGGAATTCCTACGACACAATAATGAAAAATATGTTTAAGATCAACTAACAATAATGAGCAATGTAAAAACGAGCTTACAAGGAAAAACAGATGACAAACTGACATATTTAATATCCATGCCAGCTTAAACATTAAAAAATACACAAGCAAATACATCATGTCCATTAGAGAAAACAAGATGGTAACATACTGGCTTCTCAAACATGACTGCAAATCTATCATCATTCATAATGTCACTGGTGAGTGCTTTCCGCTTCTTTGACATTTTGTGGGTACTAGCATCCTTCTCGTTCTCAGCTTCGTCATTCTCAAGAAGCTCGCGCGCTTTTTCCCTATTAACCTTTGGCAGCCTCCTCTTGATCTATTTAAAGACGAAAATCAAGTTAAAATTGATCAGAATACAACAAAGCATTTTCTGTATTTGCATCAGCACCCAAAGCTAGGTTGACATCTTTAGCGTGTCATCAGCCCTGGCTTTTCACACAGCCCATATACCCACCAGGGAGTGGCTAGCTGTTATGGTGGTGGTCGAAAGAAGGATGGTCCTCCTACAACAATGAGTGTACGGGGGGACATGAATTAAGCGAAGACAATACTAACCGTTATACGTCCCTCTTTATCCAGTTTTTCCTTAATTTGCTTATCTTTAAAGTCCTTATAATCAAACGGTTCAGCCAATGACTTTGCCTGCCATAACCACCAAACACAGGACAAATTATCCATTTGTTAGTGTAGCATTAAATATCAAGGAAGAATAACAAAAGGGGAATCATGTCATTGCATACATAATACTCCATACATATATGTAGAGATATGCACACAACTTATTTATCTTTGAATCAGAACTCGTGAAGAAACCATATAAGAGTGTCATATGCACTGGCAACAATAATAACAATAGCTTACCTTTCGGTATAGCTCATACTTGATGAAGTAACCATGCATATACGCCTTGACAAAACTGGTTCCAATCAAATTCGACAGATTTAGTCTCTCGAGTTCTTCTGCGGTCAAGAATTTGTAGTCATCATAGATAGTTGTTTGGCCAGTCTCTTCCAGCTCTTCCTGGGAATATCACATGTAAAAATAGATATATTATGACCAGCTAACACTTGCCACCCAAATACCTATTCCAAGAACGGGACTTGTACAAATCAAGTTAAAGTTAAAACATATTAACCGCCAATAGGCTCAATACTCACTGTCATATTCTCCAAATATGAGCACCATTTGGGGGCAGGCCCAAGAGCGGGTATGAAGTATGATGGTATCTGGCTTGAGTCTAGAGCCAACAACATCAGTCCACTTTCCTTAAACACACAGATATCATTTATCGCACCGCCTGTTGGTTCAATACTGGTCACTCCTTCCATCTGCAGTTTTGATCAGCCAAGCAATTAGAATTTTCAAATAAATGGAAGAAAGCAAGAAAAGTTTGAATACTTTTGGGAAGAAAAGATTGGAAGTCACAGTTCACCGAGGAGCTACAGATAAACTAAGAATTGAACCCCACCTATGACCTCAAAAGCTAAGTTCTGAGTTAGCATTGGCTAAGCTCACAACTATTCAGCTGTTTTGCCATCAATAACTAAAGTAGATCTGAAAAACAGGCCATTCGGTTCAGGTTTGCATCAATTTAAATCCATTCATGTATTCAATCGGCCTTAGTTTGATTTCGGTTTGATTTAGTTAGTATATTGTGGTATATTACCTTCATTAGTGAGCTACTTCCAGTTGGTACAGTTTTGATTTGGCTCAAACTCGGATATGATGAGATTCCACTTAAGACTGTTATTAGGCCGTTATTAAGTTACCCAAATCACATGGTGAAACCATGTTTATCCAAAATTGAGAAAATAATAATAATAAATGGGTCTGAGGTGCAGATTCATTCGGGTTCGGGTAAACTGAACTCTTTCAATTTCGATTCGACACAGATTGAATTGGATTTCAAGTGTGATTCAGGTTTAATCATTCGAGGTCTTCAATCGGCAATCAATTCAAATATTTCGGATAATTTTTTTGGGTCCAGATCTATTTTGAAGAGAGAGATAGACTTGTCATCTTCAGAAGAACTAGCATCCAACAAAGCTTCAGAAACTCACCATATCATGTATCATTTTGAATATTTCAGATCGGATTATTTGGGTTCAAATTTATTTTAACACTAAGTTAATATCCGTGCAAAGTTGCACGGGTATATATAAAAGACTTATGTAGGTAATCATGTTTGGATATCAACCTTTAACAAAAATAATTCACCGTATGGAAAAAAATATACGCTTAAAATCAACTTGAATTATGCACACATGAAAAATTAATGCGAAAATGTATGCTTGACCTGTAACTGTTATCATGATATAGACGTATCTCTCGTATGTTTGATACGATTATTCATTGACTAATTAGTCTTAACTTATGTTTAATAAAATAATGGAAAATTTACTTTTAGTAGAATCAACTTGATACGAAAATATAACCCAAAACATTTAAGAAATTGCGAATAAAAAATAGACCTCTAATTGAAACCAGCTCAAGTCAAGGTGTAACATTAAAAAGATGAGTGTGATTGTTATCTCGTAAATTAATAAAAAAAATATTATTTTCTTCCAATACTCCGTAATAATACTTATGGAGAGATATTAATATCTTAGCAGACGTTTAATACGCTCCAATTTCAATATTCCAAATAAGTCTTTCCCATTAGTAACTATACTATCAATAAGTCTTTCTCTTTAGTAAGTATATATTAAAATCTTCATAACTACTAATATTCATTTTTTTTAATAAATTCTTATTGGTATACCCGTCCAATGTTATTTTAATCCACATAGTTATTTTATTTACACCCGTCCAATTTTACACGGGTATTAACCTAGCTATTAAATAAAAAACATTTTCGACAATGTTTAATCAATGTCAGATTATTAGTATAAAAATAAGTTAAATCACAATTAACATAATAAGTTGTTTTGTCAACATATTTATATTTATGGTGTCTCCAAATGTTTTATCCGGTGATAAATTATATTACCATTAAAAAATTATAAACTTGTGTCTTTGACGTTTTAAAAATGTACATACCAAAAATATCTTAATAATATGAAACTTTTGATTAGTACGAAGTATTATATTAGATTAATGATTATTATAAATTTTATACTCATTTATATTATATAGATTAATATGGAAAGTGAGATGATTTAGGAAGGTGCGTTTTGGCGCCAAAAAAATCATGTTTTGGTTTCTGTTTTATTATGTAGAGTACATATTGAAGATTTATATTATATAGATTAATATGGAAAGTGAGATGATTTAGGAAGGTGCATTTTGGCGCCAAAAAATCATGTTTTGGTTTTTGTTTTATTATATAGTATATATAAGATATAAGATAGATAGATGTATAGTTTAAAAAAAGGTGATATAGACTTGTAGTCTCCCGAAGAACTAATATCCAACAAAGGCTTAAAAAACTCACTGTATCAGGATCCCAAACCCTGACAATATGATTATCAGTAGTGACCATTTTAGGTTGCTGAGAATTCAAGGTGCGATGCCACTTGATATCTAGAATTGGGCTCCCATACCTGTTACATTGATCAATACAGTCAAACACTGTGTACAACCAATCAACAAGCCACACTATCTAGACAGCATACGTACATGTGATCCTTGACTCGGAGAGGCTGAGAAGAACGCAGATCGTAAATAAATACCTGAAACAGATAACAACAGAGATCAAGGCTATTGTCCACGCCCATAAAAAAGAACCCTAACAATAAATCAAATTACAATGGCCAATTAAATTCCTTTGTTGGACCGTCTTAGCGAAAGGGTAATCCAAATATAAACAGACAGCAATACTCTGGCATACGCATATAAAAAATTTACAATTAACATACAAGTATAATATGATTTCCAGTTTCAAAGAACTCATGTGCTTCATTACTAGTTGTGGCATCATAACACCTTTTGACTACACTCACATTCATGCATGAGGACCATGATTTCATTGGAAAAATAAACTAAATCATGAATATGATTCAAGCTGAATACTATATATCCTGTGTTAGTGATCCAGCAAGTTTCATTTGAAAAATAAATTATAGGCACCAAATGATCAGCAATGTTTGATGTGTGCAGAATCACTCGTGGCACTTTGATATTTTTAGAGTTTTGCGGACTGTGATACTTGAACCCTTGACTTTTAAGGCCATGGTCTTGTAGTATGTGCCTGGCACAGGAGAGGATATAGGTAGCAAATCTCAAATCCAAGCTTACTAATCTTACACTTGGGGGATTGTGACAAAAGTTTAAAAAAAATAAAAATAAAATAATAATAATAATAATAATAATAATAATAATAATAATAATAAATAAATAAATAAATAAAATTGTGCAACATTTAGTACAATTATATAAGCGATTATGCGTCAAAAATCTGTTCATTTGAGATAAAAGCCGGACTATCTTGCCCATACAATTACGTTTTTGTGTTGGGCAAGTGTCCATGACGCGCAGACCCCCATTTCATGATAGGGTCTGTAAGTCCCAAACCAACCCAATATGATCCCAATACATTGATTATGCACATATATCTAACACCCGTATCTAGCTACCTACCTTTTTCCTCGACAAAATTTCTAATGTCAGTACTTGTCAAATCTCAATCCTGGTAATTTTTCCCCTTCCCGGCCCCTTTAACATTTACATCAATATATGCTTTTGGTTTTATATTCGTGTCAGAATTAAATTTCATTAGCATAGTGGAATCAGATCAATAAGTTGTATTTGTCACTTATCTATTGAAGATCACGTATTCTACAAGGTGCCCTAAACCTAGACCAGACACAAGCCATTTCATCTCATCGGACCATCCAACTATGCCCTAACTCCTAGCATAGTCCAAAATAAATTCTCCAGTAACTCCACATAAAACCTTTCCACTGTTCGCTCTGGGTCGAATAGACTAAAAGAATGTCAAACTCATTTCATAGTTAAGTTCTTTGATCATTAAATAGTTCATCTAAACAGAAGATTCCATGCCATTGACCATCTTCAGTCATTAGTCATTACCTAACAACATCATGCAATGGAAGGCCTTTCTTCAAATGTGTTGTTCAAAGGAAAAAAGAAATAGCAGCTACTTAAGCATGACAGGAAAAGAAACAGCCAACCTATAGCGTATGTGATTGTGATTTGAAAATTCATGAACCAAATACCCTCGTTATCAAATAGGGACAAATAGATGTTAAGTAAAAATAAAATATGTAAGGTGACATTTTACCTTTCCCGCACTACTTCCCACAGCCATTTGGAAACCTCCATCTTCATCGAAAGCTAAGGCAGTTACTTCCTGCTGGCGAGAAGAGAGGGTTAACATTCACTCTTCATCCAATAAATATTTTGCCAAAACACACACAGCTGCTTAAGCCACTACGCGGACTGAACTAGTGCAAGAGGTGTATACTTGAGATTCTATGGAGACCTGCTGCAAAAGTGACAAAAATAAAAATGAGAGGAAGTACCTGGTCATTCTCCCCAACAGCTGAGACAGCATTTATTCTACCAATGGATGATCTAATTCTCGTGTCAAAGCATTCAACAGCACCATCCTCACCACCACAAGCAACTAAGCCGTGGACTTTGCTGATCCAAATTCAGAAAGTATACAGGTTTAGAGCACATATTATTTAAGAAGATCAAGAATGTTGAAAAGGTATTTAAAGCACCACTACCTTCGAGATACTACATTTAATGCAGGCGATTGAGTCGCAAGAGGTGAAAGAAAACGTCCCTGTAAGGTGAAGTCAAGATATCACATTAGAAACTACTCCAAAACAGCCTCATCAGTAAATAATATATCACAGGTGTAACAAAGATTTATAACAAAAAGTAGGAGCGTCAGGTTTCCGAAATAATGTCCACTTAAATTTTTTTGAAATGAAGTTTCAGCATTTATGTTTCCATTTCCATGGAGCCCAATCTTTGATATTCTTTGGATTAGGATTATGATGGAATAAAGTAAAATTGCTCATTAAACTGACTATTCTTCTATTTATTGTGAAGTTGCAGTTCTCGGCGCAATTTGCATCTTGGGTCATCTGGTGCAACTGTGGTGATGGCTAGGTAATAGTGTGATGAAGGGTAAAAAAAGACCTCATGGTAATTCAATATCATAAAAACCGTGCCCAAATGAAATGGCTCACAGGATCATGGTAAATTCAACAACACATCTCATCCAGAATGTATTGTCGTGAAGAGAGACAAATTATAAAACATATGACAATTCACATAGACTTAGAACTAGAAACACAAGAAAACAAACCTGCGATAGATTTATTCTATACAGATCTGGTGAAGAGGCGGCACAGATCAAATCGCAAGACCAGACATCATATGCCATATCCCTTCCCATCCTTTACAAGATAATAACATGTGAAAGATCAGTACATCTAAATAAACATGCTTACTACTAACAGGAATTTACTCCAACACCACCCACAGATTTGCAGTGCGTTTTTACAGTAAAACAGCCAAACAAAGAAGTTAATCGGAGATGAGTGGCATACATGTATCATAAAGACTGACAGCAGGAACACTATACAAGTGAACCTGTTAGTTTCAGCTACTACTTGAACCTTGCGGCATGATCTTTTAAAACTACACGAATTGAAACTTTGAGCTTGGCAAGAAGGATGTTTGTTTGTAAAAGTCCAGTTCTTGGAGAATTACATGTCTTGTAGAGTTATAGCCATTAGCATATAACTAAATAACAGACTACAGATACTCTCATGCTGGGGAAGATAAATTTAAATAATGTTCCAAATTGTCATAGACTTGTTACCGCAACGAATCCTGGCATTTGACATGTTCAGAAATTGTGGAGCATGTACTGCTGCTAGACCTAGTTTATGATGTAGAATGAAGGGGAATTTCTTCTCATTCAACAAATGATTGTATGAATTTGAGGAATTTGGGCTTATCAATAACGCTGTTTAAGGAGACTCCGATGCTAGTCTTATCCTAGTGGTGCAATTTGATGGACCAAATTCCTTATTTTATGGGACTCATTCTGCTTGAGGGAGCAACGTAATGCTTTGCTTGGCGTAAAGTCATGGGATTCTGTAACACTTGCCAATTTGCCTTACTTGCCAGAAATGAGTACATTTGTAAAACTGTGACTTTGAACATTCTACGACTAGTCAATTTACATTGTGAATTCAAAATGAGCATAGGGATAAAAAGTAAAACAACAATTATAAGTGTATTGTCATCATTGTTAATTCTATTGTTAGTTTATTATACTAATAATAGTGACGATGCTAAAAAGAAGCACTCAATAACATGTAGATCTACTTTCAACTTCAAGAGATTGAGCCAATGAGGCTTAGAATGAAGTACTGAAGAATCAACAGAAAGATGAACGAAATATTTCTTACGCAGCTGGTTGCTGAAATGCATACCTAGGAATTCTCAGTTTATGATGACTCCCATATTTAGCATGTAGACAGATTGACCGATCAGCACACATAAATGCAAGCTTTGAGTAGTCATCAGAGAGCACCTACATTAACAATCAAGAATCATTTCAAGTTAGTTATTAAGAGTACAAGAGTAACGAAACAAACCGCAATGAACAGAAACCTTTGTTTTGTAGGATGGATAGATAAACCAAGAATTACACAAGGATGCTGCAATTTGCAAATAACAGGTCTCGGTTTGGATGGAGCAAAATAACATATTTCTGATTTTAAAAAACAATACCTCAAAGTCGATGATTTCTGAAATCATGTGCCTCTCAAACTTCAAGGCAAGCTCCCTCAACTCATATACCTTAAACTGTGGAGGATAGATACCTAGAGTTTTAAAAGAAAAGCAATCAATCAATCAATCAATCTGTAGAAATAAAAATGAAAAAATAGTTATATGCAGTAAAGATGGTGTGGTCACCAGAGGCAATGAGGAATTCGCCATCAGGTGTGGGCTTGATTTTAGTGGTAGCAATTTCAAACCTCAAATGCTGGATAAGCTCTACATTTTGTTGATGACCTGCGAGGAGTCCCAATGTCGAGAAAATCAGGCCTCAGATTAGAATTTCTGATGAATGAAAGATTTAAACAGCAATCCTGAATGAACCACTACTTATCGGGGTACACTCACTTCAATTAAACTACTCACAAATCCTCCAAAGGCTCTAGAGTCTAGACAAACACTCCACGCATTCAACCCTAAACTCTGAAATACCAACACCTTCCACTTCAGTTTTCATACCCTAAACTCTGAAATACCACCACCTTCCACCTCAGTTTTCATACAACAATCAATCAATGAACAAGTAGGAGTGACTCAAAATATCATTATGTCAATGAGAGTAAAAAATGGAATTGGGAAGTTACCAGAGTCTTTGCGTTGAGAGCGTTGTTTCTTCTTTTTACTGTCGAGCCAAGGAGAAGAATGTTGGCTAGTCACAGAATACTGCAGTACTCCGTTCATGGATGCTGATTTCAACGCCATTGTTTTTTTTTTTTAGGGTTTTTAGAGGGTTCTTGATTTGAATGACCAGTTAGACAGACCACTGGAGTCTAAATCTGCCTAATAATGGTAATGGACGGAAGCTGCTATTGGGACTGTGCACAGGTCCTGGACCGGACCGGACCTGAACTGGTTGGACCCGGAACCGGAATCACAAAATTAGGTGAACCTGGACCTGGACCTGAAAAAACCGGTCCTGACCCGGACCTGACCGGTTGGGACCTAAATAAACAATTGAAATAAACAGTAAGCCGGACTACGTTTTTCATTCCTCATTGGTTTGTTCATCACTCCATTCTTTCATTCATTCGTTGATTTATTTATTTATTTAATTCAGCTCCATTCATCATTCATCACAAATTAGTTCTATAATACTCGTAATTACTAGTATAATATTTGGTATTTTTTAGGGTTTAGTTTCAATTTGAACTCATTACTCTACTTTTTGTAGTAGCAGGAATCATGCCCGGGCGAAAAGATTTAATCTTTCTTAACAAATTAATCATGATAATTGGAGTTTAATTAGGGTTTAAACTAGTAGTAGTAGTTTGAGCGAGTAAAAAAGAAACAGAAGAACACAATAATAAAACACAGAGAAATGTTAACTGTGTCTGTGTGTTCGACGAAAACCGGCGAACATCAAAGTCGTCGCGCTGCAGTGGCGACAACTCCGGCGATAGTGCCCAGAAAATCGGCGAGAGAGAGCGTATGATGGAGTGTGACTGTGTGTCTGTGTGAGGACTGAGGAGGGGTTAGGGTTTCAGACTATGTGAAGATCTAGGTTGCGCCAACACGGACACGGGACACGGCGCTCGAATTTTTTCGAGACACGGGGACAGCAAAAAAAAGACTATATATACTGAAATAAAGAGAATTTTAGGCTCTTTATAACGAAGATTCACATTTTGGTCACTTATAAGACCACAAACATAAAATAACAAAATATGTCGCGTATACACAAGTTCAAACATAATTCTTACAAATAAAAATCGAAATAATTACGACCATGTAATACACTAATACCTAATTGTTGGAATTGGGTCAAGAAGTAAGACGATATGCAGAGTTGCAGACTAACCCCCAATACACAATTCACTAAACCTCACGCCAAAACACAATTGCCAAAAATTAACTCAAATTACGTAATTGTTGCTGTCTAATACCATGATCACATCCCAAAAATTAACTCAAATGACCACAAATTAACCACAATAATACACCAAGTAACAGCCTAACAGGATCTACCCGCATGAGTCAAACAAACTTACAATTTACAAACATGGTGTTTAGTGAAGAGAGTCCAATTCAATTTAGCAACAAATCTTAATTGCACAAACAAATACTCAGTTACTCACTAATACAAGATTTTGAATTGAAGATTGTGTATGGAATTAGGGTTATGAATCAGAATGTTCACCTGTAACGTTTGTGAAGGAGTCGATTGCGCAGAGTGTCGGGAAATGCGTGACGACGGCGTCTGTGACGTTGCCGTCGGCGTCGGCTCTGTCAGGCGGCAATCGGAGGTGAACCGTCGACTCTGAGAATGTTGGTTGCTGCGTGCTGCGTTTGAAAGAGCATAGAGGGAATTAGGGAAATAGGGTTTTCGTTCTTTTTTAGTCAAAATATGTGTCCCTTTTTAAAAAAAGATTGGGACATGGTTTTTGGTGGGTCGAACACGTATCCTGGCGTGTCCCAGCCGTATGATGGGTGAAGATGAAGAGCTTATGAAGACTTGAAAAGTGAAGAATCTGAAGATGAATGTATGAAGTATGATGGGCTGTTGATTTAACTATCGAAGATTCAAAGCCCATTTAAAAAAAAAAAAAAAAAAAAAAAAAAAACAAACAGGTCTTTCAGGTCTGGATCGGAAAATTCCGGGTTCGATTCGGTCCTAACCTGAAACCGGAATTGATGATTTTGATGGACCTGGGATCAGACCTGTAATAATTATTTCGGTTCCGGTTTTCATTATTCCGGTCCGGTCCTGTACGGTCCAATTTTCCGATCCTACTCGGTTTTTGCACAGTCCTAAACTCCTAGCTGCTATTGAAGATGGAAACTGGAAGGCTATATGAGTTTGGAACTTTGGACTTTCGAGTAATGGGTTCGGATGTGTTCTTCTACCCCTAAATTATGGAGTACAATACTACTAGGCAGGGTTAGAAATATTTCTCCGTATTATACATCTGGTTATACAATAGTATTGTACAACAAAGTCAAAGTTATTGACCTTTTGTATATATATTTTCCGAGCTTATCTACGTAAAACTAATACTCCGTAATTATTATTATTATAAACGAAACTTGCATTAACATCAAAACAAATTACAAGAAGTTAGTGGGTAACGAAAACATTATCTCTACCCTCACTCCCTTACCAATCGCAAAACAAGTATTTATTATTATTTGTTATAGAAAAATTATGATAAGGATATTGGGTGAATATTTCCTTGCCATATTATTAAGATGCCTTTGTGTAACTTATCCCAATTTATAGAGACACAATTGTGTGTATTTTTTAGTAAAATGTAAGTGTAGTATACTACAGTATATCAAAACATAATTACAATGAACTAAGCAAAGCTTAGTCTATGTAGCCAATCCTTCTCCAAAGTAGTTGGATTGTCTTTAAGCCACTCATTTCTATACAAATAACATGTTTAATGCTTTTAAACACTCTACTCGGTTTTTCAATAACACCTTCTAACCTAGCCTTATTCCGTTGAGCCCATATGTTGTACATAGTTGCTTATAACACAGTTGTATGTTACGAAACACACTTGAATACAATCTTCATTCTTTCTTAATTATAACACAATATCAGCACATAGCTCTAACAATTTCACGATGTCGAACCTTTCGAACCTTGAATTTACCGCTCTGGACATATCTGAAAAAAATGACAGGATGTAGATTTTGGATGCTGAAATGCACCTAAACGCTTTCATCTCTTGGAAAAACCATTGAAAAGGACAACAAAGAATTCCTTGAGGATCGCTCTAGAGCACTGATTTTTTTTTCGTCGTCATCTCGATGAATCTTTAAAGGCATAATATCTCACGGTGAAAGTGTAGGTCCTAAGAATTTATTAAAGTGCCGAATAAATATGTAACAGCCCTAAATTTTCGCGATCAAAACAATAAACCAAAAATGGAAAATTCAAGGTTGTTACTCCACACTTAGCTCACAAAGCCAAATGCAAGGCAAAATAATATTATAAGAATTTAAAGAAATATAATCCAATAAATAATTAAACGAAAACATTGCAGCGGAAGACTTAAGTCCCACAAAATCCAAAACGGTTTAAAACAACTTCAAACCAAAATTCAACATAAATATAAATAGTTCGGAGGTAAATGTTAAATAATAAAATCCTTCCTCGCTCAGCATCCCGAACCAAATGCACCCATGCAGCATATTAGGTGTACCTATCAACTGTACCCAAAACACAAATAGGTACAGGTTCCAGCGCGGGAACGACCCAAAACAAAAGGACGTCAGCAAAGCTGAGTAAAACATACTCCCTTCCATTCATTCAATCCTTGACATGGGGGGTTTCAGAAGTTTTAAGAAAAGTGGTAAAAGTAAGGGTATTATTGGTAAATCAAGTGGTTTTATGGGTCCAGCAAACTTAAAGTAAGGAAAAAGTATTGGGATTTTGTGTAAATAGGGTAAGGATATGAGGATTATAAGGTAAAATGTTTTGCCAAAAAAAAAATGTAAAGAATTGATTGGATTGTCCATTTATAGTAAGTGTAAAGAATTGAATGGATGAGAGGGAGTATTATATTGAAAACGTAACACAATAATTATAATTTGTAGTAAACTGAAATCGTAGTTAAATATCACTGTCTCGATACCAAACCAAAAGTACTGTGAAGACAGTAGTCAAAACCAAAACCAACCAAAATATAATGTCACCACCTGTGTGCCAGGTCCTACCCTTTTGCACGATATTAGTGATTTGTCCTTTACATCGGTTATGAACCGATGTAAATATTTCTTTATTTACATCAGTTTCTGTCACAACCGATGTGCATATTGTGGCATATACATCGCCTTTTGTTTTAAACCGATGTTAATGCTGTGTCATTTACATCACCTTTTGTTATAAACCGATGTAAATTTTGTTCCATTCACATCGGTGTTCACATAACCGATGTCAATGTTATCTTATTTACATCGTTTCCATATAAGTGATGCAAATGTTATTTCAATTACATCACATTTTGTTTTTTTTTGTTAAAGGGTAATTATACATAAAAAGAACTGTACAAATAGGACTAGTCAACAAGTCATCCTCGATAAGAAGGATTTGTCCTTGTCACTAAGCCCGATTTGGTTTTTGTACATAATATATCTAACAATTTCATTTTTAATCTCTCTTATTACAAATTCGGGTCTCTTAATACTTGCTTCGTGTTTGGCCCGGTTCCGTTGTCTCCAAATGTGGTAGATGACCGCATTGATTGCACTGTTCTTTATTTCCCTTTGAAGTTTAGTGCCCTTAAACCGCTTCCTCCATATAACATTACACGACATGTCAACCTTTACCTGCACCCAATTTGCAATCCCATCCAGTACTTTTCTACTGTACAGACACTCGCAGAAAAGATGTGTGTGGTTTTCGGATTGCAGCGAGCAGAGATGACATCTTGCATCAGCAATCAGGTTCATTTGCAGTAGCTTATCATTAGTGTTCAATGCCTTATTTTGCTGAAGCCATCTCACAAAACCGTGCTTGGGCACGCTCCATCTGCTCCAAATCAATCTATACCAGTCAACATTGTCCCTTTTCTCTCTCAGCCAGGAATATCCATAGAAATTGTGTAACTCGTCCCTTTTGCACCCCAAGTAGCATCGTCGCTTCTTGACCTTAGTTTTTCCCGCACCTTGCATATCCTCTTCCAATACCAACTCGTGTCCATCGGTGGCTCATAAGTGCTCCCATCCCGTCCTTTTAAATAGACGTGATTGGTCCATTGAACCCATAGCCTGTTAGGATTATTATCTATCCGCCAAGCTAGTTTTCCAATGGCAGCTACGTTCCAATTGCTCTATTGTTTCAAGTTCAGCCCTCCTTCTTTGTAAGGAGTACAAATTTTTGCCCATGACACCAACGAAACTCTTCCATATTCAGAATTCCTGTCCCATAGGAAATTCCTACATATGGCATCAATTTGTTTCTGGACGGTGCTAGGAAGGATGAAGATAGTAGCACAGTAGTTATGTAATGTGGATAGAACAGCCTTGACCAGCACTAACCTTCCCGCGTAGCTCAGCTTTCTCGCCCCGAGGCGCTTGATCCTCTCTACAACTTTCTCAATCAAAGGATGACAATATTGTTTTGAATTGATGGCAATATTGTTTCATTGACATCGGTTTTTTAATCATAATCGATGTCAATGTATCATCATTGACGTCGCTTTCTGTTTACCCGATGACAAAACCAAAGAATTAACAAGTTTTTAATTCACTATTTTTTCGTGCAAATAAAAGGTACATAAAAATTAAAATATGACAAGTCTTTCTTTTTAAATTTACATTTCCACCCTAAACAAAACCGGTAAAATTAATCATTCACAACAAAACCAGTCCAACATACGGTTTCCATGAATCCATCCACAGCCATCTATTAATCTAAAAAATATCTCATATACAATTGCGTTCATCCAACAAGCTCAACAGATTTTCTATGTTCTAGGATATTATTAAAATCAATCGGTCAATACATTAAACGTTTCTTACACAATAAAGCGACCAAAACTCTCGAACCTCGTTCATTTGATGAATTGTCAAATTTGAACCTGAAATAAACACACTGCATAAAAATGAACAATAATGGTTATTAAAAAAATGCTAAATATACCAGAAACTAAAAGTAATTCAATAGAATAGATCGAGATACCTTTTCTAAGTCATCTTGGGATTTTAAGCATTGAACATGGTATACTTTTTCTAGAATGTAAAGTAGAAGAACATGGCTGTGAATAGTGTCAAAAAAATAGAAGTGAGACTATTGGATATGAATGGCCCGAGTACAAGACAAAAAAATCGACATTAGAAATATATATAGAGTATAAAATGCAGTAGAAATTATTGGTCTAAAATGCAGCAGAAAGATACCAAAGGAATTGCGAAGGAAAGCAGCTCTCAAGATTGAACCATATCGGTCTCAGGATTTTTGAGAACTTGTAAAAAAGCTTTGATATTAAACCATAAACCCACTCAAAAATATCAAAAAACAAATTATTATGAGTTCATAGTCGTACCTGGTGGCTGTCAAATTCCCGTAACAAAGACGGCCATAGCATCCTCGTCACTTAGCTAAAGCTTAATATCCCTTGCGAAGCAAGTACATCAATTGGCCAACTGTACAAACATAATAAATCGGATACCTATAAGGTGCATCACAAATGTGTACAAATTCATGTAGAAAAGAAATAGAAAGGTAATCTCCTACAAGAAAAAAAGCATGGCTTATGGGTTACCGGATTTGTAAACCCATAGGCCACAGCTAATGACGAATCAGTTTAAGAAGGAATTTCTGTATAAATGCTTACTCATATACAGCAGTTAGATGTAATAAAATGCCTGACACTGCTCAAATCATCGAACAACTGCTACAACTTATGTTGGGCAAACTCTCGCAAGCTTTTGATCTTCCAATTGATCATAAAGAAAATAAAGGTGATTAGCAAGAACTTATTTGTGAAGTCCTTCACGTAATCATTCAGAAACTTAATACCGACAACACAAAGCAGATCACTCTCAATTCTGCCAATTCCATCATGGTCATGATCCTCAAAATCTTTAATGCCCGTAGTGCTACTGTCCACGAAGAGGCTATGCTTCTTGTTGGTGCCTTGGCATATCTCACCGGATCTAAGTTCATGAAGTACATGCATGATTTTTACAAGTACATGAAAATGGGATTTTACAACCTCGAGGAATACCAGGAGTGTTGCATATCGGATGTAGCATATACATCACAAATTACAACCTTAGAATTAGCAGCTTAATAGCGAGGTACCACTTATGCTTAGCTAGACTTACTATAGTGCGCACTACTCACATTTGGGCTATAGTGCGCACTACTCACATTTGGGCAGTCAGTAGGATGAGGCTGCCAAAGGAGGAAGTCTAACTACCTAGCAAGTGGGGGCCGGAAAATCCCACTTAACACAACTCGGACCAGGAGTTCAGTTTCGGGACGAAATCCCAGGGACGTCTCAGACGCACCTTAACCTCATAGACCAACAAAGCTCCCAGAGTCTGTTATATTCACCAAAGTTTATACCAAAATAATACCAATATGTGACTTGTGTCATAAAGTACAATATCCAAAATATCACAAGAGTATCATAAAAATTCATCGTTGATAAAATAATTATAAAACCGTTTCAAAAATATCATTTAAACCAAACCTGCTATTTACTTAAAGGTGAAAAGGTTAAAACGTCCTTACCTCTCAAGACGGTCAATCCGAGCTAAGATTAATCCAAAAATTCCTTCTCCTCAAATCCACAAGCTACAAATAATATAAATTGGATCAAGATTCTAGTCTAACAGATTCACAAAGTTATCGTCCTAATCTACTCCAAATTGAAAATCTCTCGAATGCTTGACAATATTATCACGGAACTACTCGCCTTAAACACAATACATGGAACCAAAACATCCAAAATACATACGTGCAAAGCTATAAACCATTATCATCATTATCTTCTAATTATCTATCATCATCAAATCATCATCATCTAGACATCTTCTGGACAACTCCACTAATTATCTTCTACACATCCATCATCATCAAATCATCATCATGAAAACTCACCAAAAATTCATACGCGTACAACCACCTAAGACCACTCCAATATCATAAATTCTAACACCCTAGGTCGACCTCAAGCATGAAAACAATCCTAACCAACCTCGGTACAACCCACAACATCAACTTGACCAGACGACCATAAATTTGGGGGTAAAACGATCAAAAGACGATAACATTTTAAAATCGACAACCAACTAAAGACCGACAATACAGGTGCTTAAAATTAAATTCCATGACCGGTAATTTGCGTTAAGAAAACAACCGATAGAAGCGGGTCGAAAATATTTAGACCTACGATATAATTGATATGTTAATTATCAAAATCAAGAAGAGTGACTGGTTAAGAACTTACAATTATTTGAAGAAAAGGAAGTAAAAACGTGACGGCGATTGATAGTCAAAATCTGAGAGAGAATGGAGAAGAAGACGGCAGGCAGAGAGATAGAGAATAGGATGAAGAGTTTTTTGTCAAAAGGCACCTAACATTTAGGCCTTTTGCAAAAAAGGCACCTATAGTTTTTTTTTTTTTGCCCAAAAGCACCTTAAATTTACATTTCTTTGTTAAAAGACACCAAACATCAAATTCCGTCAAAAAACCGTCAATATTGACGGTTCTCATCCTTTAATCTTTTTTTCTCAACTCTTAATCAACATTCATCCCTTAATCAAACTCAATTAACATCTTCTTACCCTCTTTCTTTACATTACCTTTATCATCTCACTTTCTCATCCCCTTTATTTATCACAAGGCCAAAATATTTCATTTTTCCTTCCCAAAAAACTTAATTCCATCCAAAACCCCTTTTATTTTCCCCTTAATTGAACCACACATTTTTTTCTTCACTTTTGCATATTCTCAATTAAAATGGCATCTTTAAGTACTATACACATAAAGAATGAAATACAAATGGTTATTAAAACCAAAAATGAATTGACAAAAAAAAATAACAAATGATTACTCATAAATCACAAATTTGAACACAAACTAGTGAGCAAAACGGGAAGTTCTTCAAGACAAAACGGGCAACTACCTCCTCAAGGTGAAACACCGAATTTTGAGCATGTAAATGCTATTATCACGAGGAGTGGTACATCTTATGATTCCCCCTTACCCCCTAGTGAGCAAGAATCAAGGCAAGAAGTTATACCCCCTCTCAAGACAATTCAAGCTTTGAAAATCCAATGGAGGAGCAAGTCTTAGGGGAGATCGAAAAACCCCATGAAGACAAGCTTCCCCCGCTTCATGGAAAAGACAAGGGTAAAAAGAAAGTGTCGTTTGAAAAGTCCACCCCTATCGAGCAAAACAAGTTTCATATCAAGTTGCCTTTCCCAACAAGGCAAATGAAGACTAAGGTGGATTCTCAATACGAAAAGTTCCTTAACATTGTGAAGAAATTGGATGTGAGTGTCCCGTTTACCGAGTTACTTACCCAAATCCCGGCATATGGAAAATTTATGAGAGAAATCTTGGCTAGGAAGAGATCCGTCGACAAGGAAGAGACCATAGCGTTCACAAGGGTGGTGAGCGAGCTTATTCAAGGTTCTACGCTTCCCAAGTTGAAGGATCCGGGTAGTTTCTCGATCCCATGCACCATAGGCAACTTCAAGATCGAGAGAACATTATGTGATTTGGGTGCGAGTGTAAGCATCATTCCCTACTCTATTTGTGAGCGACTTGGAATGAAGGAGCTCAAGTGCACTTCCGTTACACTCCGAATGGCCGATAGTTCACTCAACCGACCATTGGGGATGTTAGAAGATGTGCCAATAAGAATCGGGAAGTTCTTCGTTCCGGTCGATTTTCTTGTACTTGACATGCCGGAAGATGCTATCACTCCCATTATCCTTGGGCGCCCATTTCTACATACCGCCGGTGCCATGATCGATGTGAAGAATGGTATGATCACATTTGAGTTAGGCGAAGAGAATCTCGTGTTTGACCTCTAAGGCAACACCTCGCCTACTAATGATGAGTCTTGCAATATGATCCATGCCACGAAAGACTTTGATCTAGGGGATAAGTCGGGACAAATCTTGAAGAACGACTTCTATGAGCTTGAGGATGATGAATCCGAGATTTGAGAGGATGAGTGCCCATATCATGGGCTTGAAGATAAGTGCAATGACAAGGAGAAAGATGAGCCTCCCTTGGGGCCACATGAGGATCGATGGACGTTTGGGTATATCCTGAAGGATCGCAAGTATAAGTTCAAGCCATTGAACTTGGTAGATCGGGATGCCCCGGGAACGTCAAGGTTAGGAAGCGATGATCCTTGGAGTGGAGGTTGGTATTCCACTAGTTTGATTGAAGACTTTGCTAGGATCTTCGATTTGTTTCTTCGTGCCCTTGACGGAGATGTATTTGAGTTTATTGTGATAGGTGAAGTGAAGATGACTCCTAGATAGGATTGGTTATCGATAGAGCTTGGATCGTGAGCAAGGGAATGGGTTTTTGAAGCTTTGAATAGCTTTTGGGGTTTTGGAGGCCATGAAGAGAGCATCCCGACCGGGAAGAAGTCATCCCGACCGGGAAGGATGGGGAATCCCGACCGGGAAGGAGCTATCCCGATCGGGATGAGGGTGCCATATTTCGAGTCTCCTGGAGTGCCATCCCGACCGGGAAGGAAGCTTCCCGACCGGGACGGGCATGTCATCCCGACCGGGACCATCCATCCCGACCGGGATGGTCCCCTACTCCTCCTTATGCCTCTTCTTCGACATTTGAGTCCACCCAACCATTGTATACCCCCTCCCAACCTCCCTACCTATCCATGCCCATATCATATGACCCATGCACCTCATTTACATACTCTCACTTCATATCCTCTTCACTTTACACCGATATTCACATCAAATCCCACCTCCTCACATTATGGCAAGCCTACTACCTCAACCATGCGATTTTCTCAAGTATGAAGTGGAATGACAATGATGACAACAAGCAAGTGCATTTATTGAATCATTGAAGACGATGGAGTTCGTAAGTTGCTAACCTATTGGTAAGGCAACTATCATTACTTTTCCGTCTTTTGTTGCTTGTTGCCCTTTGAAAACTCCCCTTCCCCTTGTACACTTTTGTGTCATGGTGACATGGTGGCCCTCGGGGCCTTGGTATATGGTTGCTCCCGACTCTCGATGATGTGACTACATCGAGAGTCATTTGAAAAATCCAAATTTTACAAGTTTTTCACCCTTTTCTTTTTGGATTTAGTCGGATTTGGGCGGAATTCGGGCTAGGTGACTTGATTACACCTAGTCCTCCCCTCCCATTTCCTTTTATTTCCTTCTTTTTATTTTCTCCCTTTCCATATCTTTTCTTGTCTCGGCCCACAGTGACTTGATTACACCCCGGCCGGACGCACTTTACCCTTTTCTCCGCTTTCATTTTAATTTTTAGCTTTATTTTCGTAGTTTCTTTTCTTTCCTTTTGTCTCTCCACACACTACGATCGAGCATGAGGACGTTGCTTGGTTTAAGTGCGGGGGAGCGATATTCTATCATAGTTAGTTTTATTTTCGTAGCTTTTCGAAAAATCTTGAAAAAATCCCTAAAAATTTGAAATTTTTTCAAAAAAGTCAAAAAGATTTTCTTTTGTGTGTTTTCCTTTTTATGTCGTTGTATCGTATTTGTGTTTTGTTGTGCGTGTTGTGCCTCCCTTTCTCCTCTTAGGTCGCCTAATCGCCGCTAACTTTGGAAGGCTTTCAAGACATCCGGTAACGCCTTTTATCCCTTTTCCCTCTTTACCTCTTGTGATGTTCGGAGGAGATTTGTGATGATGTGTGCTCGGGAGGAGCTTTGTAAAGTTTGGTGTTGGTTGGTTGCTTATTTGGAAGTTCTGGGTGGTGTTTGTTCCCTTGTATGTTTGTTTCTCCTTGTTTTGTTTTGTTATCTTTTGTCTCTTTTTCTTTCATTTTCGTCGTGTCTTTGTTTTGTGTGTGTAGTTGTGTCTTGTGTGTAAATCGGTTTTCGAAAACCCGGTTTAGAGACTAGTGTGCGAGTGTTTACTTTCCCTTCCTAGTAATGTAAATCGAATCTTGGACTTTAGTCTAGTAGAATGACCTAAATCAATGATTTCGTTCATTTCTTACCTTGATCAGTCCACCTAGCTCACTAGGGATTTACTACGGGATTTGCATTTTGACCATTATGACCACCCATGGTGTGAAAAGGCCTTGGTTGCCGAGTCTCGTCCCTTAGGTGACCGTGTTTGGGGTTGTTTGATTAGTCCAAGTTGTCCACCTTTTTGTGGGTTTGAAGGGAAGACGCCGTCCCGACTCACCCATTCCCCTACCTCCTACACTTATCCACACAATAAATTTGCAATTTGTTGAAATCATCTTTCTTTGTTGCAAAGAAATGCCTATCACTCAAATCTAGCCAAAAAGGCAAAGAAAATAAAGAAAATGAAAGAAAGAAAAGATTGAATAAAAAGAAAAGGCACAAAAAGCCAAAAAGAAAAATAGAAAAGAAAAAAAAAAGAAATGGCATAGCAACACTCAAAGCAAAGATGCAAAGAAAAGAGAAAATGCCAAAAGAAAACCCGTCTCACAAAAATAATCCCGACATCTCAAAATAAGCCTTTTACCGACTATTATCGTGAAGAGCCTACAAAAGGACCGAGTCCCTAGGAAGGATGATAGCGGTAATGGTCGGTCTTCCCTCACTTTGCAATATTTTCCACCTTTTTACTTGGACTAGTTGGGCGGTTTCGGGCATGGGACGACCCTCTTGGCTCATCGCTAAAGGGGGTGGGATCTCACTTACCTACAGTGTCGACTAACACCGTGGTGCATCCCTTTTCCACTCCGCCGATCGTCCCGTAGTACGTTCTTAGAAAGTTAGGAGGACCTAGGAAAGTTACCAACGTTTTTGTTGCTTTATCGTCATACTATTAGGATTTAGTTCATCTCAATTTCTATTACTAGCTCGGGAACGTTGTCACTTGCCTTGAGTCCTAAACTGGTGTTTCATTCACCGCTTTATAGAGGGAAGCGGTATTTATTCCTCTTTGGGTGCAACCGTTTACTTGTTTGTTTGTGTGCTTGTTTGTCTTTGTGTTTTGTGTCCGGTTGCATCCACGGTTTTGTCGCAAGACCTTACTTGCCTTGCGGAGTGCACTTTTCCTCTAAAGTGTACTCGCGTAAGTTGAAAGGGCGTAGGGTGCTCTAATACCCACTCGGCTAGTTTAGTAGTTAGTTTGTGCTTACTCGAGGGCGAGTAAGGGTTAAGTGTGGGGGAGTTGATAAGTGTAGTTTGTAGTGCCTATTTTACTGTGTTTTGGTCCCATTTTCCTTGTGGAATCGCTCCTTGGGAGCGGTTTATGGGCTAATTATGCTTCCTTTAGTTCGTTTCAGGTTCCCGAGACCATTTGTGAAGAGTTGGAGCAAATCCGACTCGATACATACACTTTTTGGAGCCAACGAAGTGAAGGAACGATCACTCGATGCCTTGGATTCGACCCCGAGACCTCGGGACCCAATCCCGAGCCTCTTAGACCCGATCCCGAGTCCCGAGAATCGATGAGAAACCCATGAGAAGCAAGGAGGGACCAAAAAGAGCTTATTTGGCCTACAAGGCCCATCCCGGTCGGGAAGGCCTCAACCCGTCCGGGATGAGGTGCACAAAAGCGAGCCCTTCTGTCCTGAGCCCATCCCGGTCGGGACCAACCCGTCCCGGTCGGGACCATGCCGTCCCGGGCGGGACCAGTCCGTCCCGGGCGGGAAGCTACAGGGGCAGCACGCATCTCTTTTATTCTTCCTCCCTCATTCTTGTAACCTTATATATACTTCCCTCTTGTATTGTTTATGTATCTTACATTACATTAGACTCTCTTAAGCCTCTCTACAACTTTAAAACCCTAGATTTAGTGTTCATCCATTTAGATTAATCTTCCTTTAATCTTTAGTTAATCTACCTTTAATCTAGTTGTAACTAGTCTTGTATTAAGTGGGTTCTTGAAGATTCATCCAAGCTTGACATCCTTGAAGTTGATTTGGGTTCTTATTTATGCAAGTTTACATCTTTCTCTTCATTTTGTTGTTGGTATAATCTTCTCTAATCTTGTTCTTTGTTATTTATTCAAGTTTCAATCTTTACTTAGTGTTATTGTTATTGTTTGTTTATTATGAATGTTTGGATGCTTGGTTTAGTTTCTCTTGTTTATGTTATTGTTAGTCTCATAATGAGTGATGAGTAGTTTTCTTGTGGGGTTAGTAGGGGATTAAGGGTAGATTATGGGTGATTAGGGTTGATTAGGGGTAAAGGTTACATCTTTGTTGCTAGTCTCATATTGGGCACACCATGTGTTTGATGATTTGCTTGTGTGGGTAGTAGTGGCCAATGCTTCCTATACTTGTTTCTCTTCTTCTCATTGTTTGGCTAGTGTGTGATTGTGTTAGGAGATAGTTTTTGTCACGAGAGTGCGGACATTGGTCTACGTAGCGAGAGCCCAGACCGACCTTGACCTAGGTTTAGACGCGAGAGCGCAAACCGACTCTAGCAACTAGGAGACACCTACACCCTTGATCACCCAATTACCCTTCTACACTTAAGAACCCGACCTACCCCACTTCCTTCCATATTTGATTTCTCTAGCTAGTTAGACATCATTCCTCTAGTTGTTAGTTTCATTAATCCTAGTTATTTCAATTAGTTCATTTTGCATCTTTTCATTGTTCTAGTCATTGTTAGCCTAGTTCATACCACTTCCTCCATCATAGTCTGTCAATTATTACTTTCTTTGTGTCGTTTTGGTAGCCTAGTCTCGTTTTTAGGTTGACTTAGTCTAAACTCTACCATATCGTCTCCGTGGACATGACCCGACTTACCCTAGCTACCCACTAGGTATAGTTGGTTATTTATTGTTGGTTAGGACCACCCACAGCAAATCCTTACCATCAGAAATCTTTGAAATCCTGGATGTGGTGGACCGGGTCTTCAGTACCCTCAAACATCGGAATTCCCGTAAGGTTGAGGTTAGCCGGTAGCTCGTCATTCAAAGGTGCATAGGAATGAGCATTTTCAGTGTGGATCGAGTTGTTCGTCGATAAGTGAACTTGTTCCTCGAGCCTGCGAACAACGCTGATCAGTTCAGCTATGAGCCCAGTGGGCTCAACTCCTTCAACAGGGGCTGTTTTCTCTACGGCACTCAGGCGAGTGGCTAGCGTTGCTTGGCTAGCCTAGATGGTAGTCAGTTGAGTCTCGATCTTGGTCAGAGCGTCTTTCAATTCGTCCATCTTGCGTTGGTATCTGGTCTCGGGTGGCCTGTCTGTAAGAACACCGCATGATCAGAAACTAGCCCAAATCCCGGAATAGAAAGTACATCCCGAACAAGACTGAAAAGGGAAATTACTCGGAAAAGACACCTAGACGGGTGACTTGTGAAAAGTGGGCCTTCCTTAGGAATCGGCGGGTGGGCCGAGTTCTGTTCGAAGGAAGGTTCACGTGAGACAACCTCAGACTTTGGACTCGATTGTGTAAACGGGCCCTCCTTTGTAGGAGTATGTCCTACGCAGGTGGGCCTTGCCTTAGTCTAATAAGGCAGACTGGGATAGGGAAGAAACCCGTGATGTAAGATCGACGGAGTTTCGACGCTAAAGACCTTGACAACTTACGACATGACCCGACACTGCTAAATACGGGAAGTCCTAAGAAGAAGAAGGTTTCGAAAATTGATTGTTTTGGAAAAACCCAAGGAAGCTCGGGGAAAGGCCCAATTTTTCGAGAAAATCGGAAATGTATCGGGCCTTGGTTTTGAAAGTTCGAAAATATTTTCGAGTTTTGAAATGGGCAGCATACCGGCTAGAAAATAGGCTATTTTGAGTAAAATCATAAGTCCTAAATTCGGTATACGTCCCGGGTTTTGAAATTGAATATCTTGAAAAAGATGTATTTTTGAAAAGTTGACGGTTTTTGAAAACGACACGGAAACCAAGTAGCATGTAGTCAGGCAAGCATTATAACGACGCTATGTATGCTTTACACTAAGTCTCGGTCGGTCTATAGAGGTCTATACCAGTGTACATAGTCTAGACGTTGATCGGGACGGACTTCCTAAGTCGAGTTGATCTTAGAACATGCCGCGAAACCCACTCGAATCGACTATGGACACCTTTGACATATCCATATTGGAGTACATCACGGTATAGTGGGACGTCGGTCGCGAGTACCGGCCCGGGAAAATATGGGTTATGCATGAACCGTAGAACTAAAACGCGTATTGTACTAGTCAAACGATTTCTATTCGAGTCTCACCCTGAGGATGCCGATGGTAAGTCACGCATCAGTTAGTCCCCAGCGGAGTCGCCAAATTGTGGACATGACATAGGTCCACCCCGACGCGGCCACACGCGGGTTTGGGTAGGCGAATGAATCTCCATATGAGAATGGATCGAATTGAAATTTAAATCGAAATGGAGTCGCCACCGAACTTTGTGGGAGTTCGGGCCCGTTCGAACCCACTCTATGTCGTAGTGGGCCATGCACAAAGTATGGCCCATTTCCGATGTCAGTGTTTATTGGACTCGTCCCTTTGCATTTGATACCGATACCGACATTATCGGATATCGTGTATTGAATGACTCTCGTGCGCCAACGGTTTTGGGCATCCGGAAACCGAGGTTCTGAGCAAGGGGTGAGGGTACGTGTTGGGAAGCCCACAAAGGACACCCAACCCCGCCCGCACTTAGCGGCCTCTACTAAGATATCGAATGATTTTTGAATACGCGCGTTAGTTGAACACTGAAAATGCTTATGCAAACATTGTTTCCTTAAGCATGTGAGAAATTGAAAAGGGTTTCTATGTCGATTTAATGCAATTAATTCTAACGTCGAAGTTGAATTTTAGCATGCGGGTTCATTTTAGTATATTAAAACAAACGATAAATCAACAAGAAAAATAACAAACGGTTAGTAACGGTATAACGAATAATAACGGTTTGCGTAAATATAGAATGAAATGGAATGATGTAAATTAGATGATGCATGGTTTTGAAAAGGTAGTAGTACACGTGATTGCTTTGACACGTGTTGACCTAAGTCACAAAATATTATCGAAACTTGGAAATGATGTAGGACTCACGGTTTTGACGTGATAAAGGGCCACTCGATCGAGTCATCGGAGGACTCGACCGAGTGGACCTCTGAAAAACGATTCTGTCCCATGCTTTAGACCCTACTCGATCGAGTTATTGACCAACTCGACCGAGTACGTTGCCACTCGACCGAGTCACTATGAGACTCGACCGAGAGGAGATCGAAAATGCATTCTGTTTCGATTTTTGGGGTGCCACTCGACCGAGTGGGCTAGGCACTCGGTCGAGTGCCCCCTGTATGAACATGGGGTTCGCTCGCAATTTTGTATCGGTTTTGAAATTGCTTTTGATTTTTAGTGATTCGATGAATTGGGCATAAATATTTCATAATTTATGTCCAATTCGTATCTACGATTCTCGTCGTACCCGATAATCGCTTATTGAAGCGGTATCGAATATTAGAGTGAAATTTGAAGAAAAAAGCTATAAGTCGTTTTAAGCCAACCAAAGCGATATGAATTTTTCTTCGCGTTTATAGTGTCGTAATTCTAACGAACTAATGACATCTACGTTAGCATCAACGAAAAATCGAATTGGTTAGATTGTTTGGCTAGATCGTTAGATTCGACATCCAATTATGGAATTGGTATCGAATCTAAAAGATCGACGCTTTGCTTGAATTGAAAGACGTGATTCCCTCGGTTTCTCTGACATCGAAACAAATCCATAAGGATTGTGAGATGTCGGATCCACGTCAACGGTTTTCGACCCTTATAAAAAAAGTACTTGTTTTGAAAATAGTTTATAGGAAATCGATGAAGTATGCGATTAACGATGATGAAAATGAAAATAAATGAATTATTATTTAAGTTGACTTGTTTCAATAATCAAGTAATCGGGGTGTCGGAATAAGCGACCGGCAACGCTGTGTGCGGTACAATTGTATATTCGGGTTTCCTTATTCCGACATCCCTCATACTCAACACAAATCGACAAGTATTTTAATATCTTTTAGTACTAACTTTATTAATGATATTAAGACGCGAATAAAATAAAGAAAACGAGACGACGACGATGATAAAAAAAACGACGCACGGCGCGAGAGAGAAGGAGAAGAGAGAAAAGACGGGGTTTTGGCACCCTCAACCTACATGTTTCTTATGCTCGGACGGGACTCGTAGTGGCGGCTTGCATGGGAGTTTCGAGTATGTAGGCTAAGTTGTGGTGGTTAGGGTTTCGATTCCTAAAGCTAGGTTTAGGGTTTGGATGTATGTGAGTAGGGTAGAATTAGGGTTTTTTAGATGAAAAAAAGTTGTCTGTAAAGTTGTGCATGGAGGTGTTTATATAGACATGGCCTAGGACCCCTGGCTAGGGTTACTCGACCGAGTAACCAGCTAACTCGGTCGTGTGGCCCGGTGTGCCTGCAGTCGGGCCTGAATAAGGCCCACTCGATCGAGTGGGCTGAGCACTCGATCGAGTGACTCAGCTGGGTCGCGCGGGTCCTTTGTTTTGGACCGTGACTTTGGATATTTGGTGGGTTTTGAGTTTGACTTGGACTTTTGATGCTTATATGGCTGCTTTTTATGTTTCGGAGACGACTTTGACCGGGGTTGACCCAATCGCTAAAAGTCGGTTTTATTTCTGGTGTCGGTTTTGACCCAAATTAGTCTTGTTTGACTGCAAACGACCCACTGGGCCTGAATTTGAGGTCAGTTTTGTGAGATTTGTACTCTGTAAGTGCATTAGCCAGCAACTAATGGTTTTGAGCCCATATCCTAGCGCGTAGAAACACGTTAGCGTCCTATCATCATCGGGTATTTTTTGGAAATTGCCATAGACACCTGGCAGTCAAAATGCGGGTGTCTACAAAATTATACTCCTAGATTAATCTAGTGACAATTCGCAGTCCTAAATTAATATAGTTGCTACTCGGTTGTATAATTTAACGCCGCGCCAAATAATACAACTAGCTATTGAACAATAAAAACGAGTATAAAATTGAATACTAACAAAATAATGTGGGTAAAACTAATTGATTTTATAACTGAACAATTAACGTCATATAAGATCCAAGACAAAATTAATAACTGAAATTAACAAGTATTAAGGAGTAGAGAACTTAATATCTAGGCCCAAAAGACTCCTCCTTGATTCGGTTTCGACACCTCCACAAATAGTGCTTCCGTCTTCCCTCGAGTTGAAGCCGCTTCACCCGACGGACTGCTCCGAGCTCCCGAAAACCGTCAAATTCAATTACTAATAGGGTTTGGTATTTTTTGTGTTTGCTTGCTTGGTTGATTCATGATTGGGAATCGGGTATTTATAGTTGCATTGGGACGAATTTTTGGAAAGATTTGGGACATAATTTCTGGGTAAAAATATGGAAAGTTAATGAAATTGGAAGAATTAGAGATATTGAATTTCTATACCCTAATATGATATCCCCTTCATCTCCCGGCATGTATCTTCATCTAATATATTTTTCCCTTCTTTCCTTCATATTTCATTATTTCCCTTTCTCTGATATTGGCTTCTCCTCAATTGTATGTGGGTTGATTGATGATCCATGCATTGTTTCATTTTTTTGGTCATCCTTTCACCGGTCCAATTGTATACCGAATCAACTCGTACCTATTATTCATAATTAATACAATTTAGTCAGTTTTATTCTAAAATAATATTTACTTGAATAATTAACCAAATTACTAAAAAGTATACTATATAGCTCAAATAATATTATAAATAATATTAACGACACATAAAACGGGGTGAAAATATGAGTAAATAGCGAGTTATCATGTTCACCGTCAGGGGATTGCCCAACCCCTGACAGTTCCAACTTAGGATTTTCATTGCTGTTTGCGGGGTTGCTCAATAACAGCCTCCGCTACTTCCTGGTTGACGACCAGCACCATATCCTTGTCCCCATTACCCAATTTACGACGGTTCGTAATCACTTCCTCAATCTCGTGGTCTCCCTCCACGTCCCTACTCCGCTTCCCTACTCTCGAACTCTTCCCTTCATCGTTGATTACCTGGTACGTGGATACACCCGTCCCCTTCCCACTTCTCATGGCTTTGAACGGTTTCTCACGTCTAATAGTAGATCCCCTCCCTAGCTCAGATAAATCTTCACTCATAATCGTATCCAATTCCTCAATATGTTCCCCCGTCATGCTATTCTCCAAACCCTTCTTCCCATGTCCCTCCTTATCCCTCCTTGTCGTACCTGGCTCCTTCCCCGCCTCCTTCCCCCGATTCATAGAGACATCTCCACCCTTCTTTCCCTTATTGTGTACAGCAATAGAGTTCAATTTAGTGATAAGGCCGGTTACAATGGACTCATCAATGTCGCCTTGCTTCCTCATCAAACATATGCTGTAGAGTACGCCCCGTATTCCCCGTAGAGGTGGGCTCAAGTCGATTCGTCTTCCAGGGAGAAGCACGAAGGGATTCATCAAACTTGAGTTCACCATCATCATACAAGCCTCCATCGCAATCTTTCTCCCCATGCCCTAATATTCCACATCCATAACAAAAGGTCGGTAACCTCTCATATTTTATGGGGAATCTCTCTACTACTCCTGACGTCATTCTCACATCCACCCCATCCCGAAGCGGCTCCCTGACATCATGGAGGATCCTCAAACGCACTATTTTTTCTATCCCACTCACCGACCCCTTGTCCAGGCTCATAAACGACCCCACCTGATTCCCAATGTAGCATAAGTTTTCCTCCTTTCCTCGACCACGAAGGGGCAGATTGTAAACTCGGATCCGCAGAGGCACATGATAAAGAGGGGTGTCAGATAATTTCCCTTCCCCCTTTGGGTCATTAAAACACCATATATTCTTATCAAAATGCCAAGGTTGATTTTCAAGCACTTTGAGTTTATCTTTTTCTAAATCGAAACGAAAGAGGAAAATTCGCTTGGTCGAATTGAGAACATTACCTACGATTGACCCCTTTGGTTGCCATACTTTGGCCATCGTCTCTATTGCTGCTCGTACATTAACTGTCTTAGTGGTCCAGATCTTTCCCACGAGGATGAACTCTTCCTTCTCTGCGTCCTGTGAATCATCTGCGTCCCACACATAACCGTTTGTTTGTCCCATAACTTCTTTTCCCTTTCGCTGCCCTACTACGTTATTATCAGCCATCATCGACAGTCTTGTTTGTAGCGAGAACAGTGAACGAGGAAGATTTAAAAACTTGTACTTTTGTCAGATCCTACGTAGGGAAAAAGGCGTCAAAAAGAGGAGAAAAAGGGGAGAATCCCTAGAGAACTCTCATAGAAACCCTAGAGAGATTTAATCCTTCCATCTTCGTCCTTTATTTACATTAAATTAAGACATTTCTTACAAATAATATAGTTATACAGTATCTTGGGAGCACAAATGTCGTCAGCCATTGATAGTAAGGCCCTGTTCTTTTAGGCTGAAACAGGGCTGAGCTGAGCTGAGCTGGTCTGATAAGAGTTGAGCTGGTCTGATAGAAGCTGAGCTGAACTAAAAGAAACTGAAACTAATAACTACTTATATAAATTATATAATAATATTTTAAATAATGAAAAAAAAAATTATAACACCAATTAACAATAATAATAATAAATTAATAATAATAATAGTAATAATAATAACAACAACAACAACATAGTACTCCCTCCAATTCATTTGATATCTACTTTTTTTTTTCATACTTGACATTAAAAAATTTGTTATGTATATATCTTTGATTACGTCATATATTAAGTTTTAAATTTTGATATTCTTAAATCTTAATACAATTCAAATAATACGCATATGCTATGGTTTCGTGGGTCTGCAGGGCCACGGAGTAGCACTGCCTGGCCGACTCCTGGTCCCCGTGCACTTTTCCTTCCATGCCGAAGTCTGTCACATAGGCTATGGTTAGAGCCCTGATTGATATGGCAGCTTCAATTTCGTCCAAGGTGGCTCTGCCTATTAGGGCGTTGTACGCAGATTTGGCGTCTACCACAACGAATGATGCCCTGACATTCCTGGCGGAGGTTCCCTCCCCAAATGTTACTGGCAGATCTATAATTCCCATGGGAAGTACGCCTGCCCCGCTGAACCCATACAACGATCCAGGGGCAAGTTTTAGGTGTCTTTTTTCCAGACCCATTTTTTCGAAGTCCTTGTACAATAAGTTTGTGTAAGCACCAGTATCCACCATGCATCTTCTCACAATGTGATTGCTGATTTCGAGGGACAGTACCAATGTAACACCCGCTAATTTTCTAGGCGTTGTTATCTATTCTCTTATGACTCCGTCATGACTCTGTGATTTTTCTGCCTTCAATTTCCTTCTTTTTGAAGCTTCATAATATTTTCGAGTCAAATAGTATTTATTTTCATTAAAATATTTTAAATATTTTATTTTCCTATAATAAATCTATTTATTAAATTTTTGTCGCAAACTATTGATTTAATTCACAAAGAATCCCATTTTTATACGAACTATCATTTTAAGCTTGGATTTGGGTTATTTATTTTTCTAAAAGGGCCCAAATACGTTTATATAATATTTCTAATTAAGAAAATATTTTTATTTATGAAAATCTATCATTTAATGATTTTATTACGAAGTTTCGTAATTAATTGATTTCTTACGCGAAATTTACTCAAATTGCTTTGAAATGCCTTTAATAATTTTATGAACTTCCTTTTTATCAACTTACAACTTATTTTGGACTCACCTTGAATCATTTGGACCGTGACCCTAGTCACACACCACCATTACACTTTCTTTTATAAACATTTCATTTTATAAAATGATTAAAGGATTAAGATATTTTCTTCTCATCCATTAAATTTGATGACTCATGCATATAGACTTTTCACTCACTTATTCATCCATTTTGGCCATGTGTTTTAGTGGTACATCCACCTTGTTTTTATTATTTTTATAAGTCACATTCATTCATAAACTCTTCATTAGTTTCATTCATTCAACCACTAAATAATATTCAAGGCAAAAAACTCTCTCTTTTCTTCTCATTTTCTCATCTTGGCTGATATTTTCCAGCACCCTTTCCAGCCAGATTTAGTCTCTGATGGAGTCTCGATCGTCTCGTTTTCATCTCCTAAATAATCGTCATTCTAATCCCTTCGTTAAGGTAATAATCGATGTTGTTTTCGATCGTTATTTGCCTTGATTTTCTTAGTTTTCTCATGGTATTTTTCCACCATGCTTTTCATGTGTTGAAGGATTTTTGAATGATCCCGAAGCCGAAGAATTTATAACCGACTCAGATTTTGATTGGAAGTAACGTCGATGTTACTCGGTATTGCATGATTTTATTTGTGTAATTGCATGTATATTTTTATATTTCATTTTTGACAATATATATATGTCATATAATCTGAAATTTTTTTAAAATTTGAAAATTTACATGTTTCGGTATTTTTATCGCTTTTACGAGATTAACGATTAAATCGTCATATTAATTTGTAAAATCGTAATATTCGGCCTAAACATGTAATATATGTTTATATTCTGTAAAAATGATATTTTTGATGATTTTTAATAATTTAGCATTTTTCTGATATTTTAGTTATCGATTATTGAATTATTTCCGTTTACGGACAAAAACGATTAAAAGTCGATTTTTAGTTCTAGTACCTAAACATTTTATTTTAATCTGATTTATGACGTGGTGAAACTTTATGGTCAAAAAGAATTTTCTGAATTTTTTCATAAATTTTCGGAATTTTTAAGTGGATGAATTAATTAATCACTTTAAATCATCGTTTATCGTTAAAACCGCGTTTGTCGTTTAAATTCTCGATTTTTGGTCTTTTGATTTAATCTGGGAAAATTATGATTCTGATGATTTCATGATAAAATGTAATTTTATGATTTTTAGTGCTTTAATAAAATGTTAGGAATGATAAGTTTTATTAATGAAATCGTTAATTGTGAAAACGGGTTTTAAATGACGGTTTTGTTGGAATTTGTTAAATCTGGAACTTTGGAAAATATGAAAAATTGGTATATTCTGGAATATCATGATTTTTAAGTTTAATTATAATTTTTGGATATTAATACGTAAATCGTTTTGTAATTACTATTTTTATTAATCGTTATTGTCGAGATTAGACGATTAAACCCTTTAAAAACCGATTTTAAGGATTCTGGATAATTTTATTTTCTGGACAGAATGTTTAAAAATATATTTTAGCTATTTTACGTAATCTTTGTATTATTTATTAAAGTCTTTAATTAATAAGTACTGATTTTTGGACAAATTACAATTTATCGTTAAAATGCTTCATTTTACCTAAAAGAATTATTTTTCCAGCAAATTTGAATGTATTTAAATCTTAAACTTTAAGAGTTAAATCATCTCTTAACATACTCTAAATATATTCAATGCTTTAATTAAATAAAAGACGTTAAAAGATTTAATTTGACATTTGCCGTAAAATCCTATTTTTAATCGTATTGTCGTAACTAATAATAATTAGGGAATTTTAGCTTTGTAAATTTTGAAAACACCCTGATTAGTATTATTAAAATGGTTAAGACATTTTTAATCATTTTATACACTTGTACGATATTTCAATAATTTCATAAACTCAAATGTTCTTACTTTAATAATTAATAACGTTAAGGCCGAAAGTATTAGTTTTATAAATCTATATCGTTTACTAAAAATGTGGTATTAGTATAAACTAATATTTTCACTATTTTGATATAAGGCTATTTTTAGTAAAATTTCTAAAAATAGAAGTTTCCTAAAATAGAAAGTTTCCTCTTTCGGAAAGTAATACTTTTTCCTTTTTGTTCTCTTATTATTTATAGTGATTATATCTTTTGAATATCGATGATGGCTATGTTTTGGAGTTATGAAATAAGGACAAGTGTGAGGTTAGAGTAATATATTTCTAGGGTCTACGTTTTTGCCATCAACTATAAGGCTAGTGTATCAGGAATCGGTACATTGGTTGTTGAACCGGGTGACAGGTATCCCGGATGTTGTGTACATTTTGACCTTAAGCTTAGGCCTCGCAGTAAGTCGCCATCATAAGTTGAACTGGGTGACAGGTAATCCCAGGAGGGGTGTGCATTGTCTTAAACTAGGGTCACGCATTTATAAGTCGCCGCTCTATTATAGTTGAGTAGCCTAGTTAGAGACCGAAGTTTGATTTGTTTGAACTAAGTTCTCGAAGCTAGTTTTTAGTATTCTCCTAGTGAAAGTCTAGCCGTCTACATTACTCTTATCCATAACGCCATTTTGAATATTTTATTATTATCGATATAATTTGGTTGCAGGTTGGCAAATGTTTTATGTTTTCTTTGGAAAACTCGTTTTTATTATATTGTTTCAATACGTGAAGTTTTTCACTGAAAACTTATTTTTATTATAATGTTTTACTGTTTTCCATTTTTACTATTTTTCTATAGTAGTAATTACATTTTTAAAATCTTGTTATACGGCTGGGAGAACGTTGACGTTGCTCCCCACTGATTGTGGCTATTATGTTTTAACATGGCAGGTATACATGTTCCGGGTGTGGGCTAGCGGGCAGTGTGGATGCTGCTTATTTATTTTGAATAATTATGTCTTATGAATTGTTCAACCCCTTTTGTGGATTGTTTTGAATTTTGGCCATTTTTATTTTAGGCCTATTGTTTGACTTTACCATTTTAATTTTACTAAGACATAGTTACAGTGTGTTTTAATCCCGACTCTACAGTATTTCCGCCACTGTATCGCGTTAGATTTTCTAGGGGATTACAACCAAAGGGTCACTGTGGGGGTAAATTACTCGCCCTGCATCCTCAGGGGTGATGCTCAGGGTCATGCCCTTTGGGCTCCCTGCCCTTTTAGCGTAGCAAATTTGATTCTGTAGTTCTCGGATTTGCCTTTTCTGGCCTCTCTTGCTTGTCTGGTCCTCTGCATCTCCTGATACACATGGATTATCAGGCGATTCTGCACCGAGCCTTCAGGTTTTTCCACTGTTTCTTTCTGGGCCTTGTTCCTTGCTGCATAGTTACTCAGCTAGCCATTCCTGATGAGTTTTTCGATCTCGTCTTTCAGGTGGCGGCATTCCTTGGTGGTGTGTCCTACACAGTCGTGGAACGTACAGAATTTCTTCGGATCCCCTTTCGGGCTGCGTGGCTTACTCGAGCGATTCCATTTAGCTGTTTCTTTTTCTAGCTCAAAGATTTCTGACCTAGATTTGTTGAGAGCTGTATAGCTGTCAAATTTGGGCTGGTAAGCTACGCGCTCTTTTCTGGGGGTATCTCTCTCCTCAGGTCTCTGCTTCCCTGCCTCGGCTCTGCCGCGCCCACCCTGCGGCCCCCCTGCTGCCTGGTAGGGCCTGCGGGGGTATCCGGCAGGCTGTGGAATTCCTCCTGCAGCATGAAACCTTCCGCAATTTTTCGAGCCTTGGCCAGAGTTTCCGGCTGGGCCCTGATCATTTGATTCTTCATTTCTCCAGGGAGCAGAGAGTTGGTCAGTGCATACGCTGCTGTTAGGTCATCTATCTCCTTGACCTGCTGGAAGGATAGATCAAGTCTCTTCAGGTATTCCCTGACAGTTTCGCCCTTCTTCTGTCTAAGGGTCATTAGGTCAAATCGGGTGAGACGACGTCTCTTGTTTCCAGCATATTAATCTAGAAAAGCTTCAGCCAATTCAATGAAGTAATTGATCGAACCCTGTGGTAGATCCCTGAACCACCCCTGGGCCAGACCCACCAGGGTGGTAGGAAAGATTTTGCACCAGACTGCATCGTCGGCATCATACATGCCCATGTGACTTTCATATGCAGCCAGATGATCCTCCGGGTCGGTGGTCCCATCGAACTTGAAAGACGGCATTTTGATTTTCGGAATGGGACACCCCAGCACTTCTGGGTGAAGTGGGGTCTTGGTAGGTCTACCTGCCATCCTCGACCTGCTCCCGACGGAGTGGTAACCGTGATCGTCCCATCTGTCAGGGGTCGGTTTCCTACTGCCGGGGGAGTGGTGTCTGGGCGGCTGCCTACTGATTGCTTCGTCATCTCTGGCAGGAGAGTGATATCGCGAGCGTTTTTTCTGGGCAGGTTCGAGATTGTCGCCCTGACGATGTCTTGACTTCATGGGTTGCCCATGGTTGAGTCTTGACTGTAGGCTTTGAGACACCCCTGGCGCCGGCTGTGACTCTGCCATAGGTGTCAACCTGGAGAAGACATCACCCTGCCTTTCTCCCAGGCGTTTTGACGCAGGCTCTCTATGCCTCATTCGATCTCGCAGATCTTGGGACAAACCCCATTTCTCGAGGGCAGCTGTGGATTCAGTAGTGTGTATGGAGAATGCCTGCTGTTGAGCAGGCTGCTCCTGATTGTCTGCTGTGATACGCTTCTGCACTTGCGCATACGCTTGAGCCGTTTTCTTTGCTTTCCTTTGGATCTTCCTGGCAGCGGTCCGCTTCGTGCCTCCAATCCCTTCCCCACTTTCAAAGCGAAGTTGCCTGGGGGTCGTCGCGACCCTGTCCACCAGGTCCTCTGGAGTGAACTCTTGGTTGAGCATCGCCGAGAAGAAGGCCGCTGTTTGCGCCATCTGGGCAGGGGTGAGGTTCAAGTTGTGCCTCTGATGTCCAGCCTGCCCAGCTACAACAGCGGCGTCCTTGCCGGATGCTCTCTGAAGACTGGCCCGCCCTACCCCTAGAATCGTGGCGGCGGGCGTTTTCTCTGGCAACTGCATGCCATACAGGGGGGCCTCCGGTGGCACCGTCAGCCCTGCCCCAGAACTGGCGTCAATGATTTCAGGCATGATTGTTTTAACTGGTTGATTTCTTGTGGGTAACTCGTGGGTACAACCGAATTTTCTTCCCCACAGACGGCGCCAAATTGTTCAGGCTATGGAATCAATTAACCCGACTTCGGATTCGGGTCCTAGGATGTGGTATTGCTAATGTGATAATTGTTTGACTTCCTTCGACCTCTCCTTCTCCTCACTCCGTCGGTCGGACTTTCCCGGCGAAGATGGCCTGCTCCGTGCACAGATGAACGCACAGGGCCTCGGAGGTGTCCGAGGGAACCCTCTCCGATGCCTAAGTCAGTCCGTGGAATGCCTTTATGAACCTAGTTCGTGAGGACCTAGGTGGCGTTTTTAGAGTGAGAATCTAGAGAGAGAAAATCCAACCTTTTGTATGTGAGAGAAATGTGAAAGAGAGAGAGAGAGAGAGAAGGAGAATGGGTGGACAGTAAAGCGACACGTAGATCCATTATGTCCACTCATTTCCCTTTACCTTAGGCAAAATGACGGAGGGGCCCCTAATTTCCCCTGGCCCTACCTGGGGGAAGAACACCCCGGGGACAGGCAGGCGGGGGGCTTGGTTGCCCTGCTGGATGGCAGGTGACTAGGGTTGCATGCTTGAGAGTTGCAGTGAACTCGCAGGATGGCCTGCAGGGCAGACCTCCTTTTGTTCCTGGGCCAGGCCACCCCGGGTGCCCATTTGACGGGCGACCCGTGGTAGGCTACCGACCATCATCAGATGTCTTGATCAAATGCCTAGAATGGTTAGGATGTTGATCCTGTGACTGTGAGCGTTTTCCGGGGTAGCCCCCAGAGGTGGTGTGAAATATTTGGGCATGTTCTATGCCGATCGCAAGTTGAGTTCTCTTGTTTGGGGCCGGTAACTGGTATGGAAATTTTTAGAAATGTGTAGCTAGGTCGTAAGTGGTTTTGATGTTTTCGGAATCTGGAACTCGATTTTGTGGAGCTAAGACTTCGAGGGTAAGGTATTGTAATTTGGTAGAAAAGGGGGAAGTCGAGTAAAAGTGACTCGAACTTCCATCAGGGTAGGTTCGATGATGCGGGATCTGATTTCCATGTCTGACCCTAATGGTTAGGGTGTATCCTATGGAGCTTGAATTCTCAAAATTCTAGGTTGTCTCTAGCCTAGGTCTCGAGAAGGTCTTGAGGGTTGTAACGTGAGAAGGCTAAATGTGGTGTTAGCTGACCAGCTTGATTGATTCTCCTCTATTTGATGGTATGGGTTTTGATATTTTTTGAATTGACCGTACCCCGGTCATGGGACTTTCACTTGAGTTGACCGCTAAATGTGGTCATGGGTATTTGAATTTTTTTTTTGGCTGACCTCTTAGCCCCGACCATGGGATTCTTCATTTGGGTTGACCGTACTCTGGTCGAGGGATGTTGAGAGTTCTTTTTGGTCGTGGCCAACTCTTTTATTTTGGCCCTTTGTTTTTTCTTGGACTTTTGATTTTTTTGTCCAGTTTTTCTTTTTTCGTTGGTCAGACTAACACCTAAGGTAGGATTTGGTCAGTCTTATTGGAGGGGTGTTTATTGTGGGAAATGGACTTGCCTCCCGTTTTGAACCCAAACTAGGAGACTACCTAGATTTGTCCTTAGGATTCGATACCGTTCCTGCTAAGGGTAGTTATGTGGCTTGCTATGTCAGACATGGAACAGGTAAAGGGGAAACACGGGCTCGGTTTCCTGCAGTCATTATAGATGGGCCTATAATAGTCACGTGCATGTGATCACAGTGTACGATGGTGTTCATCATGTTCTCGGAAACACATAAGGAAAGTATATATGAGAAATAGAAAAAAGCTGATTTTATTGAATTTTGAAAAGAGGACAAAATGCAAATGACTCTGACTCTGATTTGGAAATGAGGATGTAGGGTATCCTAGACTCGGATTCGGACTTAGACTCGAATCAAATCCGGACTTTTGGATGCTCGGTTGGTATATGTTCTTTGTAGGGTAAGGTCTTTGATTAAAGAGAACGATGGGTGCCACGACTCGCCTAAACTCGGCTTTGCGCAAATGCAAGAGAGGGAGTCAAACTAGGCCCGGGGTGACGGGAATGACTAAGACTCTTGGACCGGGATACTCGAACGTTGACCTAGACAAAGTAACGACCACGAATTAGACTCGAGCTGCAGAAGGGTGGGTCTGAAAATGGGGCGACCGTGTTTGACCGCGTCGCGTGCTCGGACCAACCGTGGTGACCTAACCCTAGGTGACTCGAGTGTTCGTAGCATAGGTACGACTCGAAGAAGGCATCATAAGGACATCATCGTAGGATGGACGTAGGGTACTCCCTTAAGGTGACCGTGGTTGACCGCTCGGGTGGAGGACATCCCCCGAGTGAGACTAAAGACTCTAATAGGATTCAGATGGTGTGACATCTAAGTGATTCGAAAGCGGAGTACGTGAGACACATGTAAGACATGACTCTTAGAGCAACCGTGATTGATCGCTCTGTTGAAGGGTAGCCCCCGAGTGGGATCAAAGACTTTGTTAAGACTCGAGTGTCGGACGAGTGACCCTTAGATGTAAGGATCACGAAAATTTTGTTGTAGGGCTATGCTTGTAAAAGGTTGACTTGGCCTCGAGGAAAGGCAGACGGGGTAAGGGAAGAAACTTGTGATGTAAGATCGACAGAGTTTCGACGCTAGAGACCCTCGACTTGACTCGAATAAGGATGGACCCTGTGATTAGGGTAGACCTTTAAGTTAAAGGACTTTTAGAATTGGGATGACTCGACTAACGGATTGAAAGACGGGCGAAATTCCCTTTGGAAAGGTCGTGGGGACCGTCCTGCTAGAGGGAAAGATCGCGTGAGACTTTCTAGTTAGGACTCGAGTGTTTACGAACCTTCCATTTACGAGTGTATGACTCGTGTTGGTTGGTTACGCCTTTAGAATAAGGCGGACTAGGATTGGGGAGAAACCCGTGATATAGGATCGACGGAGTTTCGACGCTAAAGACCTTCGACGACTTATGACAAGACCCGACACTACTAAATACGGGAAGTCCTAAGAAGAGGAAAGTTTTGAAAAGGAAGTTTGGATTCCGAGAAAATCGGTGGATGGCCCGACTTTTTTGAAAATCGGCAAAGTGTCGTCGGGCCGGTTTTTTTTCGAAAATTTTTTTTTTTAAAAAAAAAATTGAAATTCGAAATGGGCGGCATACCGGCTAGAAATAGGCTATTTTGAGTTAAATCATGAATCCTAATTTCGGTAGCATCCCGGGTTTTGAATTGAATTTTGAAAATTGAGAAGATGGGCCTGAAATTGGCAGTGGGCCAATAGGGCCGGGTTTTTGAAAAGTTGAATATTTGGAATTTTGAAAATTTGAACATCGAAAAAGAATTTCCGACAATTTGAAAATTGAAGGTGAGATCTCGAAGATTTGAAAATCGAAACGGCATCTCGAAGATTTGAAAATTGAAAATGGCATCACGAAGATTTGAAAATAGAAATTGAATTTTGAAAATTCGAAAATCGAATGGTGGATCGTAAATTCGAATAATGAAATGGACAGCATGCCGGCTAGAAAATAGGCTTGTTTTGAATCAAATCTTAAGTCTAAATTTCGGCAGCATTCCGATTTTTGAAAATTGAATATTTTTGAAAAGACTGGTCCCGAAACGGTATTTCGGGTTTTGAAAATTGGATGATTTTGAAAAGATGCATTATTTGAAATGACGGTTTTTGAAAAAAATGATGACACGGAAACCAAGCCGCACATAGTCACGTAAGCAATATGACGACAACATGTATCCTTTAAACTAAGTCTCGGTCGGTCGAAATAGGTCTATACCAACAACGATAGCTTTCTCGTAAATCAGGACGGACTTTCTAAGCCGAATTGGACTTAGAACATGTCGTAAAACCCATACGAGTTCCGCCATTGGAGTCTTTAGCGCACCCATTTAGGAATGCACCGTGGTATAGTGGGACGTCGGTCACAAGTAACCGGCCCAGGAAAGAATTGGGTTATGCATGAACCATCGAACTAAAAACGCGTACATTAGTAATCGAACGATTTCTTTTCGAGTCTCACCCTAGACCCCGATGACAAGTGGTACATCAGGAATCCCCAGCGGAGTCGCCAAATTGTGGACATGACATAGGTCCACCCCGACGCGGCCACGCGCGGGTTTGGGGCGGCGAATGAATCTCGTGGTAAGATTGATCTCGAATTGAAATTTAAATTGAAGTTGGAGTCGCCACCGAACTTTGTGGGAGTTCGGGCCCGTTCGAACCCACTCTATGTCGTAGTGGGCCGTGCACAAAGTACGGCCCATTCCGATTTCAGAGTTTATTGGGTTCGTCCCTTTGCATTTGATACCGATACCGACGTTATTGAATGACTCTCGTGTGCCAATGGATTCGGACATCCGGAAACCATGGTTCTGAGTAAGGGGTGAGGGTACGTGTTGGGAAGTTCACAAAGAACACCAAACCCCGCCCGCACTTAGCGGCCTTTACTAAGATATCGTTCGTTTCTGGTGTACGCGCGTTAGTTTGACGGTTGAATGTTATGCAAACAAGGCTTTTTTACTAATCATGTGAATTATGTTTGACTACGTCGTTTAAATGCATCTAAACTATCGTCAAAGTTGTTTTAGCATGCGATGTTCATTTTAGTATAATAAAACAAACAACGAAAAAAAGAAGAGAAAAGAGCGACAACGATTACAATATACGAGTGGCATACCACCCGGAAATACAATGCAACCAACGATACAATACAACAATCGTGATAATGAAGGAACAAACGAGTTAGAAGAAATAAACACGACACGACGCGGTTTTGAAAAGACTAGATTCACGTGTTGACCAAAATCATTTGAAAAAGGTTTGTCGAGATCTGTAGCGTGCAAGACGCGTTTATGTAGGCGTAATTGGGGCTACTCGGCCGAGTCATGGAAGGACTCGGTCGAGTATCCCTTGAAAGAAGCTTCTGCCCGACTTTTGGAGTGTCACTCGATCGAGTGGCTATAGCACTCGATCGAGTGCCTCCTGTTCGAGTGGTGACTCGATTTGCAAGTATCGAAATTGCTTTTAATTTTTGAAAACCGATAATTTCGCTAAGTCGTGTAAAAATATGGCACAATTTATACCCGACTTAAAATTTTTAAAACTCGTAAATATTTGATATTCGACTACGAAATCGAGATCCAATACTTAGAGCGATTATTAAAAAAAAGATGTTTTTAGAAATTGTTTTGAATCAAAATAAATCCCTCCGTCTTTTTAGGACTATATGACGATTATTTCGGCATCAACGAAATTATGCTTTAAAAAAATAGTTTTTTTGATTGATTCCTTTAGATACGATATTCGACTATAGAGTCGATATCGAATCCTTAGGGACGACTCGTTATTGCTAGAAACGATAGTAGTAATAATAATATTAGAAACGATAGTAGTAATAATAAAAGACGCGACGACGACCCGTAAATAGAAACGGACGGACGAGAGAAAGAGAAGAAAAGGGAGAAGTCGGGATTTGTAACACCCTCAACCTACATGCTTGATTATCTCGAAAACGGACTCGTAGTAGCGGCCTAGGCGCGGGAGCGTTAAGATGTATATAGGTGAGTTATGGTGTGTATGGTTAGGGAGGGGATTTGGCGAGTTTTGCTCTCGGGTTTGTATATGGTTCGCCTAAAATTGCCTAGAATTTCGGTTTAGTATTTGTGTATGGTTTGCCTAAAATTGCCTAGAATTTCGGGTTAGTATTTGGATGTCGGGATGTTATGGATGTGTTGGATGTATGAATGAATTGTTATGAATAATTGATGTATGAATTGAATGTGTAGGAGGGTGTATTTATAGGAGAGCTTTCCTGGCTTGGATGGGAAGAAACTCCTGTTTTAGATAGGAAAGGGCTTGCTTCGGGAGGAAGAAACAAGCGGTGTGGATGGAATAGGATTCCGTTTATGGATAGGAGAGACTTGCTTGTAAGGGAAGAAAACACCCGTTTTGGCTGATTTTATGAGTCCACTCGATCTAACCGGGTGGGAATTCCTACTAGAGATCGAGTTTTATCTCTAACGAGTTGCTTAATTCTTTTTGTAGCTGATTTTTGTAAGGAATCTGACTTCGAATTGGCTTCTCGAATGTCGCGTCAGATATTTTTGGCTCGGGAATGGCTTTGACCGGGGTTTGACTCGGTCGCTAAAAGACGGTTTTGCCCTTGGTGACGGTTTTGACCCAAATTAGTCTCATTTGATTGGAAACGACCCACTGGGCCTGAATTTGAGGTCGGTTTGGTGAGATTTTTACTCCGCTAAAAGCACATGCCAACTACTATGGATTCCGAGTCCGAAAATCGAGTGTATTAAGCTATATATATATATATATATATATATATAGCTTAATACACTCGATTTTCGGACTCGGAATCCATAGTAGTTGGCATGTGCTTTTAGCGGAGTAAAAATCTCACCAAACCGACCTCAAATTCAGGCCCAGTGGGTCGTTTCCAATCAAATGAGACTAATTTGGGTCAAAACCGTCACCAAGGGCAAAACCGTCTTTTAGCGACCGAGTCAAACCCCGGTCAAAGCCATTCCCGAGCCAAAAATATCTGACGCGACATTCGAGAAGCCAATTCGAAGTCAGATTCCTTACAAAAATCAGCTACAAAAAGAATTAAGCAACTCGTTAGAGATAAAACTCGATCTCTAGTAGGAATTCCCACCCGGTTAGATCGAGTGGACTCATAAAATCAGCCAAAACGGGTGTTTTCTTCCCTTACAAGCAAGTCTCTCCTATCCATAAACGGAATCCTATTCCATCCACACCGCTTGTTTCTTCCTCCCGAAGCAAGCCCTTTCCTATCTAAAACAGGAGTTTCTTCCCATCCAAGCCAGGAAAGCTCTCCTATAAATACACCCTCCTACACATTCAATTCATACATCAATTATTCATAACAATTCATTCATACATCCAACACATCCATAACATCCCGACATCCAAATACTAACCCGAAATTCTAGGCAATTTTAGGCAAACCATACACAAATACTAAACCGAAATTCTAGGCAATTTTAGGCGAACCATATACAAACCCGAGAGCAAAACTCGCCAAATCCCCTCCCTAACCATACACACCATAACTCACCTATATACATCTTAACGCTCCCGCGCCTAGGCCGCTACTACGAGTCCGTTTTCGAGATAATCAAGCATGTAGGTTGAGGGTGTTACAAATCCCGACTTCTCCCTTTTCTTCTCTTTCTCTCGTCCGTCCGTTTCTATTTACGGGTCGTCGTCGCGTCTTTTATTATTACTACTATCGTTTCTAATATTATTATTACTACTATCGTTTCTAGCAATAACGAGTCGTCCCTAAGGATTCGATATCGACTCTATAGTCGAATATCGTATCTAAAGGAATCAATCAAAAAAACTATTTTTTTAAAGCATAATTTCGTTGATGCCGAAATAATCGTCATATAGTCCTAAAAAGACGGAGGGATTTATTTTGATTCAAAACAATTTCTAAAAACATCTTTTTTTTAATAATCGCTCTAAGTATTGGATCTCGATTTCGTAGTCGAATATCAAATATTTACGAGTTTTAAAAATTTTAAGTCGGGTATAAATTGTGCCATATTTTTACACGACTTAGCGAAATTATCGGTTTTCAAAAATTAAAAGCAATTTCGATACTTGCAAATCGAGTCACCACTCGAACAGGAGGCACTCGATCGAGTGACACTCCAAAAGTCGGGCAGAAGCTTCTTTCAAGGGATACTCGACCGAGTCCTTCCATGACTCGGCCGAGTAGCCCCAATTACGCCTACATAAACGCGTCTTGCACGCTACAGATCTCGACAAACCTTTTTCAAATGATTTTGGTCAACACGTGAATCTAGTCTTTTCAAAACCGCGTCGTGTCGTGTTTATTTCTTCTAACTCGTTTGTTCCTTCATTATCACGATTGTTGTATTGTATCGTTGGTTGCATTGTATTTCCGGGTGGTATGCCACTCGTATATTGTAATCGTTGTCGCTCTTTTCTCTTCTTTTTTTCGTTGTTTGTTTTATTATACTAAAATGAACATCGCATGCTAAAACAACTTTGACGATAGTTTAGATGCATTTAAACGACGTAGTCAAACATAATTCGCATGATTAGTAAAAAAGCCTTGTTTGCATAACATTCAACCGTCAAACTAACGCGCGTACACCAGAAACGAACGATATCTTAGTAAAGGCCGCTAAGTGCGGGCGGGGTTTGGTGTTCTTTGTGAACTTCCCAACACGTACCCTCACCCCTTACTCAGAACCATGGTTTCCGGATGTCCGAATCCATTGGCACACGAGAGTCATTCAATAACGTCGGTATCGGTATCAAATGCAAAGGGACGAACCCAATAAACTCTGAAATCGGAATGGGCCGTACTTTGTGCACGGCCCACTACGACATAGAGTGGGTTCGAACGGGCCCGAACTCCCACAAAGTTCGGTGGCGACTCCAACTTCGATTTAAATTTCAATTCGAGATCAATCTTACCACGAGATTCATTCGCCGCCCCAAACCCGCGCGTGGCCGCGTCGGGGTGGACCTATGTCATGTCCACAATTTGGCGACTCCGCTGGGGATTCCTGATGTACCACTTGTCATCGGGGTCTAGGGTGAGACTCGAAAAGAAATCGTTCGATTACTAATGTACGCGTTTTTAGTTCGATGGTTCATGCATAACCCAATTCTTTCCTGGGCCGGTTACTTGTGACCGACGTCCCACTATACCACGGTGCATTCCTAAATGGGTGCGCTAAAGACTCCAATGGCGGAACTCGTATGGGTTTTACGACATGTTCTAAGTCCAATTCGGCTTAGAAAGTCCGTCCTGATTTACGAGAAAGCTATCGTTGTTGGTATAGACCTATTTCGACCGACCGAGACTTAGTTTAAAGGATACATGTTGTCGTCATATTGCTTACGTGACTATGTGCGGCTTGGTTTCCGTGTCATCATTTTTTTCAAAAACCGTCATTTCAAATAATGCATCTTTTCAAAATCATCCAATTTTCAAAACCCGAAATACCGTTTCGGGACCCGTCTTTTCAAAAATATTCAATTTTCAAAAATCGGAATGCTGCCGAAATTTAGACTTAAGATTTGATTCAAAACAAGCCTATTTTCTAGCCGGCATGCTGTCCATTTCATTATTCGAATTTACGATCCACCATTCGATTTTCGAATTTTCAAAATTCAATTTCTATTTTCAAATCTTCGTGATGCCATTTTCAATTTTCAAATCTTCGAGATGCCGTTTCGATTTTCAAATCTTCGAGATCTCACCTTCAATTTTCAAATTGTCGGAAATTCTTTTTCGATGTTCAAATTTTCAAAATTCCAAATATTCAACTTTTCAAAAACCCGGCCCTATTGGCCCACTGCCAATTTCAGGCCCATCTTCTCAATTTTCAAAATTCAATTCAAAACCCGGGATGCTACCGAAATTAGGATTCATGATTTAACTCAAAATAGCCTATTTCTAGCCGGTATGCCGCCCATTTCGAATTTCAATTTTTCGAAAAAAAACCGGCCCGACGACACTTTGCCGATTTTCAAAAAAGTCGGGCCATCCACCGATTTTCTCGGAATCCAAACTTCCTTTTCAAAACTTTCCTCTTCTTAGGACTTCCCGTATTTAGTAGTGTCGGGTCTTGTCATAAGTCGTCGAAGGTCTTTAGCGTCGAAACTCCGTCGATCCTATATCACGGGTTTCTCCCCAATCCTAGTCCGCCTTATTCTAAAGGCGTAACCAACCAACACGAGTCATACACTCGTAAATGGAAGGTTCGTAAACACTCGAGTCCTAACTAGAAAGTCTCACGCGATCTTTCCCTCTAGCAGGACGGTCCCCACGACCTTTCCAAAGGGAATTTCGCCCGTCTTTCAATCCGTTAGTCGAGTCATCCCAATTCTAAAAGTCCTTTAACTTAAAGGTCTACCCTAATCACAGGGTCCATCCTTATTCGAGTCAAGTCGAGGGTCTCTAGCGTCGAAACTCTGTCGATCTTACATCACAAGTTTCTTCCCTTACCCCGTCTGCCTTTCCTCGAGGCCAAGTCAACCTTTTACAAGCATAGCCCTACAACAAAATTTTCGTGATCCTTACATCTAAGGGTCACTCGTCCGACACTCGAGTCTTAACAAAGTCTTTGATCCCACTCGGGGGCTACCCTTCAACAGAGCGATCAATCACGGTTGCTCTAAGAGTCATGTCTTACATGTGTCTCACGTACTCCGCTTTCGAATCACTTAGATGTCACACCATCTGAATCCTATTAGAGTCTTTAGTCTCACTCGGGGGATGTCCTCCACCCGAGCGGTCAACCACGGTCACCTTAAGGGAGTACCCTACGTCCATCCTACGATGATGTCCTTATGATGCCTTCTTCGAGTCGTACCTATGCTACGAACACTCGAGTCACCTAGGGTTAGGTCACCACGGTTGGTCCGAGCACGCGACGCGGTCAAACACGGTCGCCCCATTTTCAGACCCACCCTTCTGCAGCTCGAGTCTAATTCGTGGTCGTTACTTTGTCTAGGTCAACGTTCGAGTATCCCGGTCCAAGAGTCTTAGTCATTCCCGTCACCCCGGGCCTAGTTTGACTCCCTCTCTTGCATTTGCGCAAAGCCGAGTTTAGGCGAGTCGTGGCACCCATCGTTCTCTTTAATCAAAGACCTTACCCTACAAAGAACATATACCAACCGAGCATCCAAAAGTCCGGATTTGATTCGAGTCTAAGTCCGAATCCGAGTCTAGGATACCCTACATCCTCATTTCCAAATCAGAGTCAGAGTCATTTGCATTTTGTCCTCTTTTCAAAATTCAATAAAATCAGCTTTTTTCTATTTCTCATATATACTTTCCTTATGTGTTTCCGAGAACATGATGAACACCATCGTACACTGTGATCACATGCACGTGACTATTATAGGCCCATCTATAATGACTGCAGGAAACCGAGCCCGTGTTTCCCCTTTACCTGTTCCATGTCTGACATAGCAAGCCACATAACTACCCTTAGCAGGAACGGTATCGAATCCTAAGGACAAATCTAGGTAGTCTCCTAGTTTGGGTTCAAAACGGGAGGCAAGTCCATTTCCCACAATAAACACCCCTCCAATAAGACTGACCAAATCCTACCTTAGGTGTTAGTCTGACCAACGAAAAAAGAAAAACTGGACAAAAAAATCAAAAGTCCAAGAAAAAACAAAGGGCCAAAATAAAAGAGTTGGCCACGACCAAAAAGAACTCTCAACATCCCTCGACCAGAGTACGGTCAACCCAAATGAAGAATCCCATGGTCGGGGCTAAGAGGTCAGCCAAAAAAAAAATTCAAATACCCATGACCACATTTAGCGGTCAACTCAAGTGAAAGTCCCTTGACCGGGGTACGGTCAATTCAAAAAATATCAAAACCCATACCATCAAATAGAGGAGAATCAATCAAGCTGGTCAGCTAACACCACATTTAGCCTTCTCACGTTACAACCCTCAAGGCCTTCTCGAGACCTAGGCTAGAGACAACCTAGAATTTTGAGAATTCAAGCTCCATAGGATACACCCTAACCATTAGGGTCAGACATGGAAATCAGATCCCGCATCATCGAACCTACCCTGATGGAAGTTCGAGTCACTTTTACTCGACTTCCCCCTTTTCTACCAAATTACAATACCTTACCCTCGAAGCCTTAGCTCCACAAAATCGAGTTCCAGATTCCGAAAACATCAAAACCACTTACGACCTAGCTACACATTTCTAAAAATTTCCATACCAGTTACCGGCCCCAAACAAGAGAACTCAACTTGCGATCGGCATAGAACATGCCCAAATATTTCACACCACCTCTGGGGGCTACCCCGGAAAACGCTCACAGTCACAGGATCAACATCCTAACCATTCTAGGCATTTGATCAAGACATCTGATGAGGGTCGGTAGCCTACCACGGGTCGCCCGTCAAATGGGCACCCGGGGTGGCCTGGCCCAGGAACAAAAGGAGGTCTGCCCTGCAGGCCATCCTGCGAGTTCACTGCAACTCTCAAGCATGCAACCCTAGTCACCTGCCATCCAGCAGGGCAACCAAGCCCCCCGCCTGCCTGTCCCCGGGGTGTTCTTCCCCCAGGCAGGGCCAGGGGAAATTAGGGGCCCCTCCGTCATTTTGCCTAAGGTAAAGGGAAATGAGTGGACATAATGGATCTACGTGTCGCTTTACTGTCCACCCATTCTCCTTCTCTCTCTCTCTCTCTCTCTCTCTCTTTCACATTTCTCTCACATACAAAAGGTTGGATTTTCTCTCTCTAGATTCTCACTCTAAAAACGCCACCTAGCTCCTCACGAACTAGGTTCATCAAGGCATTCCACGGACTGACTTAGGCATCGGAGAGGGTTCCCTCGGACACCTCCGAGGCCCTGTGCGTTCATCTGTGCACGGAGCAGGCCATCTTCGCCGGGAAAGTCCGACCGACGGAGTGAGGAGAAGGAGAGGTCGAAGGAAGTCAAACAATTATCACATTAGCAATACCACATCCTAGGACCCGAATCCGAAGTCGGGTTAGTTGATTCCATAGCCTGAACAATTTGGCGCCGTCTGTGGGGAAGAAAATTCGGTTGTACCCACGAGTTACCCACAAGAAATCAACCAGTTAAAACAATCATGCCTGAAATCGTTGACGCCAGTTCTGGGGCAGGGCTGACGGTGTCACCGGAGGCCCCCCTGTATGGCATGCAGTTGCCAGAGAAAACGCCCGCCGCCACGATTCTAGGGGTAGGGCGGGCCAGTCTTCAGAGAGCATCCGGCAAGGACGCCGCTGTTGTAGCTGGGCAGGCGGACATCAGAGGCACAACTTGAACCTCACCCCTGCCCAGATGGCGCAAACAGCGGCCTTCTTCTCGGCGATGCTCAACCAAGAGTTCACTCCAGAGGACCTGGTGGACAGGGTCGCGACAACCCCCAGGCAACTTCGCTTTGAAAGTGGGGAAGGGATTGGGGGCACGAAGCGGACCGCTGCCAGGAAGATCCAAAGGAAAGCAAAGAAAACGGCTCAAGCGTATGCGCAAGTGCAGAAGCGTATCACAGCAGACAATCAGGAGCAGCCTGCTCAACAGCAGGCATTCTCCATACACACTACTGAATCCACAGCTGCCCTCGAGAAATGGGGTTTGTCCCAAGATCTGCGAGATCGAATGAGGCATAGAGAGCCTGCGTCAAAACGCCTGGGAGAAAGGCAGGGTGATGTCTTCTCCAGGTTGACACCTATGGCAGAGTCACAGCCGGCGCCAGGGGTGTCTCAAAGCCTACAGTCAAGACTCAACCATGGGCAACCCATGAAGTCAAGACATCGTCAGGGCGACAATCTCGAACCTGCCCAGAAAAAACGCTCGCGATATCACTCTCCTGCCAGAGATGACGAAGCAATCAGTAGGCAGCCGCCCAGACACCACTCCCCCGGCAGTAGGAAACCGACCCCTGACAGATGGGACGATCACGGTTACCACTCCGTCGGGAGCAGGTCGAGGATGGCAGGTAGACCTACCAAGACCCCACTTCACCCAGAAGTGCTGGGGTGTCCCATTCCGAAAATCAAAATGCCGTCTTTCAAGTTCGATGGGACCACCGACCCGGAGGATCATCTGGCTGCATATGAAAGTCACATGGGCATGTATGATGCCGACGATGCAGTCTGGTGCAAAATCTTTCCTACCACCCTGGTGGGTCTGGCCCAGGGGTGGTTCAGGGATCTACCACAGGGTTCGATCAATTACTTCATTGAATTGGCTGAAGCTTTTCTAGATTAATATGCTGGAAACAAGAGACGTCGTCTCACCCGATTTGACCTAATGACCCTTAGACAGAAGAAGGGCGAAACTGTCAGGGAATACCTGAAGAGACTTGATCTATCCTTCCAGCAGGTCAAGGAGATAGATGACCTAACAGCAGCGTATGCACTGACCAACTCTCTGCTCCCTGGAGAAATGAAGAATCAAATGATCAGGGCCCAGCCGGAAACTCTGGCCAAGGCTCGAAAAATTGCGGAAGGTTTCATGCTGCAGGAGGAATTCCACAGCCTGCCGGATACCCCCGCAGGCCCTACCAGGCAGCAGGGGGACCGCAGGGTGGGCGCGGCAGAGCCGAGGCAGGGAAGCAGAGACCTGAGGAGAGAGATACCCCCAGAAAAGAGCGCGTAGCTTACCAGCCCAGATTTGACAGCTATACAGCTCTCAACAAATCTAGGTCAGAAATCTTTGAGCTAGAAAAAGAAACAGCTAAATGGAATCGCTCGAGTAAGCCACGCAGCCCGAAAGGGGATCCGAAGAAATTCTGTACGTTCCACGACTGTGTAGGACACACCACCAAGGAATGCCGCCACCTGAAAGACGAGATCGAAAAACTCATCAGGAATGGCTAGCTGAGTAACTATGCAGCAAGGAACAAGGCCCAGAAAGAAACAGTGGAAAAACCTGAAGGCTCGGTGCAGAATCGCCTGATAATCCATGTGTATCAGGAGATGCAGAGGACCAGACAAGCAAGAGAGGCCAGAAAAGGCAAATCCGAGAACTACAGAATCAAATTTGCTACGCTAAAAGGGCAGGGAGCCCAAAGGGCATGACCCTGAGCATCACCCCTGAGGATGCAGGGCGAGTAATTTACCCCCACAGTGACCCTTTGGTTGTAATCCCCTAGAAAATCTAACGCGATACAGTGGCGGAAATACTGTAGAGTCGGGATTAAAACACACTGTAACTATGTCTTAGTAAAATTAAAATGGTAAAGTCAAACAATAGGCCTAAAATAAAAATGGCCAAAATTCAAAACAATCCACAAAAGGGGTTGAACAATTCATAAGACATAATTATTCAAAATAAATAAGCAGCATCCACACTGCCCGCTAGCCCACACCCGGAACATGTATACCTGCCATGTTAAAACATAATAGCCACAATCAGTGGGGAGCAACGTCAACGTTCTCCCAGCCGTATAACAGGATTTTAAAAATGTAATTACTACTATAGAAAAATAGTAAAAATGGAAAACAGTAAAACATTATAATAAAAATAAGTTTTCAGTGAAAAACTTCACGTATTGAAACAATATAATAAAAACGAGTTTTCCAAAGAAAACATAAAACATTTGCCAACCTGCAACCAAATTATATCGATAATAATAAAATATTCAAAATGGCGTTATGGATAAGAGTAATGTAGACGGCTAGACTTTCACTAGGAGAATACTAAAAACTAGCTTCGAGAACTTAGTTCAAACAAATCAAACTTCGGTCTCTAACTAGGCTACTCAACTATAATAGAGCGGCGACTTATAAATGCGTGACCCTAGTTTAAGACAATGCACACCCCTCCTGGGATTACCTGTCACCCAGTTCAACTTATGATGGCGACTTACTGCGAGGCCTAAGCTTAAGGTCAAAATGTACACAACATCCGGGATACCTGTCACCCGGTTCAACAACCAATGTACCGATTCCTGATACACTAGCCTTATAGTTGATGGCAAAAACGTAGACCCTAGAAATATATTACTCTAACCTCACACTTGTCCTTATTTCATAACTCCAAAACATAGCCATCATCGATATTCAAAAGATATAATCACTATAAATAATAAGAGAACAAAAAGGAAAAAGTATTACTTTCCGAAAGAGGAAACTTTCTATTTTAGGAAACTTCTATTTTTAGAAATTTTACTAAAAATAGCCTTATATCAAAATAGTGAAAATATTAGTTTATACTAATACCACATTTTTAGTAAACGATATAGATTTATAAAACTAATACTTTCGGCCTTAACGTTATTAATTATTAAAGTAAGAACATTTGAATTTATGAAATTATTGAAATATCGTACAAGTGTATAAAATGATTAAAAATGTCTTAACCATTTTAATAATACTAATCAGGGTGTTTTCAAAATTTACAAAGCTAAAATTCCCTAATTATTATTAGTTACGACAATACGATTAAAAATAGGATTTTACGGCAAATGTCAAATTAAATCTTTTAACGTCTTTTATTTAATTAAAGCACTGAATATATTTAGAGTATGTTAAGAGATGATTTAACTCTTAAAGTTTAAGATTTAAATACATTCAAATTTGCTGGAAAAATAATTCTTTTAGGTAAAATGAAGCATTTTAACGATAAATTGTAATTTGTCCAAAAATCAGTACTTATTAATTAAAGACTTTAATAAATAATACAAAGATTACGTAAAATAGCTAAAATATATTTTTAAACATTCTGTCCAGAAAATAAAATTATCCAGAATCCTTAAAATCGGTTTTTAAAGGGTTTAATCGTCTAATCTCGACAATAACGATTAATAAAAATAGTAATTACAAAACGATTTACGTATTAATATCCAAAAATTATAATTAAACTTAAAAATCATGATATTCCAGAATATACCAATTTTTCATATTTTCCAAAGTTCCAGATTTAACAAATTCCAACAAAACCGTCATTTAAAACCCGTTTTCACAATTAACGATTTCATTAATAAAACTTATCATTCCTAACATTTTATTAAAGCACTAAAAATCATAAAATTACATTTTATCATGAAATCATCAGAATCATAATTTTCCCAGATTAAATCAAAAGACCAAAAATCGAGAATTTAAACGACAAACGCGGTTTTAACGATAAACGATGATTTAAAGTGATTAATTAATTCATCCACTTAAAAATTCCGAAAATTTATGAAAAAATTCAGAAAATTCTTTTTGACCATAAAGTTTCACCACGTCATAAATCAGATTAAAATAAAATGTTTAGGTACTAGAACTAAAAATCGACTTTTAATCGTTTTTGTCCGTAAACGGAAATAATTCAATAATCGATAACTAAAATATCAGAAAAATGCTAAATTATTAAAAATCATCAAAAATATCATTTTTACAGAATATAAACATATATTACATGTTTAGGCCGAATATTACGATTTTACAAATTAATATGACGATTTAATCGTTAATCTCGTAAAAGCGATAAAAATACCGAAACATGTAAATTTTCAAATTTTAAAAAAATTTCAGATTATATGACATATATATATTGTCAAAAATGAAATATAAAAATATACATGCAATTACACAAATAAAATCATGCAATACCGAGTAACATCGACGTTACTTCCAATCAAAATCTGAGTCGGTTATAAATTCTTCGGCTTCGGGATCATTCAAAAATCCTTCAACACATGAAAAGCATGGTGGAAAAATACCATGAGAAAACTAAGAAAATCAAGGCAAATAACGATCGAAAACAACATCGATTATTACCTTAACGAAGGGATTAGAATGACGATTATTTAGGAGATGAAAACGAGACGATCGAGACTCCATCAGAGACTAAATCTGGCTGGAAAGGGTGCTGGAAAATATCAGCCAAGATGAGAAAATGAGAAGAAAAGAGAGAGTTTTTTGCCTTGAATATTATTTAGTGGTTGAATGAATGAAACTAATGAAGAGTTTATGAATGAATGTGACTTATAAAAATAATAAAAACAAGGTGGATGTACCACTAAAACACATGGCCAAAATGGATGAATAAGTGAGTGAAAAGTCTATATGCATGAGTCATCAAATTTAATGGATGAGAAGAAAATATCTTAATCCTTTAATCATTTTATAAAATGAAATGTTTATAAAAGAAAGTGTAATGGTGGTGTGTGACTAGGGTCACGGTCCAAATGATTCAAGGTGAGTCCAAAATAAGTTGTAAGTTGATAAAAAGGAAGTTCATAAAATTATTAAAGGCATTTCAAAGCAATTTGAGTAAATTTCGCGTAAGAAATCAATTAATTACGAAACTTCGTAATAAAATCATTAAATGATAGATTTTCATAAATAAAAATATTTTCTTAATTAGAAATATTATATAAACGTATTTGGGCCCTTTTAGAAAAATAAATAACCCAAATCCAAGCTTAAAATGATAGTTCGTATAAAAATGGGATTCTTTGTGAATTAAATCAATAGTTTGCGACAAAAATTTAATAAATAGATTTATTATAGGAAAATAAAATATTTAAAATATTTTAATGAAAATAAATACTATTTGACTCGAAAATATTATGAAGCTTCAAAAAGAAGGAAATTGAAGGCAGAAAAATCACAGAGTCATGACGGAGTCATAAGAGAATAGATAACAACGCCTAGAAAATTAGCGGGTGTTACATTGGCACTGTCCCTCGAAATCAGCAATCACATTGTGAGAAGATGCATGGTGGATACTGGTGCTTACACAAACTTATTGTACAAGGACTTCGAAAAAATGGGTCTGGAAAAAAGACACCTAAAACTTGCCCCTGGATCGTTGTATGGGTTCAGCGGGGCAGGCGTACTTCCCATGGGAATTATAGATCTGCCAGTAACATTTGGGGAGGGAACCTCCGCCAGGAATGTCAGGGCATCATTCGTTGTGGTAGACGCCAAATCTGCGTACAACGCCCTAATAGGCAGAGCCACCTTGGACGAAATTGAAGCTGCCATATCAATCAGGGCTCTAACCATAGCCTATGTGACAGACTTCGGCATGGAAGGAAAAGTGCACGGGGACCAGGAGTCGGCCAGGCAGTGCTACTCCGTGGCCCTGCAGACCCACGAAACCGAGGGAAAAGGGAAAAGAAAAGCTGACAGTTCCCCTAGCAGGGAGGGAGAGATTCCAGCTGGCCAGCAGGCAGCTAACCACCTCGAACCTGGGGGGGAAAGCATGCTGGTGGACCTGGAACCAGGAAGACAAGTCCTCATAGGGGCTGACCTGGAAGAGTCCTACTAAGTAGAGCTGATCAAGGTCCTAAGGGACAACAGGGACGTCTTCGCCTACTCGGCAGATGAAATGCCGGGAGTCGACTCGGCTTATATCGTTCACAGGATGAACGTAAGTCCGGAAGCCCGCCCTGTGTAGCAGAAGAAGACAAATATGTCTGCAGAAAAGGACCTGGCAATCAAAGAGGAAATAGAAAAACTTTTGAAGGCGGATTTCATAGAAATCTGCGACTACCCTGAGTGGCTAGCGAATGTCGTAATGGTAAAGAAGTCCTCGGGTGCATGGAGGATGTGCGTGGACTTCACAAACCTCAATAAGGCCTGCCCGAAGGACTGCTACCCCCTTCCAAGAATAGATCAGCTGGTAGACGCCACTAGTGGGTACTCCATGCTGAGTTTTCTGGATGCTTTTTCAGGGTACCATCAGGTGTATCTTTGGCAGCCTGATAGGGTGAAGTGTGCCTTCATCACCAGCTCTGGCACTTATATGTATAAAATGATGCCATTTGGAGTGAAGAACGCAGGCGCCACCTACCAATGGTTAGTTAACAAAGTCTTCGAAAACCAGAAAGGTAGGAATCTGGAGGCTTACGTTGACGACGCTATCGTGAAAAGTAAAGGGGACAATGAACACCTGATGGATTTGCAGGAGACTTTCTCCTCCCTGCGTACCTACAAAATGAAACTCAATCCAAAGAAGTGTACGTTTGGAGTTCGTTCTGGTAAGTTCCTGGGCTTCCTGGTCAGCTCCAGAGGGATAGACGCCAACCCTGAAAAGGTTCAGGCTGTCTTAGATCTTCCAGAACCCAAAACCATAAGAGACATCCAACGCCTGACGGGCAGGATGGCTGCCATGGCACGCTTCATCGCCAGGTCAGCAGACAAATCAACCCCATTCTTCAAGGTGTTAAAAGGAAACAAGCAGTTCAAATGGGAAGACGAACAAAGAGAGGCTTTTGAGCAACTAAAGGAGCATTTGAAGAAACTCCCCACCCTGACAAGACCAGTGGCGGGGGAGAAGCTTTTACTCTACATCGATGTAACTAATTCAACGGTAAGCGCAATTATCTTGAGAGAAGAAGCAGGCTCCCAGCAGCCTATATATTTCGTAAGTCATGCCCTGGGGGCAGCAGAAAAGAACTATCCAGTGGTAGAAAAGGCAGCCTACGCAGTCGTCATCGCGGCCAGAAAGCTCAGGCCATACTTTAACGCACACCCTGTCGTGGTGCTGACCGACCAACCATTGGCAAAGGTACTGGAAAAATTCGAGAAGTCAGGGAGAATGCTGAAATGGGCTATCGAGCTGAGCGGACTAGGAATATCATACCAACCCAGGACAGCCATCAAAGCGCAGGCCTTGGCAGATTTCCTGGCCGAGTGCTCTCATTCAGAAGAAGATGACCTACCCGCCGGTGAGTGGGTGGTATATACTGATGGATCCTCCACAGCCAATGGAGCAGGGGCCGGGGTCGTATTGACCATCCCAGAGGGAGCGGGCTTCGAGCGCGCTCTCAGGTTCACCTTCCCTGCATCTAACAATGAAGCCGAATATGAAGCCGTTCTCGCAGGCATTAATCTGGCCAAAGCCGCAGGGGCAGAGCGGGTCGTCTTAGCAACAGACTCCCAGCTCATCGCTAACCAGATTAACGAAGAATACGAGGCTAGAGATCAGGCAATGGCCGCATATCTGGATAAGGTGAAGCAGGAATTGTCAGGACTCAAGTTCTATGAAGTCAGGCAGATCCCCCGGTCCCAGAATAACCGGTGGATGCCCTGTCAAAGCTTGCCAGTTCCAGCCTGCAAGACATAAGGAGGTCAGTCTGGGTGGACGTTGTCCAAGAAAAATCCACCACCTGTCAGTCAGTCAATGTTATCGAAGAAGCAAAGCCTGGAGATTGGATAGCCCAAATCATTCAGTTCAAGAAGTATGGAGCCTTGCCATCTGATCCTGTGCAGAAAAGAAAAATGTCAGCAAAGGCAGCATGGTTTATAATGATTGGTGAAGAGCTGTACAAAAGTCACTCTCCTCACCCCTGCTCAGATGCCTGGGGGCAAGGTAGGCCGCCGAGGTTCTAGATGATATCCACTCTGGAATCTGCGGCCACCATGTTGGAGGAAGATCACTAGCCCACAAAGCCCTGAGAGCAGGCTACTACTGGCCTACCATGATGGCTGATGCAAAATATCTAACTCGAAGGTGCAGAAAGTGCCAACTATTCGCCCCATCGATTCATGCTCCAGCCCAAGAGCTCAGGCCAATTTTGTCTCCCATCCCCTTCGCCCAGTGGGGAATGGACATACTAAGCCCCTTTGCTGTTGCACTGGGGGCAGGAAGTTTTTAATTGTGGGAATCGACTATTTCACCAAGTGGATCGAAGCCGAAGTAGTCCCGAACATTACCGAGCCTGCGGTCAGGAAGGTAACTTGGAGGAATATCATAACTAGGTTCGGCCTGCCAAAAATGCTGGTATTCGATCATGGAAGGCAATTCGACAACGACCCCCTGAGAACTTGGCTAGAAGGCCATGGCATAGCAGTCGCCTACTCTGCTGTCTGCCATCCCCAAACTAACGGGCAGGCTGAAGCTGCCAATAAACAAATTCTGAATGGGCTCAAGAAGATGGTGGATGAGCTTAAAGGCAGGTGGGCGGACGAGCTGCCGAGCATATTATTGTCAATCAGGACTACCCTGAAAGAATCCACGGGTCAGACCCCATTCGGCCTGGTTTACGGGGCTGAGGCTCTGCTACCCATTGAAGTACGAATTCCTACCTTGCGATCTCAACAGTATGACAGTACAGATAATGAAGCAGCAATGACTGAGGCCCTGGACCTAGTCAGCGAGGTAAGGGAGGAGGCCAGCGTTAACATCGCCGCCTACCAGCAGAGGATGAGGAAAGCGTACAACAAAAGAGTGAATGAAAGAAGTTTTCAAGTAGGAGACCTGGTTTTGAGGAAAACACAGGCAGTCGTATAATCAAGGGAGCATGGAAAACTAAGTGCCAATTGGGAGGGCCCATACGAGGTCACTCTAATCATGGGACCAGGAACATACAAGATCGCCCACCCAGCTGGACAAGAGCTGGCTGCCCATTGGAACATAGATACCCTGAGAAAATACCATGTCTGAGCACAAGAAGACTAAGGAATTTTCTTTCTTTTTGCTATTTCCCAGAAACTGGTGGAGAACGGTCAGAATAAAATGTCGACGGCTCCGACCACGAATATATGAAAAGGTCTGAAATTCATACTCGTTGTCTATTCAATCTTGCATCTTCACACACAAATGAGCAGGGGGCAATAGGAGGAGGCCCCCCCTGTTGCCAAGACCAAGAAAAATGGACCCCCCAACAAAATCCCAAGTCCTTCTGCCTGCCTCTGGGCAAGCAGGGGGCAGGCCCCCTAGGCTTCGACTAGAAGCCAGGGTCAGGTCGGGCCCCACGTGCCGAATAAACAAGGACTGGGGGCATTCCCCAACCTTGTATAAAAAATGCTAGGTCCCCCTGCCTATCTCTGGGCAGGCAGGGGGCAGGCCCCCTGGACTTCGACCAGAAGCCAGGGCTAGGTCGGGCCCTACGTGCCGAATGAACAAGGACTGGGGGCATCCCCCAACCTTGTATAAAAAACGCTAAGTCCCCCTGCCTGTCTCTGGGCAGGCAGGGGGCAGGCCCCCTGGACTTCGACCAGAAGCCAGGGCCAGGCCGGGCCCCACGTGCCGAGTGAACAAGGACTGGGGGCATCCCCCAACCTTGTATAAAAAATGCTAAATCCTCCTGCCTGTCTCTGGGCAGGCAGGAGGCAGACCCCCTGGACTTCGACCAGAAGCCAGGGTTGGACCTGACTTTGAAAGAAAAGCAGGCAAAATAGAAACAAAGAGGATACATTCATAAACACATGAAAGAGTTTGACAAAGGGACGATAAAATCCGTGAACAGAAGAGTTAAAATATTACATCAAATAGGCAGCTGGCCACATCAGGGCCCGGCGCGCAAAAAGATCTAAATATCAGCAAAGGAGCGAAGGCGCAGCAGGGTAAGGACAAGAGCCCTCAAAGGACGACTGCCTCGCATGTTAAGCAGGGGGGGCACCTTGGTCAGGGCCAGCAGCCTCCTCAGGCGTTCTATTTGCCCGGGCGTCATTCTTGACAGCATAAAGATCTCTGAAGGCATCCTCATTAAAGTCAGGAAGCATTTCTCTAATAACTTCCATGACAAACTGCAAGGAGGAGGAGGCGCCATCATTAAAGCTCGTTTCCACCGCAGCCTCAGCCTCCCGAACTATGGCATCTTTCTCCTTCTGCCATTCCTCACTCTTCGCCTTCAAGTCATCCTGGGCCTTCTGGAAGTCTGAGTCAGCTTTGAACAGGCGCTCCTCTAGGTCAATCGCCTTCCTTTTTGTGTGCTCCAACTCAGCCACCGCTTTCTTAGCCTGCTCTAGCTCAACAGCAGCCTGCCTGGCCTTTTTCAGCTCCTCCTCCAGGTTGGACGCCTCCCTTATAGGTCTTTCGCCCTGGGTCTTCCAGAGGGCCGCCTGACCCTTAGCTTCCTCCAAATCACCCTCCTTCTTCACCAGCTGGTCCTTCAAGCTGGCAATGAGGGTAACGTCCTTCTCAATCAAGGCCAGGCGGTCAGAGAGAGGGAGCCCAGGAGTAACAGCTAGTTCTTCATCGCTCAGGCGGCTATGTGCCGCCAACTCAGCAGAGGCCTGAAGTACCCTGGAAATACGCCGGATGTACTGGAGCACCTGGTTAGTAGTTGAGGTTACAGACTAGGTGAGATGGTCCGCCAAAATGGCGCTGGAGTCAGAGAGCAGGGCAGAGACGTCAAGGCTGTCGCCAGCAGTATAGTGAAACTCAGTGTTCTCCTCTGAAAAGAGGGCGCCTGGGGTACCATGAGCAGGACGCTTGGGGTCAGGTGTGTCGGCCTCTAGATCAACCACATGCGCAGTGGCTGTGGGCTCCCTGTTCCTTTTCCTCCTGCTCTCCAGAGGAACACTCTCCCCAGTCTTCTCAGAGCCAGCAGGTTGCGGTCCCAGGGGAGTACGAGTCCCTGCAGGGGAACCTCCCTGCTTGCTGGCGGGAGAGGGGGTGGCCTCCGAGGCAGCCTCCGTCTCCACGTCGCGGGCAGCAGAAGGGGGAGCCGCCGGCTTGGCAGGCGGTAGCCCAGGAGGGAGAGGAAGTCTCGCTCGGCTGGCAGGGATGCTTCTCACCTTTCTTATAGCTAGAAGGAAGGGAGGGGCGCCTTGTAACAATGGTGAAGTCGTCGTCCAGACTGAGTCTCCTCACCTCTTTCCCTGACCAGGTTCGGGTTACAACACCTGCAGGGCAAAAGAGAAATCAGTTAGAAAAATATGGAAAGGTGGGGCTGGTAAGAGACAATGCCAATAATGTCCCTGAACTACCTCCATCGAGGCCAGGATTCACACCCACTCGAGTCAGATAGTCATCAGTAGCTATGAGCTCCGCATGAGGGAGCCAGAAACCAGGGCCACATACGCCTGACTTGTCTACCAGAGCGACGGATTTCTTCACCAGCTCCTCGTCCTTGTTATTCAATTTTACCTCGAGGGCTCTCCCCCCAACTCCAGGGTGGTATTCCTGGCGAGTTTCCAATCTCGTGTGAACATGGTTCCTGAAGTGCCGAGGAGTCTTTCACCCTGTGGCGCTGTGCACGTATAGGAAGTTGTTTTTCCAGTCCTTCAAGCTATTCATGACTGGCCAGACGAGGGTGTACCCCTTCCGCCTTTGGACAGACCAATATCCAGGGGATCCATCACCCCCAGAAGAGGACACCATCTGCAAACCGACCATGTACCTCAGAGCATCAATGGAGGGCCCCTCACCATGGAAGAGGCATGTCCACGTGTAAGCCATCAGTGACCTGACAGACACGGCGGTCAACTGGGCGATGACCACGTTCATTCGCCTAAATGTCTCCTCCAAAAAGGGATGCAGGGGGAAACGCAAGCCAAATTCCAGGCACTTATGATAGACGGCAATGCAGCCGTCAGGAGGGCAGTAAACAGTGTCCCTCTCCCCAGGGACAACGATTTTATACCCTTCACCAAAATGGTAAAAGCGCTCGATGGCCTCAGCATCGTCCTTCACTAGAATCACGTCCCGGTTCTTGGACTCCGGGTAGGTTCTTAGGGGAACTTGATACTTGGACTTATCTAAGTAATAGGTCCTCCCCGACTCCCTGGGGACAAGTGGACCGGCGATGGTGGAGGGGTCAATCTCCCTCGCCTCGTCGTCAGAGTCAATAACATCGAAAGGGGCAGGGTTAGGAGAGTTGGCATCCCCATCCGGGTAATTTTCCCCGGCCATCCTAACACTAGGCCCCCCCCAGAGGAGGAGGCAAGGTCAGTCCCAACCCTATCCCTACCCTCCGCCTTTTCGGCCGAGGGGTTAGTAAACGTCAAGATGCGAGCACGACGACCGCTCATGATGACTAAGGAGAATAAAAGCGAAGAAATGAAAAAATGAGGATTTAAGAGAAGATTCTGACCTAAATTGATGGCCGATCAGACGAAAGCACAAGAAAGCAGTTCTTCAGTCTAGAGTTTTTAGCAAAAGAAGATTGTGAAGAAGGGTTTCTCTGGGCTTGCAAAAGTGTAAAAGGGGGAATAAGAGGAGAAGGGATGCTTTTATAGGCAAGGGCAGATGAAGAGTCGCCCATCCTGAAGACCTTCCCGAGAAAAGCCCCCACGTGTCACACTTTCAAAAACCCAACCACCCATCACTTCCTGAGAAACCTAGAAAAGGCAACAAAAGTCAAGAGGGTAATCATTATGTAGCGTCATTCGTCCATCCATTCATTCATTCAAAAAAACAAACAAACAAACACAAAAACAACACAAGTAAAAAAGTATGCCTGATTTTCCATTAGAAAAAGCCCAAAAGTGGCCAAGAGTTACAAATCACAGGAAAAGTAAATTACAAAAAGAGCATGAAAATTTGGCTCAACCTGCCCGCATACCCGGAGCAGGCCTAGTCATCATCAAAACCTGGAGAGTAGTCCCCAGGGCTGTCATGACCGCCGACATCGGACCCCCAGTCCCAGTTGTCAGAGTCCTTGAATGGGTCATCAAAGCCTCCCTCTTCATTCCTACCAGAGAAGTAGCTCTGGCCTTCGCTGCCCTCAGAGTCCTGACTGCTAATGTCCCAGTCCCTGCCATAAGGGACAGCCCTGACATCGTCACAGGAGCCACAACCTACCTTCCCCATCTGAGGAGAGGAAGGACCTGACTCGGGAGAAGAGTTCAGTTCAGGGCAGCTGGGATCAAACTGCTCCGGATGCAGCCAGGGGAAGCACTTGTGGCATCCCCGATAAAAACAGGCTCCCACCTGGGAGCAGCGCCTAGGCATGGGCCTAACTGGAGGTGAAGGCTCTGCAGGGCGCTTGCCCGCTCTGGCAGAAGTTCTCCTGACATTTTGGGAAGAACGAGAATGAGGACGCCTGCTACGACGCAGGGCCAGAAAGGCTGCTCTGGAGTACTTCAACCTCCAGCGCCCCCTGAAACAACGAACGTCCACACGGACCCCACAATGAAAAACTGTTTTTGTAATCCAAGACATGCTCCTTTGAAAAGAGAGTAGAAGGAAATGGAGACGGGTTGTGAAAATGGTGAGGAGGATCGAAATTTATACAAAAGCAAAAATGGCATTAATGGCGTCCCAACCACCTCTGTGAGAAGGAAAGCCAATCCCTGATCTAGCACATGGCCCAAAAAGGCCACTTTACGAGGAATGTAATCATGAGGAAGGACATTCCAACTCTTTGCATGCCTGGTACGGTTGAGTTCTCTCTGGGGAACATGCGAAGCATTTAATGCAAAGATGAAAGTCCAGAAAAGTCAACCTCCCACCATCCAGAACAAAATGTCGCCTGCCGAGAGGAACCCCTGCTTCCCCCCAGCCGGCGAGGGCCAATTGATGAGGGTCGGTAGCCTGCCACGGGTCGCCCGTCAAATGGGCACCCGGGGTGGCCTGGCCTAGGAACAAAAGGAGGTCTGCCCTGCAGGCCATCCTGTGAGTTCACTGCAACTCTCAAGCATGCAACCCTAGTCACCTGCCATCCGGCAGGCCATGCCATCTGCCAAGCAGGGCAACCAAGCCCCCTGCCTGCCTGTGCCCGAGGTGTTCTTCCCCCAGGCGGGGCCAGGGGAAACCAGGGGCCTCTCCGTCATTTTGCCTAAGGTAAAGGGGAATGAGTGGACATAATGGATCCATGTGTCGCTTTACAGTCCACCCATTCTCCTTCTCTCTCTCTTTCACATTTCTCTCTCTTGGGGGAAGGTATAAATACTTTCCTTCCTTCCACATACAAAAGGTTGGATTTTCTCTCTCTAGATTCTCACTCTAAAAACGCCACCTAGCTCCTCACGAACTAGGTTCATCAAGGCATTCCACGGACTGACTTAGGCATCGGAGAGGGTTCCCTCGGACACCTCCGAGGCCCTGTGCGTTCATCTGTGCAGGGAGCAGGCCATCTTCGCCGGGAAAGTCCGACCGACGGAGTAAGGAGAAGGAGAGGTCGAAGGAAGTCAAACAATTATCACATTAGCAATACCACATCCTAGGACCCGAATCCTAAGTCGGGTTAATTGATTCCATAGCCGAAACAACATCATTGGGAATGCACCTAGCCTACACCATCGCTAAGGCTAGTTACACACAAAGCCCTAATAGACTAGGCACCATAATATATCTTTCAACACTGAACTACGGCATGGTTTGATTTCACCACATGTGAATACGTAGGCAGCCTTTCAACAAGGGCACAACTACCCACATTGACACTCTTTCAAGAAAGCGCCATCATTCCGGTCACGACACTGTCATGTTCTCAACAGTTCACTTTGTCGTCCTGGGGGCTTCTCCTAGGCAGAAGTTCTCCATCCACTCACATAATCCAAATACTTTCAAAATCTAGCCTTCTTTCTATAGTGTGTCCTAGTACTCGACTCAGTCGAAGACGAGAATCTGTCAGGACTCGAAGCAATGCCCATCTCGGAAATATATCCCAAAACCAAAAAAATCCAAAAGAGCACCAGTCTACGACATTGCTACTACAAAGCCCTGTCATACGGAAACAGTCTCAGAACATCTTTCCCATTCTGAAGTTCGACCGTGTTGTCACTCGCCTAGGCTACGGAATAGCGCAACTTAAGAGTCTTGTCATCTTAGGTGGCCCACCCCCCTACCGAGTCACGGTCCAACCCTTAGAGAGTCCAGTTCGTGTCTGTCAACTCGTCCTGTCGCGTCAAGAGTCGAGTCTGTCGGTAGGCCTCTCTCTTCAAATTCTTGCTTTGAAATTTGCAAAAACTTAGCCATTTGAGAAAATCCTTCTCGACAAGGTCAAATTTCAGTCTATTTAAGTTGCAAATTTCTTTTCTACCACTCTTAATTTTGAAAACCTATCTCCTAGCACGTGAGTTGCTTTCAGAACTTCGATTTCAAAATGAAACAAAAATCATTTTCCCCCAGCGCAAGTCAGTCTATAGATGCTAACTGCATTTCCTGTATGCTATCTTGCTACCTGCTATGTTTGTTATTTCTATATATCTAACATTTCAGGTACCAGCTTGTGCTTCCCAAAGGAACATCAAGTTTTTACTTCCCCAGCGTAAGTCGGTGTTTCGCCAAAAAATGTTACATACGAATTGCTATGTGTCGGCATCATACAGGTACACCCAGACTCGAGAAGAAAGTCTCCTCGCAAAAAAACTCCCCAGTGGAAAGACCAGGCGACATTTCTACTAAAGGATCGGGATGTGTCTGTGAACGGGCACACTCATAGCTTCCTATGCAAGCTCCCGCGTAATTCTGAATCGGGATATGTCTGCAAACGGACACACCCATAGCTTCCTATGCAAGCTCCTGCGCATCTCCAAGATAGGATGTGACAGCAAAAGGGCACACCCAAGGCTACTTAGGCAAGTCCCCACTGAGCTATTAGCATCCACTCAGGTATGGTTTCTATCTTATGGCTGGCGAGCCCTTTTACGCAAGTCTAATGGACTATAAACGGCCCGATCGGAAGTCTATCAGGTCTTAATCTGCGATTGGCCTAGTAGCTACTCAGACTTTCGCCTTGTCCAAGCCTCAGTTAGAGTGGGGGCTCTGTAGACACCCACATTTTGACCGCCGGGTGTCTATAGCAGTTTCCAAAAAACACCCGATGATGATCGGACGTAAACATAGCTTAATACACACGATTTTCGGACTCGGAATCCATAGTAGTTGGCATGTGCTTTTAGCGGAGTAAAAATCTCACCAAACCGACCTCAAATTAAGGCCCAGTGGGTCGTTTCCAGTCAAATGAGACTAATTTGGGTCAAAACCGTCACCAAGGGCAAAACCGTCTTTTAGCGACCGAGTCAAACTCCGGTCAAAGCCATTCCCGAGCAAACAATATCTGACGCGACATTCGAGAAACCAATTCGAAGTCAAATTCCTTACAAAAATCAGCTACAAAAAGAATTAAGCAACTCGTTAGAGATAAAACTCGATCTCTAGTAGGAATTCCCACCCGACTAGACCCACTCGATCGAGTGGACCAGCTCACTCGATCGAGTGGACTCATAAAATCAGCCAAAACGGGTGTTTTCTTCCCTTACAAGCAAGTCTCTCCTATCCACAAACGGAATCCTATTCCATCCACACCGCTTGTTTCTTCCTCCTGAAGCAAGCCCTTTCCTATCTAAAACAGGAGTTTCTTCCCATCCAAGCCAGGAAAGCTCTCCTATAAATACACCCTCCTACACATTCAATTCATACATCAATTATTCATAACAATTCATTCATACATCCAACACATCCATAACATCCCGACATCCAAATACTAACCCGAAATTCTAGGCAATTTTAGGCAAACCATACACAAATACTAAACCGAAATTCTAGGCAATTTTAGGCGAACCATATACAAACCCGAGAGCAAAACACGCCAAATCTCCTCCCTAACCATACACACCATAACTCACCTATATACATCTTAACGCTCCCGCGCCTAGGCCTCTACTACGAGTCCGTTTTCGAGATAATCAAGAATGTAGGTTGAGAGTGTTTCAAATCTCGACTTCTCCCTTTTCTTCTTTTTCTCTCGTCCGTCCGTTTCTATTTACGGGTCGTCGTTGCGTCTTTTTTTATTTCTTTTCTCGTTTCTAATATTATTATTACTACTATCGTTTCTAGCAATAACGAGTCGTCCATAAGGATTCGATATCGACTCTATAATCGAATATCGGATCTAAAGGAATCAATCAAAAAACTATTTTTTTTAAAGCATAATTTCGTTGATGCCGAAATAATCGTCACATAGTCCTAAAAAGTCTAATACGACATTACAACGCGGAGAGATTTATTTTGATTCAAAACAATTTCTAAAAACATCTTTTTTTTAATAATTGCTCTAAGTATTGGATCTCGATTTCGTAGACGAATATCAAATATTTACGAGTTTTGAAAATTTTAAGTCGGGTATAAATTGTGCCATATTTTTACACGACTTAGCGAAATTATCGGTTTTCAAAAATTAAAAGCAATTTTGAAACTTGCAAATCGAGTCACCACTCGAACAGGAGGTACTCGATCGAGTGCCATAGCCACTCAATCGAGTGACACTCCAAAAGTCGGGCAGAAGCTTCTTTTAAGGAATACTCGACCGAGTCCTTCCATGACTCGGCCGAGTAGCCCCAATTACGCCTACATAAACGCGTCTTGCACGCTACAGATCTCGACAAACCTTTTTCAAACGATTTTGGTCAACACGTGAATCTAGTCTTTTCAAAACCGCGTCGTGTCGTGTTTATTTCTTCTAACTCGTTTGCTCATTTATTATCACGATTGTTGTATTGTATCGTTGGTTGCATTGTATTTCCGGGTGGTATGCCACTCGTATATTGTAATCGTTGTCGCTCTTTTCTCTTTTTTTTCGTTGTTTGTTTTATTATACTAAAATGAACATCGCATGCTAAAACAACTTTGACGATAGTTTAGATGCATTTAAACGACGTAGTCAAACATAATTCACATGTTTAGTCAAAAAGCCTTGTTTGCATAACATTCAACCGTCAAATTAACGCGCGTACACCAGAAACGAACGATATCTTAGTAAAGTCCGCTAAGTGCGGGAGGGGTTGGGTGTTCTTTGTGAACTTCCCAACACGTACTCTCACCCCTTACTCAGAACCATGGTTTCCGGATGCCCGAATCCATTGGCACACGAGAGTCATTCAATACACGGTATCCGATAACGTCGGTATCGGTATCAAATGCAAAGGGACGAACCCAATAAACTCTGAAATCGGAATGGGCCGTACTTTGTGCACGGCCCACTATGACATAGAGTGGGTTCGAATGGGCCCGAACTCCCACAAAGTTCGGTGGCGACTCCAACTTCGATTTAAATTTCAATTCGAGATCAATCTTACCACGAGATTCATTCACCGCCCAAACCCGCGCGTGGCCGCGTCGGGGTGGACCTATGTCATGTCCACAAATTCAAATTTTAGTAAATCTGAGAATAATATGTATTTTTAGAGTAGTTAAACTGGAGTAGTATAGGTGACCAGCTACCGGTAGAACCCGTTCACCTTTCTTTTTTGCTTTTAATTTATTTCATATTACTTCACTCCTTTTCACTTACTCAGTGTACGGAACATTAAAACCTCATTACTATCCTCCGTATTTCTCTTCCTTCAACCTCACCAAATCAAGCTAATAACACAATTCTACATCAAAATCAACACGTTAATCCAAATGAAACGTATAAAAAAAACTGAAGAAGGATGAAGGTAATGGAGAGAGAGGATGAAGGAGAGAAGTAAGGAGGACTAGACCTGGCAAAACTGACCGACCCGAATAAGTTAAATCGAACCCGACCCGACACTCGAACTGAAGACTTGATTTTGACCCGTAATCCGAGTTGACCCGAGCTAACCCGAAAGTTGACCCGACTATTATTATAGGGAACGAGCCGATATCCCTAAAAAAAGTTGAAAATAACAAAAGAATGACCCGAACCCAAAATTATCCGACCCTACCCGAAGTCAACTCGATTGTTGTAACACGAAAGTTGCCCTAGCTAAAGTTGACTCGAACCAGACCCGACTTGGTTCAACCGTCATCCAGGTCAAAGGAGGATAGAGGATGGATGATAAGTAGCAGGTCAAATATTAATTAAGTGACCTGATATAGCAGGTTATAAAGTCACTTATACTACTCTAGTATAACTACTCCAATAATACGTACTCCCTCCCTATCTATATGTTCGTCCACTTTTAATATAATACTCCACACATATATTAAACTTTGTGGACGAACATATATATACGGAGGGAGTATTATTCTCAAATTTATTGAAATTGGTATTATTTTGGAAAGACGCTCTATAGTTGGTATTATCGTCGTTAAATAACCCTAATATTAATTAATAATTATTATAATAACAATGATGATAAAATAATAATAATAATAATAATAATAACACGACTAGGGTTTTGTGTGAGGGGGGGGGGGGCATTTGCGTCTTGCCTGCCGACGTCACTCATGCCGCTGCCACGTCGCTCTGGCCGGCGTCTGAGCCCTTCAGGGCCGCCGCTTCTTCTCCGGCGCTCCTCCGACGTCCCATTTTTTTTCTTTACGTGGGATTTGTGCGTACTGCGTTGTGCGTACTGCGCTGCTCCTGCCGCCTGCCGACGTCCGGTTTGTCGTGGCCACCGCTTCTTCTCCGGTGTCTGCTCCTCCGGCGTCCGTCCTTCGTCCTCCGGCGTCCCCACTTGCCGGAATTTTACATTAGTTTTTTTCTCTTTTGGCGGAAGCAGTTTTGTTTCTGCTCGGTGCTGCTGCCTCGCCGGTGACGTGTTGCCGGCGTCCCTTTTCTGGTCAGCATGGCACCCAGCACACCCATCATCTTCTCGTCGTCAATTTTCGGGTTAGGGCTGGTCGTGGTTTGGTAGTGGATCCAGGCCGTTTCTCTGCCGTTTTCCTTTCAGGTTTTATCGTTTTCTTTTCCGCTTTCTTCTCTGGTGGTTTCACTGGTTGTTGGGGTTGGTTGTGGGTGCATTGCCGGCCGACCTTTCCGTTTTAGTTTGGTTCGTTTCCGCTTTAGTTTGGCTGCTTCGTGTGTTATGCCTGACCTTGTACGGTTTCATTGCCCTTTCGTGGGCCATTGTGGGTGTAAGGACGGTTGGGGTAAGGGCCTTGTTAGAAGCTCTTTGATCTTCCATCTCCGTGATTATCACTGTAAGGGGGGTGCTCGGGCGATCACACGTCAAGCTCTGGCTTCTTTACCTGTTTTTCTAGCTGCTGAGACTACGTTTCGTCGGATGGGTATCTGGTTGTGTGGGGTTTGTTTTAGCACTCACACTGATAACAAAGGGTGTAAGCACAATGGGGAGTCTATTGAGGCTCCTAATTGCGGTGATGGTGTTATCCGTTTTGTTCTTTACGGCTTTCCCCGACCTTCTGCCCCTGCTGTTTCGTCGTCTAGTTCCGTTGTTGGTCCTCCGGATGTTGGGTTTAACGTGACTTCTCTTGATCGCTTACTGGCCAAGGGGTTACGCACTGTTAAATCCATCCCTCCTAAGTGTCGCTTAGGCTTTTCTCGAGTCCTTAGGGGGGCCCTTGATGATGTGGCTGCCTCTCCTCGTGATCTCTCTTGTTAGGTCACCCTACTTGCGTTGCCCCTTTGCATACTTAAGCCTTTCTCCCCTAGGAGTAACCTTGAGTGTCGTTCAGTTATTCAGCGGCAGCGTCAGGAGGAGAGTATTTCTAGTGCCATTCGTTGTTGGGGTGAGCCGGGTGGGCGTTTGTTGCTTCTGCAAGATTCTTTGGCCGAGGTTCCTCCTTCTTTTAGTTTGAATGAGGATCTCGACTTGAGTGAACTCAACATTAGGCAGTGTCAGAGGAAGATTTGTGATGGGCATTACACTGCTGCTGTTCGTGTCCTTTCTTCTTCTGGCGTTGCTCCTTACACAGATGGTACTCTTGCGGCTTTGAAGGATAAGCACCCCGTCGTCCCTTCCCCCGCTTTGCCTCCTTTGCCTGGTAATCACCATTCCCTCACCGCGTCTGCATTTGTGGTTCTAGATATGATTAAAGGTTTTCCGCGTGGCACTTCCTGTGGGAGGGACGGTTTTCGTGCCCAACACCTTTTGGATTGTTTGAGTGGTGCCGCAGCTGCTGTCTTGGATGATCTGGTCGCATCTGTCACTCGGGTGGTTGATCTCTTTCTCGAGGGCAGCTGCCCGCAGGTCCTCCGGGAGTACATTGCTAGTGCTCCGCTCACCCCGCTTGTTAAACCAGGCGGTGGTATTCGTCCTATTGTTGTGGGTACGATTTGGAGACGGCTTGTCTCTAAGGTTGGTGCTTTCCTGATTGGTCTGTCCCTGAGTGGCTATTTCTCTGGCCTACAGTTTGGGGTTGGGGTATCTGGTGGGGGTGAGGCTATCTTGCATGCCTTGAACCGGCTTGTTGAGGTCCAGGGTGATGAGGTGGGTCTTTCCATACTTTTGGTGGACTTCCAGAATGCTTTTAACATGCTGGATCGGGAGATCATGTTACAAGAGGTTCGTAATCACGGCCCTGTTCTTTCCCGGTGGGTGGAATTTTGTTATTCTAGTCCTGCTCGGTTATATTATGGTGAGCACAGCCTGTGGTGTTGTCTGGGGGTCCAACAGGGTGATCCTTTGGGTCCTCTGCTTTTTTCTTTGGTTTTACATCCCTTGGTTTGTAAGATCAAAGACTCTTTTGACTTGAGGTTGCAGGCTTGGTACTTGGATGATGGCACTATCGTCGGGGATACCTTGGTCGTGGGAAAGGTTCTAGATCTGATTATGGAAGATGGTCCTCGATCGGGACTTCATCTTAATGTCAGTAAAACTGAGGTTTTTTGGCCTACGAAAGATCCTAGGAGCAGACTCCCTGGTGTCTTCCCTTCTTCTATTGCTAGACCGATGCGTGGTGTCAAAGTCCTTGGCGGGCCTGTTAGTGCGTGTCATGATTTCAGCAGTGAACTTGTGATGAGTAGAGTTACTAGAACCATCACGCTTATGGGTTCCGTTGCTTTACTTGATGATCCGCAGTGTGAGTTGCTGTTGCTCCGAGCTTGTATTGGTATTTCCAAACTTTATTTCGCTTTACGTACTTGTCCACCTACTATTTTTGAGCCGGCTAAGCATGCTTTTGACACGGCACTTCGTTCTCATTTAAAACGTATTGTTGTTGCGTCTGGGCCTGGGTTTGGCGACTGGCAGTGGCAGCTTGCCACCCTTCCCGTTTCTTTTGGAGGGCATGGGGTGTATGCCGCTGGAGATGTCATTAATTATGCTTTTATGGCGTCTCGACTGCAATCTGTGGGTTTACAAGCTACGTTGCTTCGCACGGCGGGCGTTTCGGCTCCTGGCCCTACTTTCGATGCGGCTTTGTGTATGCTTAAGGAGGTTTTGGGTTCTGTTGTGTGTAATCCTAGTGAGATCGCTGCCCCCAAACTTATGATGTTTTTGGCAGACATATATTTCTCGAGGGTTGCTACTACAGATTCAAATTTCTCTTTGACCCCCCGCCAGGTTGCGTTGTGGAAATCTCAGCAAGACAGTCATGGTTCTGATTGGCTGCGTGTTGTACCTATTTCTGGGTTGGGTCAGACTATGAACGGTCGGACGTACCGATGTATGCTTAGTTATCGGTTGGGCGTTCCCTTGTTCTCTGTGCCTGGGCCGTGTCCTGCCTGCTCTCGGGTTTTTAGTGACGATATCTACGGGGACCATGCTGTCTCATGTGCGGGTGTTGTCGGTATAAAACACCGGCATAACCTCGTCCGCGATACTCTTTTGGATATCTGTTTCCACTCTGGGGTCTCGGCAGATAAGGAGGTTGATATTGGCCTGATTGACGATCATGACAGATCCTTACGTCCCGCTGATTTGTTGCTCTATTCATGGGACAAGGGGCGTGACTTATGCGTGGATCTTACTAGATCCTCTCCTTTGACTCAGTCCGGGCTCTCCGACTTCATACCAGGTCGTGTTGTGGGTGACGTTGCTCGGCGCAAGTGCGTCAAGTATCAAGGCCTGTGCGCGGGGCTAGGTTATGGGTTCTTGCCTTTTTCCTTTTCTTCTTTAGGAGAATTGGAGGCGGATGCTATCAGCTTACTTAAAAGGATTCAAAAATTTTCGATAGCACAGGATGCCGGAGCACGCGCTGCTCCTTTTATTTTTACTCGGCTTAGCTTTGCTATAGCTAAAGAGGTGGGGGCCCATATTGTATCTCGGCTACCCACCAATTTTTTGTAAACTACGTTTTGATTCATCAATAAAATTCTCCCATTTATAATAATAATAACGGATTTTCTAACGTGTGCCCACTGGGCACATGTAAATAAGCTATTTAAAGCAAGAATCACATTGATAATATCACAAGAAATTGATATATTAATCCATAATTACCATACTTAAGACAATATCAATGTGATTCTTACCGTGAATAGGTTATTAACGTGTGCCGAGTGGGCACACGTTAGAAAAACCGTAATAATAATAATAATAATAATAATAATAATAATAATAATAATAATAATAATAATAATAATAACAATGACGATGATTTTTATTATGCAGGGAGATTGACTTTGGTCCAGTTGGTTTTGTCTCAGTTACATAACTACTGGGCCATGGTTTATATTATCCCGAAGTTCATTATGGCTCGTATTGGCTCGATATGTCGCAATTTCCTGTGGGATGGGGGCGTAGAGGGCTCAAATCGAGCTTTGGTGACTTGGGAGAAAATATGTTGTCCTAAGAATGAAGGAGGTCTAGGGCTCAGAGACCTGACGGGCTGGAATGAAGCTGCTGTAGCGAAGTTGGCCTCTTGGATTTTTGACCAACCTGAACGACTCTGGGTTCGTTGGGTGAATAGCATTTATCTGCGAGGAACTTCGTGGCGGGAATATAAACCTCAGGCTAATGTTACTTGGACGTGGCGGAAAATTTGTCAGGCTAAGGAACGAATTAAGGATATGTATGTGAATGGTGTTTGGCATGGAACAAATACTCAGTATTCGATCTCGAAGGCTTACAATGAACTACGACAGCACAGGCCGTTAGTTTCGTGGTGGCGGCTTGTATGGAGTAGTTGGAGTATTCCAAAGCATAGTTTTATAGCTTGGCTCGTGTTCCGGGAAGCTCTAAACACGAGAGTAAAACTTGCTAAGATAGGAGTGGCGAAGACAGACTGCTGCTACTTACGCGAAGAGAAGGCAGAGAATTTTGATCATTTGTTCTTCGAATGTACTTGGAGCTCTCGAATTGTTGAAATGATGAGTGATTGGGCAGGGAAGAAGATACCAGTCAAGGGTGGACTCGGATGGGCTTTGCGCGTGAGAGGCTCGGAAATGCAGTGTAATGTATTTCGAGCCATAATCAACGCGATGATCTATTATATATGGAGACAGAGGAACTCTTGCCGGATTGACGGAATGGTGCATCACCCTCGGAGTATTGTGAAATTGATAAAGGGAGACATTAAGAATAGAATATCATGTATGATTAAATACCCGATTCATTCCAATGATGCTAGATGGCTACGTAATTTGACGTAGCTATTTAGACACAATTTGTAAATTTGATTACATGATATATATATACTTACCTTTCACCAAAAAAAAAAAAAAAACAATGACGATGATGATGCCGACAGCGACGATGATAATAATAATAATAATAATTTGTTATTAATATTAACATTAAGATATATGAGTAATAAAAACAACAACAACTACTACTACTACTAAAAAGAAACTTGCATTATTATCAAAATGCAACAACAACAACAACAACAACTTATTGTAATTTGTTTCGATCTTATTGCAACTTCCGTTTCATATAAATAAATAACAACGAAGACAACAACAACCACGACGACGACGACACCAACAACAATAATAATACTATTATTACTATTATATTTTATTATTATTATATTTATATTTATCATCATCATCATCATCATCATCATCGAAGTATTATTTTAGGAGCTGGAAATATAAAAGTTGGGTTGAATATGTTAGAGCTGAGTTGAGCTGAGCTTATAGAAGCCGGGCTGAGCTGATAGAAGTTGAGTTTGTCTGAAATGGGCTGAAAATAAGTTGAAAAGAACAGGGCCTAAATACGTGCAATGATTTAGAATATTTCAAAGACGAGTTTAATAGGTAAAATAAATATTATAAAAATGAAATTAGAGCCGCAAAAAAACGCAAATTATTGCGAAAATAATTTTTTAATCACAATAGTTATATTTAGTCATTCACCATGCTCGTTTGAAATTTACTTCGTAATGCATTTTTTTTAAGAATGTAAGAGACTTATTTTTTTTAGGATGGGGCCTCATTTTCATTTTTAGAATAGGGCCACCCATAATCATTTGACGGCCCTGCCAAGCTATTTATATTAATATTAGATTTATTGGCTTGAGATTGTTTTAAACCGTCTTGGATTTTGTAAGACTTAAGACTTCCGTTGCAACATTTTTTCATTTAATTAGCTATTGAATTTCTATTTTCTTTTATTTATTATCTTTCTTTTTCCTTGCACTTGGTTCTCTAAGCTAAGTGTGGAGTAACGACTTTGAGTTTTTCGTTTTTGTTTTATTATTTTGGTTGTGAAAGTTTAGGGCTGTTACAAAAGTTACTTTGACAACAATATACTTGTTCCTAAATCAACCAACATAGCCAAGGCATAGGTTTCAAAACAATTGGTTGTTACAGTATTTTTCACCACTTTAGAACGAGAAACGTCTGACATCGATTGACTAGTAGATGCCACTATGTGCGGGCGGGATTGGGTGTCGATAGTCACGCGATGTTGACTTCAAAATATGTACCCTCACCCCTTACTCAGAATCTACGGTTTCCCGGATGTCCGAAACCCTTGGTAAAAGGAGTCATTCAAGACATGGAGTGCTTAAGGGTACAAGTCTTTATCTTTAAGTCCCCATGTCGCTCTACTTTGAGCCGGTAAAGGATTAGAGTTGACTTGAACGGTGTCCAAGCGTCCCATAATTGTTCAGTGGCGACTCCAATATCACATCACAAGTTTGGGTTCACCAAATGGTCGCCAGACCAAATGATACGCCTTTAAACATTTACAACCATATCTCGATCGATTTCAACGGAAACATAGATTCGCTCATACATCTATCTAGTACAACCCACAAATCGTCAACCAAATCGAGGTCTGACGCATCGCCCCGAACGTGGGATCGGACCGACCCCAGTTGAGCGGAGCCGTGTGGGTGGCCGCCGCGGATTCATGCGCAGGTGCGCACGCGCGGGTGGCAGCGTCCACAAGATCTTGGAAAGAGAATGAGTTCAGGGAAAATATCGTTATTTTTTAAACACGTGTCCATAAGTTATCGCAAGTCAAAGTTACTTTGACTAAAAGGAGGGGTACGCCATAGAAAATGAAAAAACACAGAGGTACCACGTGAAATATTCCTTATATTTTTTAAGATTAAATACTCAATTTCTCTTGAGATTTTGTATAAAGGGTTGAATTTAACTCTTTATCTCGCCTAAGGGTAGCACCACTACAATTTAAACTTGAGGGTTTCAATTTCACGATTAGGCATAGTAATGGAACTTAATTACCACTTTTGCGATTTTTATGTAATTTGTAATGAGACCCAAGTCTCTGCTTGAAGATCAGCCTAGCTAATGGGAGAAGGCAATTAGTGACTGATTTCATCCTATTGGAAGGCAATTGATCTTCATCACTGGGGTACAACCATGTGCCACTGCCACTTCCCAACCATGTGCCACTGCCACCTCCCAATCATGGTCGACGCCTCTTGGATTTCGAATGGCAAGGCTGGGGAGGGTGGATCATGCAGAATAACGAAAGGAAAATTCTCAATGAAAGCTCCTACACGTTTGTTGCTACAGTCCTTTTATTGTGGAGGGGATTGCTTTCCTTCAAGCTATCAAATTGGCAATGGACAAGGTTATTCTTTATATTCACTTCCATACTGATTGCCTTGCTCTGGTCAATGCTCTGTACGAATAGAAGAACCTGCGGAATGATTGGGGTCTTCTATTTAAAGATATCTTTTTTCTCTCGATTTCTTTTCATTACTTTTCTCTTAGTTATGTACCTAGGACTCTTAATAAGCGAGCGCATAAATTAGCTTGTAGCGCATGCAACAATTGTTAAAACTCGTTTTTACTTCTGGCAACAAAAAAACTAACACAAAACTCAAAAGAATCGATTTACAACACACTAAAGTTAAGACACAACAACTCAACGAATACGCTTGGCTCAACGTAATATAAATGGTAGCTCAACGTTAAAAACTCGTTACCCACAAACCGAATGTGTATAGGATTGCATGAGCCAGGTACATGCTGCAGTTATTCCAAGTGAAGAGTCCATAGAGAAGGCATCATAACTGAACCAATCCACAACTTCCCATCCCTTTCCTCAACCTCACTAATGTACCTCACTACCTCCCCTCGACTGTCTTCCAATATCTCGACAACTACTCCTTCTGGACTCAGTTTCACGGCAATGCCATGGTGGCCTCCTACAAACAGAAAGTGCAGTTGTCGGAAACTGAGAGGCAAGTTTAGCAGCAAGGATTTCCCCAGCCATGGGTTTCTAAGAATCCAATCGGCTAATCCCGTCTTCTTTGAGTGGACTCCAACCCAAAACTCCCCCTTTTGATTCCTCCTTATATTGTCAGGGTATCCAGGTAGTTGAGCAAATGTTTCGCTTTTACCAGCGTTCGGACCCTTTAGCCAGTACCTTAAGATGCGGCAAGTTCTAGTCTCGGATACAAGCACGAATGAATGGTCATTGCTCAATGCAACCCCATTTGGAAATGCAAGATTGCGCAGTAGTACAGTTACTTCTTTTGTTGATTTATCATACTTCATGAATCTGCCAGTCCTGTCCCCTGTTAAAATCGATTGCATGAAATGCCTGCAGTTAATATTGGATAAGTCAGGTGCATACATAGCATACAGCTAATTAAAAGGAGTATAATGAGATAGGTTTAGAGGCAGGTTGGTTACCTTCTGCGGAATGCAGTGCTGGAATCTGTGAAGTAAATGACATCCTCTTCTTCATCAATGTCCATGTCATTGGTGAAATAGAAAGGTTGGGATTCAGCTTGAGTGGCCAGTTTTGTGGCCAAACCTCCTTGAGGTCCAACTACAAGAAGGCCAAAGTAGGCATCTGCTATGTACAAGTTTCCGCTTTTGTGTTCGAATCTCAGACCCAGTGGCCGCCCACATACATGCTCTTTCTCTGGTGCAAATGCTCGATCACACTCCTTTCTAAACACATACCAGTACAAGTGAACATACAGCATACAGATACAGATGAACTGCATCATCTCATTAAATTGGTTCAAACAACAGCCCAGCCTATACCCTTGTCAGTTTAAAATTATAATAACACCTCTATCAATTACGAGTATGTAATGGAGTAAACTGAAATCGATTATGAAAGAAGTCAACCAAGCTTAAAACAGAAGAGTAGCAGGTTAGTTAAATCAAATATATAATATAATCCACAGCCGGCCCCATCCCATCTCAAAATACTTGTCAGCTGATATGAACTTAATGATCAATATAATTAATTAACTCCAAGGAAATGGGATTAAACAAAATGACGGATGATTAAAAATACTACTGGTACCTGGTATGGGAAGAAGTAAAAGCAAAGTCAAGCCAGGAGGTTGATTGGTGAGACCACTTAAGGACGCGGCCATCAGCAACGGCAACATAGGGACCGGAGCCGGTGGGGTCGAAAGCCAAGCTCTCGGGGCCGAAAGCATGCGCAGGGTGGACGGGGATGGATACGGCGGAGATGAGGCGATTGTGGGCAGCGGAAAGGGGCGGTGGAGAAATGAAAGGAGGAAGGTAAAGGAGTATAAGGGCTGAGAATCCGACAATGGTGGACGCGCCTACCACTGCATCCCAACCTCTCACCATTCTTTAATTTCTACGGAGTACTCGTAGTATCTAATTACACTTGCTTTTTTGCTTTCATCAGAATCAGTATCCATCCCACGGCCCACGTCTATCTATTCTTTTATTAACTGACAAGGCAGGCGGTTGGTTCGTTGTTAGGTGGTAGCCAAAGTAGGTGCACAGCTATACCTGTCGAACGGGTCGGGCGGTCGGGTTTCGGGTTCGGTTATTTCGGGTTCGGGTAAAATACGGGTCGGGTGTATTTCGGGTTGGAAAAATACGGGTTTTATACGGGTCGGGTTTATACGGGTTTCGGGCGGGTTTCAGGTCAAATACGGGTTTATCAACGTCTTTCATATAATCTTTTTTTTAATTAAAAATCTAAATAATCATAAAAATTATTTTATTTCTTACATGTTACGTCCACCGAAGATTACGATATATATTTTTATATGAAGTGGATCAAATAAAATTAGAACTACAAACACAAAATGACTAAATGAAGGATAAGTTACTAAGTTTCATACAAACTTCATCTTTCCTACTTAAGGATAATTATCTAGCAAATGTCGTGAGTCTTGTGACTCTAGTGAGTAGGAACTAGGAAGCAAAAGAAAACATTGTTAACCTCGATCATAAATTCATAATTAATAATCCAAAATACAACCACAAATAAAACAGACTAAGATATAATAATTCATCTCGATTCTTGATTTCTTATTCTTCCATCATGCATTACCGTGAAGTTCCATCTCAAAGCCATCGTCCTCGAACTCATCATTGTCCTCGAACTCATCGTCATTAACCACATTTTCATTGATGCTTAGCCTCGAAAAATCATACTCGAATCCCTCGAGTTCTGGATTTTCATTAGTTACTGAGAGGAAAAAAAACAAAAATTTACGACTTTATGAGAATAATTAATGTAAGTAAACGTGTGGTTAAATTCTAATAATAAACAAATAATCCAAGTCGATAAGATTACATTCTTATTCTATATTGTATAAATATATAATATATACCTTCTTTGACTTCAAATCCGTACAGCCAAGTACGAGTAGTGAGTAAAGCATTTGCAGTTTCCGGCTTAAGAGACGATCTCCATTTAGTAATCAATCTACTCCCCATGCTAAACGCAGACTCAGATGCTACAGTAGTCACTGGAATAGCCAATATGTCCTTTGCCATGGAAGCAACGATAGGGAATCGTTTCTCATTAACTTTCCACCACTGTAGAACATCAATCTGTACGGTATGATGGAGCCCCGCCTCATCTAAGTACATGTCCAACTGTGTGCTGGACTCTCGTCGAACCTCATCCGCAAAGGCAGTGAATCCCTTAGATAATAAACACGAAGTTATTAATAAGAAAATTCTAACATAACAATATGAAAAGTTGCTGTCTACTACTAACTCACGAGCAAAAAATTGAGAAATTGCAAAAAATCGAGCAAAAAAGTTGTTATCTACTAATAAGATAATCAACATGAAGTTGCTGTCTACTATTAAAAATGAAAACATCGATTAAAATTTACTCACCGGCATCTCATCGTGGACTTCTTCAGGCTGAGGAATTGGTTGACTTGACGGATCCTTTTTCACATACTCATCAAACAACTTATATAGCTCAACTTTCACATTATTAGACTTAATTTCAGCACTTGCTTCATCAAGAGTACGGAAACAGTACATCACAAACTCAAACTTATACCGAGGATCGAAAATTGCGGCAAAGGATAGAATAGTATTATAAGATTCCCAGTACTTATCAAATTTCACTTTCATTTTTTGAGCCATAACTCTCACAAATTCATCCTCACATGAACAATAATCTTTCAATAGACTCTCGATTTTCCAAACACATTTGAGATACAAGTTGGATGTTGGATATTTTCTACCCGACATAAGAGTTGTAATATCGTCAAATGGCTTTAGAAGAGCACATATTTTGTTGATTCTCGACCATTCCTCGTTTGTAGGCAAGGGAGGAAATGTCGGATCATACCGAGATGACAAGCTCATGTTTACCAAAGCTTCACGAAAATAAAGGGCTCTACACAACATTTTAAATGTTGCATTCCATCTAGTTGGACAGTCCATGAAAAGACCCTTAGAACAATCAAGAAGGCAAGCTTTAACATTCTCCTCAAATTTCAAAGCACGACGCTCAGAACAACCAATATAAGTAACTAGTTTCTTGATTTTGGCAACTCCACCATCAATACACTTCAAACCCGCTTGTACTATCAAGTTTAAGATGTGAGCACAACAACGCACATGAAAGTATTTCCCATCACAAACCAAAGGACCATGCACTTTAAGACTAGCGACTAACAAATTTTGCATATTATCATTGCATCTTGCGTTGTCTAAAGTGACACTATAAACCTTTTTTGTGATGTCCCAATCCTTAATGAAGTCTAAAAGTTTATTATGCAAGCTCAAAGCATCGTGGGGTGGTTCTAAATGGTAGAAGTTAAGAATTTTAGCATGCAAATTCCAATCATCATCGAGATAATGAGCGGTCAAGGAAAGGTATCCTTGATCCACACATGACGTCCACATATCACAAGTCAAACAAATCTTCCCATTCACTTTAGCTAACTCACTTTTAAGTGATATTTTCTCTTTTTTGTGGATTTTCATGCAATAATTTTTAGCGGTATTCCTAGAGATGAACTTGACATTATCATTCAAATAGAATTGAACATCTCTATTGCCTTCATGTTCGGCATATGTGAAAGGATAACCATGTCTTATAATTGCCAATGCCACTTTCTCCTTGTAAGCAAAGTGATTGATTTGCTTAGATCCACCATCCTCCAATACAACGGGACCTCCTACTCCAGGTGGTCTAGCTTCACATGATTCGGTATGACGTCTAAAGTTAGAGGTACCATTACCTGAATCAGCCACCAATGGTCCTTTTTTGCAATACTTGCAAAAAACTCTTGGAATGCCATCCCCATAAGTTTTTCCATCGCACTTCAAATAATGATCCCACACAGAAGATGACCATTTTCTTTTTGAAATCTCATCTGATGAGCCAGAATAATTCTCCATGTTCTCTTCAATTAGTGAAGAAGAAGAGCCTACCACACCTACTAAGTAAATAAATTATTGACATAAATAAAGAAAAGCATAGACAAAAAATAATTCTAACCTGAATATTTAAAAATGTACCTAGAGACATAGAAGAAGAAGAACCCGATTGAGTTTGAGGAGTTCGACCCAAAGGTGGTGCCATTCCAGTGACTCTAGTTCTGGGTGTAGAAGCTACAACACCTCTCCCACGTCCACGTTTACCCGGTGCCATTATGTCCTAAAAGGAGCCTGAAACGTCAAGAACAATGATTACATAGTGATGATACAAATAGACTCCGAAGTAAAATTCATTACGTTTTAATAAACGTCCACATTGAGTAATCCTCTTCATTACGTTTTAATAAATTCAATTTATGAGTTTCAAATTTAAGAAAATCAAATAAAATATATAATAACTTTATATATGTTTATCATAAAACCAATACACATACAGATCCATGTTTAATATGACTACATAGTTAGTGGTTAGGCGAGGAAATACCTTAATCTGCGTTTAATTTGGTAATTTGGTAATTATGATGATGAACTAATTCAATTAATCACACACTACATGACTACATTCATCACAAACTCATTAAACTAAGATCAATATACAGTTATACACAGTAAAACTACCGTATTCGCGCGAAAATCAAGTATCTTCGATGAAATGAGATTATGAACACAATCAAAGATTCACCCACCACTCCACCAGTATAAAATCAAATTAATTGCAGAAAAATCAAAACTTTAAGCATAAAATCCAACGAAATTACCAAATTAATCGCACAAAAATCAAGTAATTTCAATGAAATGAGCATATGAATACAATCAAAGATTTACCCACAACTATAAAATCAAATTAAACGAAGAAAAATCAAAACTTTAACCTCAAAATACAATGAAATTACCAGATTAAACACGGGAAAATAAAGTAATTTCAATGAAATGAGCATATGAATACAATCAAAGATTTACCCACAACTATAAAATCAAATTAAACAAAGAAAAATCGAAACTCTGAGCATAAAACACGTTGAACTTACCAAATTAAACGCGGAAATGGAGGGATTAGGCGAGGAGCCGAGGATAGATGGAGATGAGCGGCGGTGAAATTAGGGTTAAATGTAAACTGGGTAAAGGAGGAGGGTAAGGAGAGTAGCTGAGTAGGAGACTGAATTGCTGGGTAAGGTGAGTAGGAGCCTAAAAGGGTAACAAGACTAACAACCTAACACACTACACTACTACACTAACACAGTAACACGGCAGTTTATTTTGTTTTTTTTGTTTTTTTTTTTTTTTTAAAAAAACGGGTCAACCCATTACCCGACCCGACCCGACCCGGAATTTTCGGGTTTTTTCGGGTCGGGTCACTTTCGGGTGTCGGGTAATTTTCGGGCGGTTTTTTCCGGGTTTTTTTCGGGCGGTTTTCGGGCGGTTTTTCGGGTCGGGTCAGTTTTTGACAGCTCTATGCACAGCTGTTGAACATTTAACGTCCAAAATTAGTGTTAGGACATCTTTGCCGCTTCATTTTATTTTATCACTTGGGATTCCAAGGCAACGCAACATATTTACATGGCAACCAGGGAGAATTGGGAGTTAGGTTGCACCGATACGGACACGGACATGGACATTGAGATGTATCCGACACATGAAAAGGCGCTCTAAATTTTGTAAGACACAGATACGACTAAAAAAAAAACAAGTACATATATCTAAACAAAAAGAATTTTGAAGCTTTTAATAACTAAAATATAAGTTTTGTTACTTGCAAATTCGCAATTATCATAAAATAACAAAACATAAATTAAAGTCTTATGAACTCAAAGATAAACATCAAATCATAAAATTTTCAAACAGTTGTACCAGTATAATATTATATTTAAATAGTTATTTAAATGTTTATAGCATCAAATAACCACTATAAACGTATAATATTGTCATTTATTAAAGTCCGAAAACTCATAAACAACGCTAAGTATGTCCGACGAGTCATCAAATTCTATAACCGTGTCCGACACATCTCAAAATATCATGAACCATGTTCGACACGTCTCCAAATAAATTAAAAAAACTGGACACGGTTTTACAGATTTCCAATATGTATTCGACGTGTGTCGGTGTTCGACACGACACGATGGTTTGGAGGAGTGTTCGTGCTACCTAGGGAGAGACTCGATCGTGCAGTTGCGAATGTAGAATGGAGTCAGGCTTACTCGAAAACTTGGGTCACTCATCCTCCAATCTATGTCTCCGATCACGCTCCCAATGTGATCTCCACGTTTGGAAACCAGTAATGGAAGGGTAAGAGCGAGGAAGAGGTTCCGGCTTGAAACAATGTGGATGTCGGAGTCGGGATGTGTAGACACCCGCATTTTGCCTGCTAGTGTCTATAACAATTTCCAACAAAACACCCGATGATGATAGGACGTAAACGTGCTCTAACGCGCTCGAATATGGGCTCGAAATCAGTAGTATCTGGCATGGGCTTTTAGTGGAGTACAAATCTCACAAAACCAATCTCAAATTCAGGCTCAGTGGGCCGTTTCCAATAAAATAAGACTAATTTGAGCCAAAACTGTCACCGGAAATAAAACCGACTTTTAACGACCGAGTCAAAACCCGGTCAAAGTCAAATCCCGAGACGAAACCAACCTCACATCATGACTAGATACAAAGTCAAATGAGCCAAGTCAAAGCAAATCAATCAAAGCAAATCAAATCCAAACCTTCCCCATTAATCTCCAACCCCTTCACACCCGGTTTGACCCACTCGATCGAGTGACTTAGGCCTAGTCGATCGAGTATGCCTGCGAACCGGTCAAATCGCCTTCGAACCGGGCACTCGATCGAGTGCACTTACAACACTCGATCGAGTGGCCCTAAACCGGGGTATTTTCCTATAAATACCCCGTCACCCCAACTCATTTTACAACTTAACGCATTACGAACTTTCTACGATCTTTTACCACCATTCAACCTTAGCGTTTTACCCCATTTCTACCTCCTCCCTTACACTTTGAGTTCTTGGCACTCAAACATATACACATACACATACATAAATCAACCCCGAGATTAAAACTCGTCAAAGACCGAGAGCAAAACTCGTCAAATCCTCTCCCCAATCATACACACCATAACTCTCCTATATATCTCGACGCTCCCGTGCCAAAGCCACTACTAGACGAGCCGTATTTCGAGACTAAAGCATGTAGGTTGAGGGTGTAATTCAAAATCCCGACATCTCCTTTTCTCTCTGTGGACATGACATAGGTCCACCCCGACGCGGCCACGCGCGGGTTTGGGGAGGCGAATGAATCTCCATATGAGAAGGTCAAATTGAAATTTAAATCGAAGTTGGAGTCGCCACCGAATTTTATGGTTATTCGGAACCGTTCGAGCCCACTCTATGTCGTAGTGGGCCGTATACAAAATACGGCCCATTTCCGATGTCAGAGTTTATTGGGCTCGTCCCTTTGCATTTCGATACCGATGCCGACTTGATCGGTTTATCGTGTATTGAATGACTCTCGTTGCCAATGGATTCGGACATCCGGAAACCACGGTTCTGAGTAAGGGGTGAGGGTACGTGTCGGGAAGTTCACTAAGAACACCCAACCCCGCCCGCACATTAGCGGCCTCTACTAGGATATCGAATGATTTTTTAATACGCGCGTTAGTAATACGATGAATGATATGCAAACATTGTTTTCCTAAACATGCGAGGAATTGAATGGGTTGCTAAGTCGATTTTAATGCATGAAAAATTACCCTCAAAGTTGAATTTAGCATGTGAGGTTCGTTTTAGTATATTAAAACAAATAAAAAAAGATGAATTTGCTACAAAAGATGAACAAACAAGTTAGTATCGGTTTGTGAATAAATAATATAGCAAATATAATAAATATACGAGATCGAGAAAATATTAGTCGAAATCTGAAAAAATATTGGTAAAAGACGCGGTTTTGTATAAAAAACGAAGTTCGAAAAATAATAAAAAAAGAAAAGACGAGCCGCGTTTCAGCCTGCCGCGCGGCTCGCCCGGGACGCATGCGACTCGCGTCCCGGTCTGCTTTCGAGACCGATTTTTGAAAATTCGATGCTTTTATTAAATCGCGTACAAATATTGCATGATTTGCACTCGATCTAATATTTTCGATATTCGTTATATTTGATAGTCGACTACAAAATCAATATCAAATACTCGGAATAGTTTTAGAAAAGATATAAATTTTAGAAATCGTTTCGTAGAATAAAAAAAGAACGAACGAAGAAGCTAAAAAAAGGAGCGCGGGTTTCAGGCTCGTACGCGAGTCGCCTGGGTGGGGCGCGACTCGCGTGCGGGTCTGTCCCGGTTTCGCTCGTTGTTCGAAAATTGCTAATTTTAATAAGTCGCGTACAAATATGAATTAATTTATACTCGATTTATGTTTTCGATATTCGTCGTATCCGATATTTTAAAATCGATATCGAATATTCGGAATGAATTTTAGAAAAAATTTTGTAAAATTGTTTGAAAAAAAAAGAGAATTTGAACAAAAAAAAGATATTAATTCTCTCCGCGTCTGAAATCGTTGTATTTTGTATAAAAGATGTAACGATTTTCTTAGCTTCGACGAGATTTAATTTAATTCCTTTAATACGATATTCAACTATAGAGTTGATATTATATTTTTAGGAATGTTTGTTATACGAAAATAGTTTTAATAATATTGATATTAGAAATAAAAAAAATCGACGAAAGACCCATAATAAGGACGACACACGACCCATAAAAAAAAGACGGACGAGGACCCATAATAAAACGGACGACGAGAAGGAGAAGAGAAGAAGAAAGAGAAATCGAGTTTGGTACATCCTCACACTACATGTTTTAGTTTACTTGGATCGGAGCTCGTCGGGACGTGGCTTGGGCACAAGAGCGTCGAGTGTATGTCGGTGAGTTGTGGTGGCTCGGTTTGGTGGGACGTGTGAAGGGTGTCGGGTCTCGGGGGGCCGGTTTCCTTCGGGTTTGTAATATCGGTTTCTCGATGCTAAGTTTTTATGTTTATGAGTGTATGGGAATAATTGATGTGTAAAAGTGTTGTGTTGTGTTAATGAATAATTCCTCTCTTTTGTTGTGTGTGCAAGGGGCTATTTATAGGGAGTTCCCGACCTTGGCTAGGAGAAACGTTTTGAGTTTGAACTACCGCTTTAGGATAGGAAATACAGGAAGTCGAAAGGCGTGAGGATTCCGCTTGCTTGTCGAAGAAGCAAGGGAAACCGGCTGGTTGTGCAGCTTGGCCGAGTATTTGCACTCGGTCGGGTGTTTGATTCGGTTTTCGGATAGAATTCCTACTTGAGATCGAATCCTATCCTTAAACGGATTTGTTTAATATTTTGTGTAGCTGATTTTTTGTAGTATTGGAGCCCGAATCAGCCATGTGAGGTGTCACGGCTGACTCGCGTGTCTCGAGAATATTTTTGACCGGGTTTTGACTCGGTCGCTAAAAGACGGTTTTACCCCTGGTGTCGGAATCGACCCAAATTAGTCTTATTTGACTCGAAACGACCCACTGGGCCTGATTTTGAGGTTGGTTTTGTGAGATATGTACTCCGTAAAAAGCCCAAGCCAAATGCCAATGATTTTGAGCCCGTTTCCGAATATATTAAAGCACGTTTGCGTCCGATCATCATCGGGTGTTTGTCGGAAACTGCTATAGACACCTGGCGGTCAAAATGTGGGTGTCTACAGAGCCCCCACTCTGACTGAGGCTTGGACAAGGCGAAAGTCAGAGTAGCTACCAGGCCAATCAAATATTAAGACCTGGCAGACTTCCGGTCGGGTCGTTTATAGTCCAGTAGACTTGCGTAAAAGGGCTCGCCAGCCATAAGTTGGAAATCATACCTGAGCCGATGATGCTAACTCCGTGGGGAATTGGACTTGTCGTATAAGTCTTGGGTGCGCCTATATGTGGGCCCATCCCGTTAGATGCCGCTGGGGAGTTATGTGAATTGCGCGGTCTTGAATTGTACCTGTATGAGTTACATAAAATTTTGCATGCAACATGTAGGTGAAACAAATATGACTCGCGCTGGGGAATAAAAATGATTTTTGCTTAGTTTTGAAATCGAAGTCCTTAAAGCAACTCACGTGCTAGGAAATAGGTTTTCAAAACTGAAATGGGTAGAAAAGAAATTTGCAATTTAAATAGACCGAAATTTGACCTTGTCGAAAAGGATTTTCTCAAATGGCTAAGTTTTGTAGATTTTAAAAATGAGAATTTGAAGAGAGAGGTATACCGACAGACTCGACTCTGGACACGACCGGACGAGTTGACAGACACGATTGGACTCTCGAGGGGTTGGACCGTGACTCGGTAGGGGGGTGGGCCACCTAACAAGACTTTTAAGTTGCGCTATTCCGTAGCCTAGGCGAGTGGCAACATGGTTGAATCCTCGGAATGGGAAGGATGTGCTATGGGGGAATTGCGATAGTCTGTAATGAGACTGTTGTAGTCTAGTGCTCTTCTGGATTTTTGATTTTAGGGTACATTTCCAAAGTGGGTATTGCTCCGAGTCCTGATAGATTCTTGTCTTCGACTGAGCCGAGTAATAGGACACACTACAGAAAGGAGGCTAGATTTTTTGAATTTATATGGATTTTGTGAGTGGATGGAGAACTTCTGCCTAGAAGAAGCCCCCAGGATGACAAAGCTAGCTGCTGAGAACATGACAGTGTCGTGACCGGAATGATGGCACTTTTTGAATGTGTGTCAATGTGGGTGGTTGTGCCTCTGTTGAAAGGCTGCCTACGTATTCACGTGTAGTGAAATCAAACCAAGCCGTAGTTCAGTGAATTGGAATATATGTTATGGTGCCTAGTCTATTAGGGCTTTGTGTGTAACTAGCCATAGCGATGGTGTAGGCTAGGTGCATTCCCAATGATGTCTTGATCAAATGGCTAGAATGGTTAGGATGTTGATCCTGTGACTGTGAGCATTTTCCGGGGTAGCCCCCAGAGGTGGTGTGAACTATTTGGGCATGTTCTATGCAGATCGCAGGTTGAGTTCCCGAGTTTGGGATTGGTAACTGGTTTGGATGAGAGGAATTGGGACGGGATTTTAACGAGTTTTGCTCTCGGGGATTTTAACGAGTTTTGCTCTCGGGGATTTTAACGAGTTTTGCTCTCGGGGATTTTAACGAGTTTTGCTCTCAGGATTGTGTATGATTAGGTAAGGGATTTGACGAGTTTTGCTCTCGGGTCTTTGTATGGTGATTGTGAATTTTGTTATGTAAAGGGGAAGCCGAGTAAAATGGCTCGAACTTTGACCGGGATATGTTTGATGATGCGGGATCTAGTTTCCATGTCTGGCCCTAATGGTTAGGGGTATCCTATGGAGCTTGAATCCTCAAAATTCCGGGCTGTCTTTAGCCTGGGTCTCGGGAAGGTCTTGAGGGTTGTAATGCGGGAAGGCTAAATGTGGTGTTAGTTGACCAGCTTGATTGTTTCTCCCTTATTGGATGGTATGAGTATTGATCTTGAGTGGACCGTTGACCACGGTCATGGGCATTTGAATATTTTTTGTTGGTTGACCTCTTAGCCCCGGTCATGGGATCTTCATTTGTGTTGACCGTTCTGGTCGTAGATGCTCTTTTTTTATGATGACCTGCTTTTTTGTTTTGGCCTTTTGTTTTTTTTCCTTGGACTTTTGATTTTTTTTTTGTCCAGCTTTTTTTTGTTTTTCCTGTTGGTCAGACTAACACCTAAGGTAAGGATTGGTAGTCTTATTGGATGGGTGTTTATTGTGGGAAATAGGCTTGCCTCCCGTCTTGAGCCCAAACTAGGAGACTACCTAGATTTGTCATAGGATTCGATACCGCTCTTGCTAAGTGTAGTTTTGTGGCTTCCTATGTCAGACATGGAACAGGTAAAGGAAAACACGGGTCTCGATTTCCTGCAGTCATTATAGATGTGCCTGTAATAGTCACGTGCATGTGCTCACAGTGTATGATGGTGTTCATCATGTTCTCGGAAACACATAAGGAAAGTATATATGAGCAATAGAAAAGCTGATTTTATTGAATTTTGAAAAAGTGGACAGAATGCAAAAGACCCTGACTCTGATTTGGAAATGAGGATGTAGGGTATCCTAGACTCGGACTCAGACTTAGACTCGAATCAAATCTGGACTTACGGACGCTCGGTTGTCAATTCAGCTTCTAAGGACTCAAGCTGATGTCCAGCATAGCTTTTAGTAGAAGCTTCACCCAGATCTTCATTATGTCGAATATCGTCTTCAATCCTAATGCCCATTTCGGTAAGCATCGTAAAGTTCGAAATGCCGGCGTACCTAAGATGGATGCGGTAGGAAGGTAGGAGGTTGTTGATGAACGCCTCCACTAGTGTCTTCTCGTTGGGCTTGTCTACCAACTTCACACTTTCGGCCCTCCACCTTTGAAGGTACTTGGTGAAACCTTCTTTGGGCTCTTGGGCCATGACCTCCAGAGTACGCATGGTAGTCTGGATCTCGGTGTTGTCCGCATAGTTTCGGGCGAATTCCGTTATGACATCGTCCCAAGTTTTGTACTTCTTTGAATCAAGCCTGTAGTACCAGGCTTTTGGATGCTTCTCGAGGGAAGCAGCGAACAAGTGCTTAAACATAGTGGATTTCACCCCCTTGATAGCCATGAACTCCTTGAAAGTCCGAATGTGATGAACCGGGTCCTTCAGTACCCTCAAACATCGGTATGCCCGTAAGGTTGAGGTTGGCGGGTAGCTCGTCATTCAGAGGCGAATAGGAACGAGCGTTTTCCGTATGGATCGAGTTATTTTTTGACAAATGGACCTGTTCTTCGAGTTTGCGAACGGCACGGACCAGTTCAGCTATGGGCCCAGTTGTTTCATTTCCGACCTTAGGAGTCCTTTGTTCCACGACACTCAAACGGGTGGCAATGGCGGTTTGATCGGTCCTGATGGCCGTCAGTTGGGCCTCCATCTTAGCCAGTGAGGCGGTCAGTTTGTCCAAGGTTTCTTGCATTTTCTGGCGTCTGGTTACCGGTGGCCCGTCTGTAAGAATACCGTGTAATCAGAAGAGTTGCTTCGGAACTCAAGTACACCAAGGCAGAGGAAATAGCGCGGGAGGAGAGACGACTCCAGTTTGACTCGGGTTAGACTCTCCTAAGACAAATGTGTAGGGTATGATCCTCGGAGTGACCGTGATTAATCGCTCCGTCGGAGAATAGCCCCCAAGTGAGGCTAAGGATTCATATAGGACTCAGATGGTGTGACATCTAAGTGGCTCGAAAGTGGGGTACGTGAGATACGTGTAAGACATGACCCTTAGAGCAACCGTGATTGACCGCTCTGATGAAGGGTAGCCCCCAAGTGGGATCGAAAATTTGGTTTAAGGCTCGAGTGTCGGACGAGTGACCCTTAGCCGTAAGGGTCACGAACCTTTTGTTATAGGGCTAAGCCTTGTAAAAGGTTGACTCGGAAAAGACACTTAGACGGGTGACTTGTGAAAGGTGGGCCTCCTTTAGGATCCAGCCGTGTGGGCTGGGCCCTGTTCGAAAGGAGGTCCACGTGAGACATTCCCCAGACTTATAGACTCGATTGTGTAGACGGGCCAACCCTTGTTGGAGTATGTCCTGCGTAGGTGGGCCTTGCCTTAGTATAATAAGGCGGACAGGGATAGGGAGGAAATCCGTGATATAAGATCGACGGAGTTTCGACGCTAGAAGACTCGACGACTTACGACATGACCCGACACTGCTAAATACGGGGAGTCCTAAGAAGAGGAAGGTTTTGAAATTGAAGTTTTGAAAGCCCGAAGAAAAATTCGGAGAACTGGCCCTTTTTCGAAAGAAAAACGGAAATGGTGGACCGGGTTACGGGTTTAAAAAAGTTTCGAAAATATTTTCGAGTTTTGAAATGGGCATAATACCGGCTAAAAATAGGCTATTTTGAGTAAAATTGTGGATCCTAAATTCGGTATATGTCCCGGGTTTTGAAATTGGATATTTTGAAAAAGGATGCAATTTTGAAAAAGACGGGTTTTTTGAAAGACGACCTGTAAATCAGGTAGCACGTAGTCATGGAAGCAGTATAACGACGCCATGTATGCTCTAATTCTAAGTCTCGGTCAGTCTGTAAGGGTCTATACCAGTGTACACAGCCTATCGAGAATCGGGGTGGACTTCCTAAGTCGAGTTGAGCTTAGAACATGCCGTAAAACCCATACGAATCAGCTAATGGACACCTTCGACATATCCAATTTGGACTACATCGATAGTATAGTGGGACGTCGGTCACCAGTACCGGCCCGGGAAAATATGGGGTTATGCATGAACCGTAAAACTAAAACGCGTATTGTACTAGTCAAACGATTTCTATTCGAGTCTCACCCTGAGGATGCTTATGGTCAGTAACACATCAGTTAATCCCCAGCGGAGTCGCCAAATTGTGGACATGACATAGGTCCACTCCGACGCGGCCACGCGCGGGTTTGGGGAGGCGAATGAATCTCCATATGAGAAGGTCAAATTGAAATTTAAATCGAAGTTGGAGTCGCCACCGAATTTTATGGTTATTCGGAACCGTTCGAGCCCACTCTATGTCGTAGTGGGCCGTATACAAAATACGGCCCATTTCCGATGTCAGAGTTTATTGGGCTCGTCCCTTTGCATTTCGATACCGATGCCGACTTGATCGGTTTATCGTGTATTGAATGACTCTCGTTGCCAATGGATTCGGACATCCGGAAACCACGGTTCTGAGTAATGGGTGAGGGTACGTGTCGGGAAGTTCATTAAGAACACCCAACCCCGCCCGCACATTAGCGGCCTCTACTCGGATATCGAATGATTTTTTAATACGCGCGTTAGTAATACGATGAATGATATGCAAACATTGTTTTCCTAAACATGCGAGGAATTGAATGGGTTGCTAAGTCGGTTTTAATGCATGAAAAATTAACGTCAAAGTTGAATTTAGCATGTGAGGTTCGTTTTAGTATAATAAAACAAATAAAAAAAGATGAATTTGCTACAAAAGATGAACAAACAAGTTAGTATCGGTTTGTGAATAAATAATATAACAAATATAATAAATATATGAGATCGAGAAAATATTAGTCGAAATCTGAAAAAATATTGCTAAAAGACGCGGTTTTGTATAAAAACCGAAGTTCGAAAAATAATAAAAAAAGAAAAGATGAGCCGCGTTTCAGCCTGCCGCGCGGCTCGCCCGGGACGCATGCGACTCGCGTCTCGGTCTGTTTTCGAGATCGATTTTTGAAAATTCGATGCTTTTATTAAATCGCGTACAAATATTGCATGATTTGCACTCGATCTAATATTTTCGATATTCGTTATATTTGATAGTCGACTACGAAATCGATATCAAATACTCGGAATAGTTTTAGAAAAGATATAAATTTTAGAAATTGTTTCGTAGAATAAAAAAAGAACGAACGAAGAAGCTAAAAAAAGTAGCACGGGTTTCAGGCTCGTACGCGAGTCGCCTGGGTGGGGCGCGACTCGCGTGCGGGTCTGTCCCGGTTTCGCTTGTTGTTCGAAAATTGCTAATTTTGATATATCGCGTACAAATATGAATTAATTTATACTCGATTTATGTTTTCGATATTCGTCGTATCCGATATTCGATTATGAAATCGATATCGAATATTTGGAATGAATTTTAGAAAAAGTTTTGTAAAATTGTTTGAAAAAAAAAGAGAATTTGAACAAAAAAAAGATGTTAATTCTCTCCGCGTCTGAAATCGTTGTATTTTGTAAAAAAGATGTAACGATTTTCTTAACTTCGACGAGATTTAATTTAATTCCTTTAATACGATATTCAACTATAGAGTTGATATTATATTTTTAGGAATGTTTGTTATACGAAAATAGTTTTAATAATATTGATATTAGAAATAAAAAAAATCGACGAAAGACCCATAATAAGGACGACACACGACCCATAAAAAAAAGACGGACGAGGACCCATAATAAAACGGACGACGAGAAGGAGAAGAGAAGAAGAAAGAGAAATCGAGTTTGGTACACCCTCAACCTACATGTTTTAGTTTACTCGGATCGGAGCTCGTCGGGACGTGGCTTGGGTACAGTAGCGTCGAGTGTATGTCGGTGAGTTGTGGTGGCTCGGTTTGGTGGGACGTGTGAAGGGTGTCGGGTCTCGGGGGGCCGGTTTCCTTCGGGTTTGTAATATCGGTTTCTCGATGCTAAGTTTTTATGTTTATGAGTGTATGGGAATAATTGATGTGTAAAAGTGTTGTGTTAATGAATAATTCCTCTCTTTTGTTGTGTGTGCAAGGGGCTATTTATAGGGAGTTCCCGACCTTGGCTAGGAGAAACGTTTTGAGTTTGAACTACCGCTTTAGGATAGGAAATACAGGAAGTCGAAAGGCGTGAGGATTCCGCTTGCTTGTCGAAGAAGCAAGGGAAACCGGCTGGTTGTGCAGCTTGGCCGAGTATTTGCACTCGGTCGGGTGTTTGATTCGGTTTTCGGATAGAATTCCTACTTGAGATCGAATCCTATCCTTAAACGGATTTGTTTAATATTTTGTGTAGCTGATTTTTTGTAGTATTGGAGCCCGAATCAGCCATGTGAGGTGTCACGGCTGACTCGCGTGTCTCGAGAATATTTTTGACCGGATTTTGACTCGGTCGCTAAAAGATGGTTTTACCCCTGGTGTCGGAATCGACCCAAATTAGTCTTATTTGACTCGAAACGACCCACTGGGCCTGATTTTGAGGTTGGTTTTGTGAGATATGTACTCCGTAAAAAGCCCAAGCCAAATGCCAATGATTTTGAGCCCGTTTCCGAATATATTAAAGCACGTTTGCGTCCGATCATCATCGGGTGTTTGTCGGAAACTGCTATAGACACCTGGCGGTCAAATTTTGGGTGTCTACACTCTCTTCTCCTCTCCGTTTTTCTTTATATTTTTTTCGTCGCTTTTATTCTTATTATTTCCTTTCTTTCGTTATTAATATTATTACTATCGTATCACTACTAAAATATTCGTCGATTACGTATCGAATATGAGGGATGACGGGATAAGGAAACACAAATACGAGAGTACTGCACTCGATGTTGCCGGTCGCTTATCCCATCACCTCAAATATTTGGTTGTTTGAAGCGAATCAACCCCTAAAAAGAACGCTTTTATTTATTTATTTTAGCATCGGATTATTTATTTCGTTTAGCATTTTTTATTTATCGTCATTGTTAAATCATACCGCGCATATATAAATATATAAACCGTTTTCGGATCGAACGTGTTTGACTACGATTCCCGCCCCAAGTCCGTTTAATCCCTTTACAAGTCGTAACAGTTGTGGCGCCTTTTCGGAGAGTGCCGCCCTAAACACTTAAGGGCATAACGCGATCGTGGCAATACGTAGTTGAACACGTCCGATACCATTTTCGAGATTGGTACGAAACCCGTTGACGCAAAATCGATAGTCACGCGATCCGAAAGGATTGATTACGACATCGTGACGCGGAGGGAATTAATTTCGTCCTATTCAAATCCAAAACGATTTCATAACACCTTTTTCAAAATTCCCGTTACCGGTCTCGTAATCATAAAATACATGTTACGATGAACGAAAACCGAGTTGAATATAAATTACGCCATATTTTTATTTAGCTCGGTTAGTTATCGATTTTAAACAAAATAAAAGTCGAGATAAGCCGCCTTTTCGACACGAACAACAGTTCGTACAGGAGGCACTCGATCGAGTGTCATGACTCACTCGATCGGGTAGCACTCAAAAACGAGGCAGGGGGTCTGTAACAGGGTCACCCGATTGAGTCCCTCCTATCACTCGGTCGAGTGGTCTCTTTTGTACTAGAACGTGAGGTTTCAATAACGTTTTAGCCTCGTCAAATCCATGCATCACATTTTATTTATTTTTCATCATCCTTACGACTTTGAGTGGTGTCTCGTACAAGTAATCTAGTATCGACGACTGTTTAGTCGTATCCGATACTCGATAAGTTGAGACATTCCTAATCCACGGTGATATGTCGGGACAAGACTACGAGACTTGGGATCGAGCTAGCTTCACGCTTGGGTCCCATACGCTAAACGCGTATTGAAAGTCTCCGTCCTTCGATTAATGCACAATATAATGTGTACTTGATCGTAGTTCGTCCATTTCTTCAATTTACGGTCTAGCATATATTTACTATTTACGGGTCCGTTTATAGTCGATATTTATCGTTTCTAATTCCTATTTATATCCGCTTGTTGTATTGTGAATTCCGGGTTGTATTTCCGCCCGTGTAATTTGTAATTTTTTACGAGCTTTTATCTTCGATGTTTACATTTATCGCAATTAAATGAACCTCGCATGCTAAACCACTTTGAAGTGAACTAAATGCATTAAAATGACGTTGCAACTTATTCGATATTTATACATCATAAAATGTTGTTTGCATAACTTTCCACCCAATCACTAGCGCGTGTATTAAAAAACTCGAACGATATCTTAGTAGAGGCCGCTAAGTGCGGGCGGGGTTGAGTATCCTTAGTGGGCTTCCCAACACGTACCTTCACCCCTTACTCAGAACCTCGGTTTTCGAATGTCCAAAACCGTTGGCGCACGAGAGTCATTCGATATACGGTACCCGATAATGTCGGCATCGGTATCGTAATGCAAAGGGACGAACCCCACAAGCTCTAGTATCGAAGTGGGCCGTACTTTGTGCACGGTCCACCAAAATATAAAGTGGGTTCGAACGGGCGCGAACTCCCACAAAGTTCGGTGGTGACTCCAACTTCTATTTAAATTTCAACCCGAGAACTATCTCACATGAGAAACATTTCGCCTACCAAACCCGCGCGTGGCCGCTTCGGGGTGGACTTATGTCATGTCCACAGGATGTCGTGACGTGATAAAGGAGGCGTGGGATGTTGTGGAGGATGGACATATTGATGACCTTGTGGGATGGTTCGCTCCATATAGGTATGAGATATGAAAGTGGCGAATCCAGAAATTTCGGGATGGGAGTGATATAAAATTTAGTGTTTTTCTACATGGCGCCCCTGAATTTTTCACTATTCTACATGGTACCTCTACTCTTTCTATGTGTATACATGATACCCTTGAACTTTACTACTGGTATTAATTTAATTGGTACCCATTAAAGTTTTTTTCATCAAGTTTATTTTGTCATTAAAATTTGTTTTTAGCTTAGATTAAGACTTCATTCAATACCATTAACTTAAATAATTAACAAATACCAAAGATGTCTTGGCCTAGGGGTTAATACTAGGTATCGTGGACTATAGGTCTCAGATTCGAATCTCCCCTCCCCTATATTGTAATGCGACTAAATGCGCGCTTCGTAGACAAAAAAAGGAGTACTTGAGCTTAAATTAAGTGTTATCATTTGATTTAGCAATATAACGTCAAAGATATTAGTGTAAGTTCAATTATAGGTTAATTAGGCACGTTAAATGACGTCTGCTTTTTAATTTGAACAAAAAAAATATAGTTTAGTGCCAAAGATTGACGGAAAAAAAGTTTAGGGGTACCAATAAGGTAAAATAAAGTTTAGGAGTACCAATAAGGTAATAATAAATTTTAGGGTTACCAACAAAGCTTTATAGCAATGTACAATGGTACCATGTAGACACGTAAAAATGGTAGGGGTGTCATGTAGAAAGGTGAAAAATTCAGGGGTATCTCGCAGGAAACCCTAAAATTACAGCATAAATATAACAAAAAAAATATTCTCTCCATCCCACTAAGATGTTTCCACTTTTATTCCATTGTGAGGAATATAATAATCAAGTGGAGACATCTCTTAGGAATGTAGGGAGTAAAAAATATCGGCAACTCGGTCTTATAATTCAAAATATAATTTATCATGTCTTGTACTTATTGTCGTATTCTAGGCCCGACCAAAATCCTAGATCTCCCTGAAACCCTTGACATATGTATATGTATATACTGTGTATGCTCGATGATCTAGCGTTTTTTGTACGTGTTCATAAAGATGAATTAGACTAAATTCGATGATAAAAGGGGTATAATTAGAGTTGAAATCGTCTATTTAGTCTAATTAACGAAGTTATGCTTTAATGAAGAAAAGACGATTTTTAGAGGTATTAAGGTTGTGGGTTGATGCTTGGAGTTGAGTTGAGTCCAGACGGTTCGAAAAGTGAAAATTAAGAAAGATCGACTCGGTATTGGGAGCCCATGATTGAAGCCAAAGAGAAGAGGACAACTGAAGAAGAAAGACCCTAGTTGGTCTGGCCAGGCGGGCCGCCTAAGGGGAGTAGAAATGAGAATAAAGATCTTGGTTGGCCTCCGCTCTAGCCGACTGGCCAGGCGGTTCACCCAGATTGGTGGACTCGCCGCCGCGTCGCTGAATCGTCTGTAGTCCGTGTTTTATTATTTCATATTTTTATTTTACCTATAAAAGGACTTTTGCTTGGTATTATTTACATCTTTTACTTTTAGAAAAATCGTAATTGTGCTTAGCAAGAGATTAATGGAGAACTAATCTCATCATCTCGGATCAAAGATTTGAAGTTACTAGTTAACGAATTGTGAGACTTTTCTTAATCCTTTATTTAATTACTTGAGTATTATTTATTTATTGTGCTAATTTTATGATTGTTTCTTGTTTAATCTTTTTGGCCAATTGATTATTTCAATCTTCGATCTATTGCAATTCCTTGTGTTTGAATCCGTAATTGTTCAATTCACTAGATAAAGTTGCAACCTTTAGACCTGATTATTTGTATGCGTGTCATCGTAATTGGGGAAAGGAGGAATAAACATACAATTCAAACTAATAACCGCGTGTGTTAAAGGTCATTATGTCTATTGATT